>BSBK01010720.1:0-142500 GCA_027943335.1 Chamaecyparis obtusa | reverse complement strand
AAAACTATAGCTAATTGCCAAGTGATCAGGGAAAATCCCATGAAAATAAATGCATAGGTTCTAGGTGGAAAATGAGCTATGCGATTGGATGGAAAAATGAGAAATCATGCATAGAAGTTAGAGTCATCCTTGAGTTTAAGCAAGATTGAAGGAGAAGGAGTACCCATATTTAAATTAAATATGCATCTAGGTGCAATATGAGGTCCTACCATAAGAAACACACTAAAGTAGGCTCAAAATACTCTCTAAATGAGCACAAGTTAAGTGCTTACTTTTTAGGACAATACAATTAATAATAGAGTTGATACTAAAATGGAATCCTTATCTTGGAGAAGAGAGAACGATGACCTTGGGAGTGAGGAAATTTAAAAAATAAAAAAGAAATATAAATTTAAAATAAAAAATAAGAAATGGGGAAAGGTGAGAAGGGTGAGATGCTTCCCAAGCTAAAAGGACCAATATTTTGTGAATGTATTGTAATAGCTCAAGGCACAAGAAATGCCAACACATTAATGGTGGAACTTGAGAAAACCTTGAGAAAGATAACAATTATATGCTATATATAAAATATCTAGATAGTGGGGCAAACATGAACTGGTAATTATCTAATGTTGGTTATGAAGATAGTAGAGACAAACCCATAATTCATGGAATGAATAGATATAAGTCTGCCATAAGAGAGATATAGATAAAGCATACAGACAAACCACATTGAATGGGTATCTAACACTTGGTTCTTAGGAACTATAATGGATATGAAATAAAGACAAGTTAATAATAATATTATGTAGTGACACAAATTTAGAATGAAGAGATTTCTACAAGATATAATAACATTGAACATTTTCAAGAACATGGTAAAGGAGGCTACAACAACAAAAAACAAAAGTAGCGGCCAAGAAGAGAAAGAAGCCAAAGACCAACATATTATTGAACTATAGTAAATAAGGTCTCTATGCTAAAAAATATAGAAGAAAAAATGAAAAAAAAAATTATTTGTGATTTTTATGGCAATACACACAATGCATTTAGATACACAAAGTTTCACAATTCTACAAGTAGAATATTACTAGAAACAAAAAATTAATAATTTTTAAGTGTAGATTTAACACTCAACACATAAGAAGAAACATTTGGGTAATCCCATAATATTCTATCCCACTTTTTGGCCAAAGTAAGACATTGAATCCATTTTCTTAACCATTTTTTTCACTCATGTCACCCATAGTAACTAAACTATTAAGAATGTACAGATGCTTGCAATAATGTCTTTACACTATACCACTATTACATAAACTAGCTACAAATTACTATCTAGCCATAGAAAAATAAAAAAGCAGAGCACATCTATCTAGCCACAAATTACTATTCCAAAAGGCTCTAACAAATAATTTGTAGGCATGTTTATTGCAATTATCAAGAAAGTATAACATAAAGAATTATTTAGATGAGTGATAACATCAACAATTGATAATTCTCCAACAACAACACAATCAATTGAAAGGAACACAGATGAAATTAATAGATAATATAAAAGAATCAGAGTTAGATTTATATGTTTATCTATCAATATTGTCAAAACTCTTCCAAGATGTTAATCACACAATTCATGTATTGCCCAATCTAGTTCTTTTGTCTTTTTAGAAAAAAAAGATACATTAATATTTTGGTAGATACACAAGGAATTCAATAGATAGTATTCACTTGGGGATAGTCATATGAACAAAACAAAATACTTATAAATATTTTCCACCTTAGTCTAAGAGCATTCAAATAGGCTGTCTAAATTTGCAGAATATTTTTGGAGAAATGAAGTGTTGGAAAATATTTTGAGATAATATAATGTCTTTTGGGATAATATAATGTCTTTTGAGAACAAGACACAAATATTAGGTCCTTAGAAGATATTGGCAATCAAGAAACTATTTTGTTACCTATATGCTATATAGATAACAAAATATGTCATAAGGAAAGGGAGAGAACGCATAGTAGAGAAAACAAAGAAGAAGAGCATAAGGCCAACTAAATGACTATATGCAAGGAATGTAATATAAATGCTACCCAAGTGTATGTGATCTTTTTATCTATGATTGTGATATATGATGCATATTGTACGAATAATTGATGAGTAGACTAATCTTATGGTTCTTATGAATGTGTCAAACTATTTGTAATATTATGTCCTCTATGTGCTCTCTACTACACTTATGATTATGGTTCTATATTATTGTATTAGTTTAGGTAAATAAAACTGCAACATAAATAATCTAGATCTAGGACCTATATTTTATAATCGATAAATATGATCTTGAGCACTATTGTTCAACTTAGAGGGTCCTAATATAAATGATGTTTGTTGTCTCATGGTTTAACTATAGTCACTACTTCTATACAACTAGGTGTTTCCAATCCAGGATTATTTTGTTTGTGGGAAACCTAAAACCCATCTATACCTCTTCTAGTATGCTTGGCATTGGAGACATGATTTTTTCTCACCCCCTAAGACCTAAAATATTTAAATTTGGTATTATTTTTATTAACAATTTTTAGCTTTGGCACAAATTCAGATTGAAGATTCTCTTTTGTATTTTTAAGAGCATTTCTATAACATATGTATAATATCCTACAAGGTTACACTAGAGCTCCAATATCTCTAGACCTCAATTAACCATTTGAAAATGCTCCTTGAACAATGACCAAGATTGTTCCTTTAATGACTTGTGCCAAATCTCCCAAATAGCCCAAGAGGCATAAGCCCACCTATGGCACCCCATTGTTGCCTAAAAAGACATCATTCTAAGTGTGGCAATGGCTTTGACGAAGGCATCTTTATCAGGAATTCTCAGCCTGCAAGATGAGCACATCTATGAAGTCCATCTCTTCCATCTCCTTTGGTGGGTTTTCCCTGTGCTTTTCCACTATTCTCTGCATGTAAGGATTGAGTTTCCCCTGCACCTTCTAACATTTCTCATCCAGATGCAAGAGGAGGCCTGGAAGCAAAAGCTAAATCGTTTACAGTAAAACATTCCTTGGCTAGCTCTGAAGAACTGATAATCAAAACTGGGCGGCTACTAAACTTGAGATGCATAATGGGTCCATAAATTTTTGAGAGCGAATCAAGAATTCTATGAAAGGGCTTTTCCTTGTCTATCAGAAGATGAAAATGGCCTATTATGGAGAGCGCTCTGGGTCCTGGCGGAGGTAATCTTTTTTCAGCAAAAAAACTATTATTGCAAAGAGGAAAACCGTGACAAACCCAACTATAAAATTAGAATTCATACTGGATGATATAATCAGAAGTGCCCAATTTTTGTAAAAAGACATACTGTGCATTTGAAGATATCCTGGACAGCTTTTTTTTAATGGTGTTACTCAAATGTAACAAAGCTGCTACCCAATCCCTTTGAGATGTCGATTTTCTTCAATGGAAAAAAGATAAGATTTTCTGTTCCAAATCACATTTCTCGAAAATGATTGGTCTTAGTTTAAGGTCCATTTGGGTGCTGGAATACCAAATGCCAATTCCAATCAATTCTGGAAGATGCTGCAATTCTGGAAGATACACATGTATATATACACATGTGTATATATATATATATATATCCTTATAGTCACGGATCCCATGAAATATTAAATTTGGTTTTATAAAAAATTGGAATTGGAATTGGAATTCCAATTCCACTTATTTGGGTGGAAGATGAAATGCCCATTTTGGGGGCAAAATTGGAATTTCGAAATTCCAATTCCAATTCTTTGGATGGACACAAACATGGAATTGACATTATCCGGAAATCTAATTCTGGAATATCCAATCTAATTCCAGCACCCAAATGGGCTAACTCCAATTAGTCTGAAAATTATAGTGGAATAGGATGTTATCTTTAGTCTAAAAATTATAGTGGATTGAGATATTATCTTAGTAGCAAATAGCTACTCTTATATTTGATACTTCCTTGGTCCATGAAAACTTCATTACTTAGGTGATAGAAGTGCTAGGGGAACAAAGAATGTATATAGGTTTATGTCAACCTATAGAAAAGAGGAATATAGAGATTGTGTTATTTAAAATTGTGAAGTGTTTGTACTTGTAATCTGCATTCAATGAGACTTTTTTGGTCCTATGACAACCGTGTTGTACTATTTAATGTCAAATAGTGGTGCATGAAAATAAGGAAAATGTGTATAAGGGAAAATCAAGTGAAAGTGGATGTTTCATTTTGCTAAGGCTTATGTATTTCCTATCATCCTTGGCTCTCCTTATTTCAATCTATGACATTGTTGTACGAAACTCTTTATTCTTCTTAATTTATTATGATTCATTTTAGTTCATCCTTTATATGGCCTCAAAAGGTCTCAAACCAATGGTTCATGCTAGTATTGATAGCTACAATGGCTCCTTTTAGAAAACATGTTAAAAAAATATTTTAATTTTTTATGAGGTGTGTCCTAAGTCCCCAATGAATGTGTTTTTTATCATCTTCTTGTAAATGATGTACTCCCCTTGAAAACATGATCTAGGAATGGATCAAGTATTGGGTCTCATATGGGGTTTGTATTGATGTTGTCCAAAACCTCCAGTTCTTTGTTTCTATTTTAGTGACATTCAAGTCATGTTGAGGTTATTTTCAAGCATGATCCTTGGTATTTTTGGTGTAATTATTGGTATTGCAACCATAGATTTGTAAGACTTGAACATTTGAAATGAATAGAAACTTTATGTGTCAATCTAGCTTAAGTTCTTAAGTTTAACCTTTCCATACATTGAAACCTGTTACATACCATTGTCACCTTCTAAGGAAGGTCATTTATGTTGGTCTCGATAGATTTTACTATGCTTATCTATGAAAATTCATTTTTATTGAGATTAACTTATCCAAAGATTTGATAGAGTTTAAGGATATTCAAATCAATAACCTTCATCACACTTAATATGTAGTTTACCTTAACCTAGCCAATGTGTGCTATAATTGTGTCACACTTCTATGGATCATTACATGCAAGGAAACTCAAGAATGAGCCCTCACAAATCGATCCATAGCTCCCTAGGCATGGAGTGCAAGGGTTTTAAGAATGCTCTTAGCTAGAGCTATTAAGCCAATAACCTTGCTAGTAAACCATGCAATGGGAGATTCAATGAAGACAAGGGCAAGAATGCCAATATCTCCGATGAAGCCAAATGTATGCAATGCAAAGCAAATCTATATGACAATGCAAGTTAATCTATTGCATAAAAGGAAATCTAAGCTAAGAATGCCATGAAAATGAAACTACTATGCAAGAAATGAAATCTAACTATGAAGCAAGAAAGCCATGATGATGCAAGAATGAAGATAAGAAGATAGAGTGTTGATGAAGATCCAAGATGAATGCCAACAATGCTCCAAATATTCAAACCCTAGATGCAAGAATATCTCCAAAAGCTCCAAGATGACCTAGAAAACCTGTAGCATAACAATAGCATAAAAAGTTGGGGATCTAGAATGAAGAAGAGAGCTCTTCTTTTATAGGAAATGAGGAGAAATGGACCATGGAGATTAAGAGGCAAAAGATTTAATCAATGGTGGAGCTTGAAAGAGGAGCAATCCATGTGCACACATATCCTCCAATGGGAAAAATAAGAGTTGACTTTTGTGTCCATATGAGACAAAAAGTGTTTTTTCCCTTTTTATAAAATAAGAATAATGCTTTATTTGTGCAACTTAGGATAAGAAGAAAAGTGGGGGCTTTTTATTTATTAAAAGGGGAGGAAATGTTCCTTTTAATAAATAAAAACTTAGGATAAGATGGTTAGCCCATAGAAAATAATCGAATAAATGATAGAACTAAGATTTGATCAAGAATAAGCAATTAGTGATTTAGCAAAAGGGGCTAATAGTCTAGATGACCATTTTTAGGTGTATACAGCCAACACTTGTTATCAAATTCAAATTGTAGAACACAAAATCAAGGATCACCCTTTGGTATCCCCCTAAGTCAAATCACCTCCTAGATTCCACAAGGTTCCCTAGTCTGACAAGGCTGTGACGTCAAAATTTTAGGAAAAACATTATGTGGTTTCTCATCATAAAGGAAAAAATTCCATCCTTGGTAGTTTTTAGGCTAAAACTCAATCCACTTCATATCCCTCCACTACCAATGTGTAAACAACAACTAATTTAAACTTTTTAGAGCAGAGGAAAGTGGTTGCACAAACCTCGAGTGCCTCATCTTCTAGGTTGATATTTTCTTGGATGTCCCGATTTTTGTCAATTTTATCTACATAGCAAAAAATGTATATGCCTACCGATTTTGATGATCATGTGATCATTTTGAATAGTTGGAGGAGGAGGGCTATTTTGATGTGGAGGATATCATCTCCAAAAATTCAATTTGGTTCTCTCTCCTTAATTTTGTGTAGAATCACTAATATAGTATCCAAGAGTTAAATAGCAATGATATGCCCCTTGATTTTGGCCCATAAACTTACTTTGATAGAATTTCTATCTCATTGATCTTTCTACAAAGATTTTTGTGTAGGATAATAATCAAAGGTAATTTACTTAGATGTTTGAACTATTTATAAGAAGTGAAAATTCATGGTTTCATGCTCTCAGTTTGTTGTTGTGTCATTTGACTAAGTAGCTCTAGATATTTTACAAGAATCATAATGTTGGTCATGGAGGGATTATCACTTTCCTCTCTCCTTGGTGAAGTCATCATTAAAATTTAGATCAAAATAAAATATTATCAATAAACATTCAAAATCCTCAAATCTAGATCAAATTTGACCTTTGATTGAGTAAAAAGACTCAAAAACATAAAATAAAACAATGAAATGTTACCAAACAAATTAAATCTTTGATTTCACAAAATGTTGAAAACATGTCAAATACTTGGATTCAAGATTTTATCTTTTTAAAAATGGCTTAGGATGGAGAAATTTATAAGGTTGTGAGAATGAAGATCAATGGTTGAGATCAAAATAGAGCTGGATGACAAAGATTAGGAACTAGTTGGGAGATTCATGATGGAAGGTAAGGAATTAAAAAACCTATTTAAATTTGTTACCCCTATTTTTGTGCATGTTAAATTTTTCTATAGTTCTCCTTTGAGGAAAAATAGAGTACATTAGTTCTCCTTTGATAGCCATTCTTTTTCCTAACTTATTGTCTTATCATTGTGGAACCCTTTCATTTTTTTCCTTTTTGTATACCAAAGTGTTTACTTTTGAACCTTTTGATTTGACTCGTATGTAAAGTTCAAAAGTTAATTGGTTCAAATTTCATCCTATGCGTGTATGTTTTTTGGTTCCTTCGAATCTCGAAGTCTTTGTTAAATTTGAATTTGACATGTGTCAAGCAATATTGGTGGATAGTGAATTTAAACTATTGTACCTTTTATTTTGGTTCGAAGTTCAAGGCTCATCCTACATGAGAATATAAAGGCGGGTAATGAATAAAGGGAAATGATCGAGGAAAGGGGAATTTTCTAGGCATCACAGAAGTATAAATTTTTAAAACTTCCACGAATGAATGGTAATCATTATATGGCAAAGGCTTCATGTGGGAGTGATTAATAATTAATGTGAGTGTTAGAATTATGCCATTTCAAGATTAATTCGGTATGAAAGAATCGACATTTGAAGTATGGAAATCCAATATGTGGATTTTATGCCATTTAAAAAACATCAAGTGATTTTCTCAATAAAAGACCTTTAATCATAAGTGAGAAAAATGATGCTATAGGTAATGAGTTTTCTTCCTCAAAATTAGCAGGAAATTCAGATTTTGTGACAATTGAGTTCTAATACTTCCTATCATCATCGCTATTTCTTTGTTGTAGAAGGAACTTATTTAGATTTCCTACTTTTCTTAGTTGCCTCCATTATTTCATTTCCCATCTGTCCAAAATTGTCGCCATGAAACATACATGTCAAAGTTTAGAGCAGGGCTTTGGTCATGTGTGTTCTTTGCCATAATCTGGGGACACCTCTTTAGCTCATACTAGTCTAGAAGATTTCTTAGAAAGAGATAAAAACCCCACAAACTCCCCTATGATGTAGAAGATAGTTGATAGTGACCTTATAGAAGCAACATCTTTTCCCACAGTTGTGTAGTGCCTAGAATTGGTTTTCAAATGTATGAATAGATATGACCCAAAACATAGATGTATTAGGGATGTAAATGGTTGTGTATTATTGCCCATTAATAGAGGAAATATAATAGTTGTCATGAAAATATTTCCAAAGAAACCCTATGTAGACTAAAATATCACCTCATCTTAGTTCTTATTCTCTGAGAAGACAGTGAAATACAAAAGTGTGATTGCCAGAATATGGCTTCTGAAATTCCAAAACGATGGTTCTAGATTTTACAGGCTTTTAACCAGAGAACACATCATAGGGGAAGTTAGGGATATTGTCATTTTGTTGTATAGGCTCAAGGGTAGTCAACAAGAATTTTCTAGGAAGACTAGATGTACTTCTTCTTCCAAGTAATTTTGAAAGGAGAACAATACTTAGACTGGGCACAAATTATAGCCAAAAGATTGCATGAGGATTTGAATAATTGTCTCGAAAATAAAATAAAGTACATGTCCTCTTACCTCTTTCACTCTATATCATGCACAAAGGTTTGAAAAGGGTTGTATCATGACCATGGGTAGATGGGATGAAAATTTATGAATATTACCCTCATTTGTAGATGCATAGGAGTTATGAGAATTATAGAAGAGCTAATGATGTTTTTATCGAAAGACTAGTTCATGAGCTAGAAGGGAATGTTAATGAGCGAATGTCTGATGAAGCCATACATTTGATGAGCACCTATGACAGTTACTTCATTCAATTTCCTATGCTTACATACATAAGAGTTGGTGGTTTTGAAGGTAAACCAGTCAAGTTACTATGATATGCCTTAGTATTTTTTTTTGTATTAATTGAACTTTGTAGACAATTAGCCCAATTGACAAGAAATTTGTAGTAAATAAAAAATTAGGCATCTTGTTCCCTATTCAATTGGGTCACTATATATGATCATGTGATTAGTAAATGATCTGAACCTAGAAACAGACTTTAAAAAGTTCAATCTACAATATTACACAACTCAACCAAATTTTGATAGTAAAGGTTTTGCACAAGCTCATTTGAACTTAAGAGTGGGGTTTTCACATATTGCTCAATTAGAAGATTTTTGGGAGGACTGATATGAAAAATTTGAAGTTAGAATAATATTGTAGTCCACGTTCACTCTGAACCAAATCGTCACTCTCAATTTGAAGATGAACATTATCGGGTGGATGATGAAAAAGATGTAATAGATCCACAGTATAGTAAAGAGGTGCAAGGAAGAATTTATTGATTGGAGAAAATATGAATAAGATCAAATTCAAATCCAAACCTTTCAATGATAAGGAGGACTAAAAGATGGATAAGAGACCTGAGATTTTAGAAAATGAGGATCAATGATTCAGAAACATTGGCAAACATAAATGATAATTTTCCCTCACGAGATCATGTTATTTCTTCTAATGAACCTATTGACACTTGTGTTGGAGGTACTATCAAAGTAAAAACTAAAGGTTCAATTGCTAAGAGATTAAAGAAATCCTTTGTAAGTCATTCACCTGCTCATACTACTCGGTCAAGGAGTAAGAACAAAAGAAAGAAGAGCCTTGTCAGGAAGGTGTTTGTGGACTTAGATACCACGGAGGAGATTGATAATACAATGGGAGATGAAAGCTCAAAGGTACCCATGGAAAAACTTATTGACACAAAAAATAAATTTGAAAGCTTGCCAGATTCCACAAGTACCATGGTAGTGCTGAATGTGACACCAAGCCAAGTGCCTTTAGGAAAAGGTGATTCAATTAGTACTCCTCAATGATTGGAGACTTCAATTAGTAAAAAGATAATTTTTTTCCAATTTCCATACCTATGGAAGATATGGTGAGAAAGTGCCTTGGAAAAACTCCCAAATCTAAGAATTTAAAAAGTACTAAAAGGGTAGACCTTGACCTAGATACAGAGGATTGGATCTCAGAGGTAGCTCATCTACTAACAAACAAAAAAGTCCAAGATCCCACTTTTATGGATTTTATAGTGGAAAAGGTTGATATTTGGGATGCTTTGAGGGCCATAGATGTACATCACCTAGAGGTCTCTACCCTTGGAAGGATGAGAAGGATAAGGATATGAAGCAAGCCCTGTGCCTTATGGCCAAATATATCAAACCATTCATAACCCCAACCTACAACCTCTATCTCATCTACCCATGTCATTTGATCCTAAATCTCTAATCAACTAGAAAATGCTAGATCAAACTCAGAGGAGAAAAATGATAGATGAAGTCTTCAATGACTATTTAGAAGGAGTAATCTAGGGGGGTACTATATATGTTACTGATCTAAGAAAAGTGTATGATGTTGGATATTGCTAATGCATGGGGAGGTGATTGAGACATTTAATAGGTTTAATCACTATGTTACTGAATGGGAACTCATACTTTTGTCATCTATGTTGTGTCACTAATGTCAACATATGTTCCTATGAAGAGATGAGGTTGATTACCATAGTGTATGGACACTGTATGGATGTTTTAGATGCTGCAAAGTCAGATGAGAGTTCAGGAAGATGTTGTGATCTCCTATCTAAGATCACATCATGTAATGTTGCATATTGGAGGAGTTGCAGATGTTTTGGTGAAAACTAGTCACTAGACTATGATAGTGAAAAAAGTCAGAGTTAGTCTCAATGTTTCTGGTATATCTTCTAGATGATATGGATTCAAGGAATGTGAGCTTGAGGGACAATATATAAGGTACTGAAGGATGCTTTCTGGCCAGTGCAAGGTACATAATGCTTGGTGATGTCAGCTATGACATGTGTTCTAGAGGTGACCTATTTGGAAGCTGACTACATAGATGTAGCATGTATGATGAAAGGAAAATTTGAATTAAGGAAGTCGGTCCTTAATTGTTGTAATATGATTATTGTATACTTATTCTAGATACCATGTGTATCTTAGCAAGGGGTTATGTAATTGTTTGTAATTAGGAAAGACTTATGTGCCAACCTATTCATAAGAATTGTAATAGGGTATAAATGAAAGGTCTTTTCTTTGGAAAAGATATGGAGGTGAAGAGGATAAAATAAAGATTTTGTGAAAGCCACGAGCTTGTTTCTGCTGTATGTAGAGCATAGGTTTATGGGTGGACTTCATTGGTATTGATCAAGAAAAGATAGTTGCTGCCAAATAGTTCAAAAGGTTGTGTATTTCCTCATATACACTTGTGTTGCAAACAGTGAGTTTTGAAGGTGGATTTAACCTTCTTTGGGCAGTGAGCCCTACCTTTTTGTTCTTGACTCCTAATAGGGTATGTCCTCTAACAAGGACTATGTACTGTAATGTTTCAATAAGCTCCTAACATGGCTATATCTTTTAACAAGGATAACTATACTCTCAGTACATCATTTGTGGGTGCTAATTCCCACCAGGGTTTTTACCTTTAACAAGGTTTCCTCAAGACCAAAATATTTTGTTATTGTGTTGGCATTCATTGTGTTCATTGGCTTTGATATTGTGGTGCTTAAAGTTTAAAGTTTAATAATATTTAATACAACTAATTCACCCCCCCCTCTCAGTTGTATTATGGACTGTTATTCCTAACAATTGGTATCAGAGCTTGTGGTCCTCAGAGAGAAATATTAACAGCTTGAGGTGATCTTGGAGATGGCATTCTATAGGAAGGATAGTCCTAAATTTGATCCTGAAAACTTGATAGTTGGAACAACAAGATGCAAACACACTTGCTATGTTTGGGCATAGACTATTGGATGATTGTAAAGAAAAAGGTATCTATGAAGGCTAAGAGTGATTTGGGATCAGCCACTGATGATGAAAAGAAGTTATTCTCATTCAACATGGTCACAAGAGAAGCATTGATCAATGCACTATTTGAGGGTGAGTTTACTAAAGTTAAAGATTTGGATTTGGCACATGATATTTGAAATAGATTAGAGGCACTATATGAAGGAGACAAGTATACCAAACAAGAGAAGTTACAAAATTGGAAGATAAAGTTGGAGAAGCTGCAAATGAATGAAGATGAAAGCATTAGGGCCTATGTTCAAAGGGTTACAAAAGTTGTAGTTGGAATCAAAAATTGTGGAGGCACTTATGATGAAGAAGAAGTTATTGCAAAAATCCTCAGATCACTAACTCCTTCTTACAAGTTCAAGACTATGTCTATTGAAGAAACTATATACCTCTGACTCCAAACTTTAGCAAAGATATGTTGATTGCAAAGCTAACTACTTTTGAAGCTACAGAATTAGGAGAAGTTGCACCTAAAGTTGAATCTGCATTTAAGGCATCCGCACACAAGAAATTGTCTACACTTCCAAGCACCAAAAAAGAAGACCTAAAAGAAGAGCTTGGTGAGTATGCTGAGGAATGGGAAAAGATAATGACAGAAGAAAGAAATATGGATGAACTTGTTGCACTAATTGCTAGAAGAGAAAAAAGAGGTAAGGGCAAGTTTGAACGCAAGTTACCCTTGAAATGTTTTTCATGCAATAAGGTAGGTCATTTTGCATCTAGATGTCCTACAAGAGTTTCTAAGTATAAACCTAATTATGAAAAGATTAAAAGGGATAGATAATGTTATTATGCCAATGAAGGAATCTCTGATGATGATGATTTAGATTGTGAAGAGATTGGATTTGTTGCTATTAGAGATGAACCAGCTCATGAAGAAAAATATTTAGTATCACATGTTGACAAGAAAAATGAATGGATACTTAACAATGGTTGTTCTCATCATATGACTGGTGATAACAACAAGTTTGTTAAATTAGTAAAGTATGATGGAGGTGTTGTGAAGTTTGGGGATAATCTCCCTAAATCTATCATAGGAGTAGGATCCATTAATCTAGATGGAAATACTAATACATACAATGTACTGCTTGTTGAAGGACTAAAACATAATCTACTGAGTGTTGGATAGTTAATGGATAAAGAATTTTAGTTAAGTTTTATTAATTGTAAATGTTTTATCATAAGTAAGGAAGGAAAATGGATTGCTACCGGTTCAAAATCTAGAGGTAATGTATTTGAACTAAACACATCTGGAGCCTCTTGTTTTGTTGCGAAGGTAGATGAAAGTTGGTTATGGCATAGAATATTTTGTCATGTTAATTTTGATAACATTGTGAAGGAAAGTATGGCTAATGCAGTAAGAGATCTAGAAACGATTGTGAAACTATTTAACACTGTATGCAGAGAATGTGTTATGGGAAAGAAGACTAGAAGCAGTCATAAAAGAAAAACATTTATATCAAAAGGAAAGTTGGATATGGTACATACAGATCTATGTGGACCTAAATGAAAAAAGTCATACTATGGTGAAAGGTATTTTATACTCTTTGTTGATGACTTTTCTAGAATGATATGGGTCACTTACTTAAGAGAAAAATTAGAAGCTTTTGATAAATTTAAGTTGTTCAAAGAAAAAGTAGAAAATGAATTAGGTTTAAAGATCAAGTGTTTAAGGTCAGACAGAGGTGGAGAGTTTACTTCAGATTTATTCAATTCACACTGTGAAGAGCAAGGAATAAAGACACAAACATCTGCTCCTAGGACGCCACAATAGAATGGGATAGTAGAGTGAAGAAACATGACTATACTTGATGCTTCTAGGACAATGTTGATTGAAGGGAATGTATCTCATGTACATTGGAGAGAGGCTGTTGGAACAATAATGTACACATTGAACATAATTCAAACCAAAGAAGGTACAAGTAAGACTCCCTATGAATTATGGTTTGATCATACTCCTACTATAAAATATTTTAGAATATTTGGTAGTAAGTGTTATATCAAGAGGGATGATGAGATAGGGAAGTTTGATGCTAGAAGAGATGAAGGAATTTTCCTTGGTTACTCTATTAAAAGAAAGGCTTACAAATGTTTCAATCTAAGACTGAGGAAGATGATTGAAAGTAACAATGTAAGAATAGATGAGAAGTTTCAGATACAAGAAAGAATGTATGATAGTAATCAAATTTCAGAGATAAAATAAACTACTACTTCTGTAGAAGAAGAACTTGTTGAGGAAGAAAGTGAAAAAGAGGCTTGTTATGCTAGCACAAGTAAGGCTACTAAGACTCCTAAAACACCAAGGTATGTAAAGAATAACCATCCTGAAAATCAAATTATTGGCAATACCAGTTAGGGAGTGCTAACTAGATCTAAGGTTAGATAAGAAATTTGTTTGATTTCTCAAGTTGAACCTAAAACTACAGATGAAGCATTTAAAGATGAATCTTGGATAAATGCTATGAAAGAAGACTTAGATCAAATAAAGAAGAATAATACTTTGGAATTGGTTCCTAGACCTAAAAACAAAAATGTAATAGGAACAAAATGGGTTTTTAGGAACAAGATGGATGAAGAAGGAACTATTATAAGGAACAAAGCAAGATTAGTGTGTAAGGGATGCTCACAACAAGAAGGCATAGACTTTAAATAAATTTTTTCTCCTATTGCTAGAATAGAGGCAATAAGATTATTCTTGGCTTATGCTACACAAAAAAACTTCAAGGTGTATCAAATGGATGTGAAATCTGCATTTCTAAATGGAGATCTTGAAGAAGAAGTCTACATAGAACAACTAGATGGATTTCCTCTATGCGAAGATAAAGACATGGTGTACAGATTGAAGAAAGCTCTATATGGGCTGAAACAAGCTCCTAGGGGTTGGTATGCAAGGCTAGACAAGTATCTACTTGGGCTTGGATTCAGAAAGGTAATGCAGACAATAATTTATATCTAAGAACTAGTGAAGATGGAATCCTAATAATAGAAGTCTTTTTGGATGATATTATCTTTGGAGGTAATGATGATCTATGTAAGAAATTTGCTAAAGAAATGGAAAGTGAATTTGAGATGTCCATGATAGGTGAAATGAAATTCTTTCTTAGATTACAAATAACTCAGAATGAGAATGGTATTTTCATTTCTCAGACCAAGTATCTCAAAGCATTGCTTAAGAAATTTGGAATGGAAGATTGTAAACCAGTAGGAACACCTATGGTGACTGGTAACAAGCTAACAATTGATGATGAATCAAAGTGTGTTTTTTAGACTTTATATAGATCAATGGTTGGAGGACTACAATATCTAACCCACACCAGACTAGATATTGCTAATGCAGTTGGAATTGTGGCTAGATATCAGGGAGAACCTAAAGAAACACATCTAGCTTCTGCGAAAAGGATACTGAGGTACCTAAGAGGAACCATAGCCTATGGTTTATGGTATGATAGAAATGATATCTTTGAACTTCATGCCTATACTGATGCTGATTGGGAAAGGAATATTGATGATAGAAAAAGTACTAGTGGTGGTGCATTTTTCCTTGGGAAAAAGTTGCTTTCTTGGCTAAGTAAGAAACAAGATTGTATATCACAATCTACTGTTGAATCAGAGTATGTTGCTACTGCTATAAACTGCACTCAGATTGTTTGGATGAAAAAAATGCTGACAGACATTGGAATAAATTTTGATGATCCTGTGGTTATCCATTGTGATAACACCAGTATAGTGAGTATGTCAAAGAATCTAGTGATGCACTCCAAAACTAAACATATTTCTATCAAGTATCACTTCTTGAGGGACAAGGTGGCAGAAAAGGAAATCAAATGAGAATATATCAGTACAAAAGAGAAAATTGCATACATCTTCACAAAGCCACTACCAAAAGATACCTTTGAATATCTCAGAGGTATGTTGGAGGTTTAGGCCCCTCCTAGTCAGAATTAAATGATGCAAAGATGCACCACTCTAGGGGTTTTCAGAGCCTTATCATAATCTAGACTGGATGTAGGGATCTAATCCTTAGGGGGAGTGATCATGGAAGAAAGTTTATATGTGAAGGAAGTTGAAGACTCATGAACCCTTTGCCATTATTGTCAAAGGGGGAGTGTTGCTATGAGAAAATCCCTACTGTATGGGAGAATGTATGTAGTATTACTTGGTTGTAGAACTTTGGATTGATATAACTTTGGGGATGATGGATTTTCCCATATGTTGACATCAATGCCAAAGGGGGAGATTGTTGGATACTGATAATGCATGGGAAGGTGATTGAGACATTTAATATGTTTAATCACTATGTTACTAAATGGGCACTCATACTTTTGTCATCTATGTTTTGTCTCTGATGTCAACATATGTTCCTATGAAGAGATGAGGCTGATTACCACAATTTATGGACATTGTACAGATATTTCAGATGCTGCGAAGTTAGATGAGAGTTTAGGAAGATGTTGTGATCTTCTATCTAAGATCACATCATGTAATGTTGCATATTGGAGGAGTTATAGATGTTTTGGTGAAAACTGGTCACTGGATTGTGATAGTGAAAAATGCCAGAGTTAGTCTCAGTGTTTCTAGTATATCTTCTAGATGATATGATGAAAAATAAGGTACTGAAGGATGCTTTATGGTCTGCACAAGGTACAAAATGCTTGGTGATGTCAGCTATGATGTGTGTTCTAGAGGTGACCTATTTGAAAGCCGACTATAGAGATGTAGCGTGTATGATGAAAGGAAAATTTAAATTAAGGATGTCGGTCCTTAATTGTTGTAATATGATTATTTTATTCTTGTTCTAGATACCATGTGTATCTTAGCAAGGGGTTATATAATTGTTTGTAATTAGAAAAGGCTTATGGGCCGACCTATTCATAAGAATTGTAATGGGGTATAAATGAAAGGTCTTTTCTTTGGAAAAGATATGGAGGTGAAGAGGATAAAATAAAGAGTTTGTGAAAGCTGTGAGCTTGTGTCTGCTGTATGTAGAGCAGAGGTTTATGGGTGGAATTCATTGGAACTGATCAAGAAAAGACAGTTGCTTCCGAATAGTTCAAAAGGTTGTGTATTTCCTCATATACACTTGTGTTGTGAATAGTGAGTTTTGAAGGTGGATTTAACCTTCTTTGGGTAGTGAGCCTTGGGTAGTGAGCCCTCCCTTATTGTTCTTGACTCCTAACAGGGTCTATCCTCTAACAAGGACTATGTATTGTAATGTTTCAATAAGCTCCTAACAAGGCTATATCTTCTAACAAGGATAACTATACTCTCAATACATCATTTGTGGGTGCTAATTCCCACCGGGGTTTTTACCTTTAACAGGGTTTCCCTGAGACCAAAATATTGTGTTATTGTGTTGGCATTCATTATGTTTATTTGATCTAATATTGTGGTGCTTAAAGTTTAAAGTTTAATAATCTGTCATACAATTGATTCACCCCCCCCCCTCTTAGTTGTATTGTGGATTGTTATTCCTAATATATGATAACACTGTATTCATTACCAATGAGCTAGCATTGGAGATTTCTTCTTGGAAGAAGGAAGAGACTAGGTGGATGTCAGTCATTGCCCAAGTAAATGAAGTTAAAAAACATAGTGTGATCAAGTTCTTAGTAGAAAAGACCATGGCTGATTTAGATGACAATGTATTGCATGTGTGTAAAAAGAGTATCGAATGGATAAATTTGATAGTGAAATAGGGCCATGAATAATCTGTCAAGTTGTTGAAGGAATTGATAGAGCTCACTCTATTTATACAAAATAATTTGAAATGCATCAATGTCAAATGCTTGAAGGATGATGGTAAGGTTCATGTGGATGCTATAGACACCAAAATTAAATCTTTCAAGGAAAATATTGATTATGTTAAAGAAAAAAATCCCTAACAACAGATGATTTCTCTAGGGCAGCCAAGATTTAATCTTTGCTAACCCTTTGTATTGATCAGCTCACAAATTATCCAAATAAAGTGGTGGAAATTAGGAGGGATAAGGAGGTATCGAAGAAATGAATTGCACATATCATAATTCCTAATTACATGGTGATTCATAATTTCTTTGCTACACATTTGGAGTGGAAAGTGTAACATGTCTTAGTGGCAGGAAAGAGAAAATTTGGAGGTTCTTCAACACCACAACAACCATGATCATGCCATCAAATTATTTTTTTTAGTTATTAGTTTCTTTAGATATATCTTAGTCTAGGTTTTCAGGTGCATAGAAACTGAATCTTACTCTTGGGAAGAGTTACATAACTTTAGGTTTCAAAGAAAAATGGCCTTATGAGGCTACTTATTGTAGACACCTAAATTTGCTTACATAATTTAGTAATCATATTTAGTCTTTTCCTAGGACATCTTGTTAATTAAATATTATTTATTTAATTAATTTATGTCATCCCCTAGTTAATTAATTTAATTAATTAACTATAGCCCAATTAATTTAATTAATTAACTAACCTATAGTCTGATAATTAATTAAATCCCTATTCCTCTATTAATTTAAATGGATACTTTTATCTAAATAAATTAATTCATAAATCCCCTTTTCCTCCCACTTGAAATTAAATAAAATATTTAATTCTCATTCCCCCCTATTAGCTAATAATCCATGCTTAGCTAATAATCCTCCACTCATTCTCTCTCTTCCCATCACATCTCCCTAATCCTCCACTTACCAAGCCTAATCACCTCCTAAGCATGTGCACAATCATAATCCAAGATTAAAGAATGCTAATCCACCCCAAAGTCAACCCCTTATGACATCACCTCCACATCCTCCAATGAGAAATCAAAAGCCTCTTACACCTCTTACACACTTGTCCCCTCTCACACCTTCGAAAGGTGCCTCTCCTTCCATCCTCCCCTATTGTGACATTTGTCACAATGCTATGCATTTGAGAAAGCACAATCCATGTGCTCTCCCTTGGATGCATCTCCACCATTGCTCACTTCCCTCTTGCCCCTTAATCTCCACCATCTGTTTCACTCATCTTTCTATAAAAGAGAAGCTCTCCTCCTTCATTTTCATCCACCATTGAAGCAAAGTTATCATGTCAGTTTCTCTATTGAAGCTTGAGCATAGTATTTGAGCACACATCCAAACCTTTGGACAAATCTTCTACATCTTGGAGGTTTGCTTAAGGGTTTTATATTGCTTTTGAGTTTGTTTGCTTCCATTTTGTAGGTCTTATCATAGGTGTTTATCTCATTTGTTTTATTGAATGTTTATTTTACTTTGCATTCTTTAACATTACATTTTAGGTATTACATTTTGGCACACCCGGTGGGACTCACTTCTAGGGTCATTCTTGTTCATCTTTTCATCATTTTCTTGCAAAAACTAACCTAAATACTAATTTTTTGTTGTTGTTTGAGTGCTTTGCAAGGGTTTTTGGGTGTTTTGCAGGTTCAGGGCCGAAGAGGAGGCATTTGCGCAGACATTTCCATTTTTAGATTTTACATAGCAAGCACCCCCCGGAAAATTTACAGTTTTGTGGGAACGACTGAACGGTCACGGGAATGCAAATTTATCCGCGGGAATGCTTGTACGGCTCACGAGAATGCATTCCCACCATGATATTTTCTAGCTTTCCATCTTTTTCTACTCTTTGTTCTCCTTCACCAGTGACTGACTGTACTTTTCTTTGCGGGATCACATTCTCGCAATGTGGGATTGCGCGTTGACCAAGAAGGATTGCTTGTATACATTTTGTAAGCCATAAGGCATTGACTGTTGTTTTTTTAATTTTTGCCTTCATTCCCACAATGTGGGATCATTGTTTGACTATTTGCAAGATTGCTTGTGTACCTTATGTGAGTCTTATGACCTCATTATTTTCCCTTAATTTTTCTCCCTTCATTCCTGCAACGCAGGATTGACAATTGACTTGCGGGAATGGGGTTTGACTTGCAGGAATGCGGCCGAAGGTATTATTTTAGTGTTTTTACATTCTTTTTGTCATTTTTGGTTTATCTGACAGTCTTGTGGGAATGGCGGTACGACTCTACAGGAACACTATTTTTCTGCTTCAGGATTGCAGGTTTCTATGGGAACGTGGGTTAAAAATTTTAAAACATAATTAACTCACTTTGTTTTGGTGCATTAAAAAGAACAGTGTATGCCAAACAACACCTCACATTTTCAATTTGGGTTTAAAATAAACAAAGGTTAAAATTGAACAAGGCAAACATCACACTTCTTTTTGGTGCTTAAAATCAACTCACCCAATCTTGAATGCCTAAAGGACAAAGAATCAATGCGATGAACACTTCTTTTGGTGCTTAAAAATTGATCACACACTATCTTGAATGCTAAAGGGAGTAAAAATTTTCTTGTCTTTACAAATCAAATCTCTATTTCTTTCAAGCATCGTCATTTCAAAACAAAGAAGCTTGCATGCTAAACATGAGTGTTTGATGTTCTAGAATAGAAAACACTCAGTCTTAATAGGTTCAATTTGGAATGAACACTTCTTGGCATGTTTGAAGGAGTGTTTTTCAACACTTAGAGCTTTTCAATTTTTGCATAAACCTTGTTAAAGTAAGCAACATGGAAGCAATCCACTTATATCTGTATCCTCTCCCCTTGCCTTCGTGGATCTTGGGTGAAGAGAAAGATCAAGTTTGATCGAAAACACTTCTAGCGAGGCCTGTCTAGAGAGACACGCTTCCTCTTTAGAGAATGACCTCAAACCGGTAATATCTTGGCTAGTATATAAACAAGGTGTTGAGAAAACTCTCACCTTATCCCTGCAAGCTTAGGCAAGGCATGTTGATGGTAGCCTGAGGTAGGTGAATATCCCTACAATTTTGGCATGGTCAACTAGTCTCTTAAGTGAGTCACGCACGTACAAATTGATTGGGGGGACACCACAGACCTTACTAGAAGCCATTAATAACAAGCCCACCTGATCTACTCTTGAAGGTATCATAATCTTTGTGCAAGGACCGACCCAAGTGGTTTCCTAGGTCGCCTAAAGATTACTCACCATATGTATTCCTCTTTTGGGTTATCAAGCTGTGGGCAAAGGTTGTGATACTAGCCTATCTTGTAGGTAGAAAGTGCTTGTATGTGTTCTTGAAAGTGACTTGACCCAGTAAAAACATCTATTGAACATACACAATTATCAAAATTACAAAGTTCTTTTGCCAAAAGAGATCACTTGCCTGTATCCTCTAAGATTGCTTTGTCTCTTGTGAGGATTATTTGTTAAGACATTATCCTGAAAGTAAATTCAAGTTTGTTCAAAACCAAGCCAAGGTATACTTATCGCAGTCACTTCCTAGCTTGATCCAATCCTGTGAACAGTTACTTTTGTTGACCTATGACCCAGACTGTGAAGCATAAGAAAGCTAAGTTACCCATCCCATGTTCATATTGAGAAAAGAAAGTTACAGAAAGAAAGCTCAAAGATTGTCAGCATATTGTCACTGCAGCCCACGAAGATGAAAAGTACCAAACCCGATTGGATAACATAAAATACAATGCAAGGGATAAACAGTTTGCTTTTTGAATCTAAGTTGATCACCACTTTGTCAGATTAGAGAGTGAAGATTAGTTGGCATAACCTCCTCCTCTTTCAAAACTGTGAAAATTGTCACAGCATCCCCCATCTTAGGTGATCCAATAGGTGCATTTTCGTCATCCCCTTTTGAAGCATCATTTAGCATCATTATCCTAGATCCATATCATATCCAAGAACTCACCTTGATTTGTCCTATCCTTGTTTACACAAATCAAAATCTTGAAGCTTCACCCATTTGACTAAGCATTGTCGAGGGTAGCTAGTACTTTCTTTTGTGGACCTCATCATCTTGATCCAAAGATTGTCCCACACTAGTAAGGATCCCGTTGTCTGAAGATCACAAGTCTATCTGAGGATGACAATCCATGCATTTTGATCCCCCCATCAGGAAAGGTAACCCATCTCAATCCTCTTCCCAATAGCATATCACTAAGAATCCTACATTTAGATCATCACCTAGTTCATCTTAAAAATCCAAATCCCCATCCTTAGCATCATTTTGCTACATCTTCATTTTCCCTCATCTTAGGATGTTGCACTTTCATGCCTACTGTGACATGATCAAAGAAAATAAAAGGGATGGATTCCAACCAAGCCACTACTTCGGCTGATCCAAATGATTCCATAGGTGAAATGGTGATGTATGACCCTCTGATGATGATAGTTCAAAACATATGGGAAGATCCTAGTGAGACACCTACTACTAACTCCATGGAGGCTTTCATGTGCCTCCCAGGACATGCGCAAATGGTAAGCGCAATCATCGCACAAAATTGTCTAGCTATATTGGCAAACTATGTGTAGGAGGGTACTCCCATCCCACCTCAGTTACGCTCTTTAGACCCCACAAACCCCTTTCACATTCCCGCTAGGATTGATTCATTTGTCATCCAGCAAGTTCATGATCCAACCATGCAAGTATCCCATACGGCCTCACCTATCCCACATCTCCTACAACCTCATATGGTGATCCCCGCAAGCACACCACTTTCCAGCATGGGACCACCACCCCCTGCCTCTTCGCAGATAGTCACTCAAGCACCAACATTCACCCAAGCCTCTATGCAAGCAATGCCACCTCCCGCTACATCAACACCTCTTTCGCAAGGATTCTCAAAAACCACCCCACCTATATCCACCCCACAATCTCACTCCACGCAAGAATCTCTCAGCTTTACGACTGGCACATAGACCCAACAAGCCACCTTTACAATAGGAATGCCACATGTGCCATCCCACAATCCTCTACTAGTGCATAAAACTCCCATATCAGCCCCCACATTTGTGGCCAACTCTGCATCAAAAACCCTATCAAGAGTCAACACCACCTGGAGCCTTGGCCAAGCACAAATGAATGCCATGGGCATACCCACACATGGCAACCTTTACCAAAGGGCTCATCAGAAACAAACCTTCCCACAAGCAGCACCTCCACCTGCATTTACCAACTATTTTTCTATGCCATCCATCGCTTAGCAAACCAAACCTCCACAATCATAGTAACTTGGCACTACCCATCCCACTAACTCCCATATGCAACCACCTATAGTGCACACCTAGGCTACTATTCCCACTCTCAGCAATGCAGGTATGCACCTGTCTTACATCGGTCAAACTCATCACCAATCCCAACCACAACCATTATACCAACCTCCCTAGTAGCAACAATACTTCCTGACTCTGCAAGCCAATCCCCTCACCTCACAATAGCAAGCCTTGCCGTAGCACACCCCCACCCTGCACTAGCAATACATCACTCAGCAAGTCAACCAGAACCCCTTCTAGATGGCCTTTTCAACTGAGCAATCCCCATTCCCTAGCTCGCCATATCTTCCACACATCCCTCCATATTCACCCATGCCATCTGACCCATTCTCACTGGGAGTACCCGCTTGAGCACCTACCAAGTCAGAGTGGGAAGAAATGAGAAATGCCATCAAAGAGCTTAAGATTGGTACTGAGACTAAGACATTCAAGTTCAAGGAGGTTTGTCCATATCCATTCGATAGATCGATCACAACAATCCCCTTCCCTAAACATTTTGAAACACCAAAGTTTGACAAGTATCGAGTAAAGGGTGATCCAGTTAACCATGTCAAAGAGTTCTACATGGCATGCCAGGAGGTGGCATTTAATGACATATTTCTCATGTGACTCTTCCCCAAGAGCTTGGGAGGGCCCAGCCTCGAATGGTTCTACAAAATACCTTATGGGTCTATTTCCACATTTCTAGAGCTTTCAAAAAATTTTGTCACTCAATATCCACACAACATCGAGAATGAGCTCACCCTATTGGATTTGTGCAATACCAAATAGAAGAGAGGTGAAACTCTGGCTGATTACTTACAATGATGGTAGAATGTCACCATGAGATTGTCATACCAACCACCAGAAAAACATCTTGCCAAGATATTCATTGATAATTTGCACCTGAAGCTATCGCATTCAATGAAGATGAACTGCATTCAAACCTACCAAGACATTAAAGGGAAAGACATGGATATTGTGTGAGCTCTTTTGGACAATGGTAGCATCAAACACTATAAAGAAAGCTCTTAGGATAGACCAAACAATGACCATTCTTGATATTGGAACAAGAATAAGAATGTGGTCACTGATGGAGCCACCGACACCAGGAATGTCCAAGTTGTGATTGCAGGTCCTAATCCCACTCCTCCAGCATATCAACAACAAACACTCATGTATCAACAACCAACACCTATATACCAACAGAAAGTGCTTGCCTACCAACAAGAACCCTGTCAGCCTCCTGTGAATCAAACCAATGCTATATCTGTTACCCAAGGATGAAATAAGCCCCGTGTTCATAATGACCCAAAGTGCATCTTCACACCTCTTGGAGAACCCTTGGATGCCATTTTTCACAAGATGGTGAGCACTAACCTAGTTGTGTATCCACAAACCCAACCCTATGATGACTCAACACCCAAGCTAGCCTAGTACAAAGACAATGAATACTATGAATACCACCGTGTTCAGGGACACACTACCACTAAGTGCATGAAGCTCAAGAACTATGTCCAGGACCTTATAGATAAAAAGGAGATCATAGTCGATGCTCCTACCCAAGCATCACCCAATGCCAACCTGCAAATCTACCAAAATGTGTTTCCTAAACACAATGCTGGAAAGGCCCAAGTTAACACTACCCATCCCACTGGCCAAGATAAGGGTAAACAAGGCAACCATGGCGATGGAAAAGACTATACCACTGCCTACATAAACTATGATAAATTTTTTGGTTGTATCTCCTAGGTTGAGCCTACTGTGAATGCAATCCATGTCAGAGGTACTGACAATCAATGTGCTGTTACTACCTGAAGAGGCTAGATATCTATAGCTGACGCTAATACTACCACTATCCCCAATGCACAATATAACCTCCTGGAACACCTTGGGAACACACCCACACAAATCTCCATCCTTGATCTCCTTTGTACATCACCCCTCCATCAAGAAGTCCTCAACAAAGCCCTCCAAGTGGCCCACATCCCTACAGACATCAATGCCATACAATTCAAGAACCTTGTGGGGCACCTATCCACACCATCCACTCTCTCTTTTCAGCCGTCAGACATGCCATCCATTGACCTAGATCATAATCTCCCACTCCGTATTGTAGTCATGATCAATGACTTTGCCATCAAATGGGTCATGATAGATAATGGTTTGGCCCTCAATCTTTGCATGTTAAAATTTGTTTGATAGATTGGCCTCACAGAAGCAAACATCTCCCATGAGATGATCACCATCAAGGCCTATGATAATCTAGAGTGTACCTTCAAAGGTACCATTTTGTTGCCAATCAAAATTGGTCCTATCACATAGGACATAGTGTGCCACATTGTTGATCTTGATATCCCTTACAAAATCCTCTTCGGTCATCCCTGGATCTACTCCATCCAAGCAGTCCCCTCCACCTATCATTAGTGCATCAAATTCTTGTATCAAGACACTGAAATCACCATCCACATAGAGCCCCAACCTTTCACATATTGTCATGCGATTGAGGCCTCATTTCCCCACTCCACTCATTGTCTGGGAATTGATATTGGCATGGCTGTCACCAGTACTTCCCAATCCCACTACAATCTAGAAACAACCCTCGCCTCCACCTTCTCCTCTGTCAAGATCAACAACAAGGGCTATAGAGAATATAGTCTCACTGATTCTTTTGCAGTAGGGGCTCTTCCCCTAGATCCACACACACATGGACGACCCTCCCACCAAACCAAGGCTCCTCAGGAGGGTCCCAAAATAAAGACCATGGGAACATCTTCTTTTGTTTCCAATGGAATCTTGAATGGTCAAGAGTTGGCCCCAGATATCAACCAATGGCTGTATAAAGATCCTCCACCTCTAGATACTCAAGTCCTCAGATATTTTAAGGATAAATATCCCATACCACACAAATGGGCAACTGAACAATGGGACTATCAAGGAGGAGGTCTAGGACCCAATGAGGCTAGAATGATAGACCCCATGGAGGCCTCTAAAAATCTAGAGACTTGAGACCTCAGCTATAATCCCCCTCGCATGCACATACGAGGACCCAACGCCATAACTAGGGGCACCAATTCACCCAATGTAACCCTTTTGAGAATCCAAGATGAACTTGTGGAAGTTGAAGACATTCTGAAAGAGGAAGAAAAATAGTCCTACAATGATATCTTTGACAACAAAACCTTCCTGGACAATTCTATCCTTCGCCAACTCACCATCAACCTCATTGACTTCCCCCTCATTCATCCTGACCTCATAGACTAGGACCAACCAAGCGTAGTACATATTGATGAGTTTCAAAGTGAGGAAGCGCTCCTAAGATTCATGGGTGCCATAGATCAGCAATCAGAATGGGGGCAGGAATCGACCAAAGTATATCAGCTCAACCCAAAGGGGTACTTTGGGGAAGAGGAAGTCTCTAGCTATAAAAATAAAAACAAAAAAGAAAATAAAGAGTCCTCATGTGAAAACCCCTCTGGGGCACATCCTGATTCAAAAATAGTAAAAACAAAGGGTGTATTCGATAGTGAAAACCTCTCTGAGGCGCTGGAGGATGGAGACTTGCATCTTCCTCTTATCTAGGATTACTAGTTAGAACAATCATCCATAGTCATCGAAGAGACCAAGCTGATCAATCCAAGAACAGAGGAAATCCCTTGGATCACATACATCATAGTAGCTCTAAGTGAAGGAGAAGAGACAACCCTAGAGGCCCTCCTTTAGGAATCAATAGGAAACTTTGCATGGTCATATGCCCATATGCCTGGAATCGATCCTGATCTCATTGTTCATCATCTGGTAGTCAATCTTGATACCAAACTAGTCAAGAAAAAGTTAAGGATAATGCATCCAAAGTTAGCCTTCCTGGTTAAAGAAAATCTTGAGAAGCTCCTTTAGGCTAAGATCATCAAAGCCATTGATTATTCAGACTGGATCTCTAATATGGTGCCTGTCGTCAAACCCTTAGGTGACATAAGAATTTATACTGACTTTCAAGATCACTACAAGGCATGTCAAAAAGATGATTTTCCACTGCCCAACATAGACATGATCATAGACCTCACTACAAGGCATGAGATGTTGTCACTCATGGATAGCTTCTCAGGGTATAATCAGATCAAAATCACAGAAGCAGACTAGCACAAAACTACTTTCACCACACCATGGGGCACATTTTGCTATAACATGATGCCGTTTGGACTAAAAAATGTGGGAGCTACCTATCAGAGAGAAATGAACACAATTTTTCATGACATGATTCATAAGATCCTCGAGGACTATGTCGATGACATTCTAGCAAAATCCAGAACATGCTACGAACACCTTGATGTCCTCAAAGATGTGTTTGATCACATGTGCAAGTATGGCTTGAAATTGAATCCAAAGAAATGTGTATTTGGTGTGACATCAAGAAAACTTATGGGGTTCCTTGTGTCCAAGCATGGCATAGACATTGATCCCAAAAAGGTGAAGGCCATCATGGAAATGCTTCCTCTTAGAACTTTCAGACAGTTAAGAAGCTTACAAGGAAAGTTGCAGTTAGTTCGATGATTCATCTCCCAACTAGCAGATAAGTTGCAGCCATTCACACATCTTTTATGAAAGGATACATCCTTCAAGTGGGATCCCATCTGTCAGTGCAGTTTCAAAAAACTCAAGGAATATCTAGTGAATGCACCTATTCTTGTTCCACCAATGCCAGGAAGGCCCCTCATTTTGTACATATCTACAACTACTACAGCACTGGGGGCACTCTTAGCACAACTCGATGATGATGGAAAGGAGTGGGCTGTTTATTATTGTTATGCACTAAATTTGCACCTCTAATCTCAAGCTCTCTTAGTCTTGATAATCTAGTATAACATAGGAATCATCTCAAGGTTGTGGGACCTTTTGCTAACGGAGATGAGACCTCCAGATTCTAGGCTGGTTCCTCTTGGCTAGTCACCCTAATTTTCTCTTAGACAGGAAATGTAAAACTTTGAGGGGAAAGGGATAGAAGGAATGCATGAAAGGGAAATGACTAAAAGCAAATCTATCCTACTAGGTGATGCACTGAAAAAGAAATGAATACCATACACTGGCCAAAATCAGCATGAAGGCTCTCAAATCTAATAGAACACACTCTCTCTAAACAGGCTTGCATAAGTATTTCACAGAGGGGCCAGAACAAATGACACGAGCTGTGACCTACAAGCAAACGTTCTCTTCAACAAAAGGGTATAGGAATGAGATAGAAAGATAGGGGCTGAACTATACCCATAGATTCAATCCAATCAGATCAATACATAATAGTACACATGTGAGCTAAAAGAAAGAAGGGCTCTGGAACTCCAAGGGCTTCTCCAATGAAACCAGTATATTACATTCAATAAGAAAAATATAGATAAGGGAAAAACTAGAGGGTAGAACAAATGCCATAGCTAGCCTCTGTTAAACCTAAGATTTCAATGAAAGGTTACAAACTATAAGAGCCAGAAGGCAGAACAAATGCCATAGGTAACTCCCAAGAAAGAGAAAAACTCTTTTATAGATTGCAAACTCGAAGCACTAAGGCTCCAAAAAAAAACATTATATACAACTCTGTACGTAGGAAGGAATCAAAATTAACCAGGGTTACAAATTTATGCATAAAATAATCATCCCTAGCAGTCGTGTCTGATCATAAATGTTCATCTTGACAATATCACAACAAATCAGATACATCTTTCTTTGCATGCCCATCTCCGAATTGATCATGCCTGTAGACAAAAGACCTTGACCTAACAAACCCCTGCAAGCCCACTCAGCCATGAATGCTCAAATCTAATCCCATGTTGGAAAAGACTCAAAATGGTGGCCTAAAAGATCTCTACCAATTCTCCCAGCAACCACCTCCAGAAACATCAATTTCTTCAGCTACCCACACTTGCAAATTTTCACTTTGGAAGAAACCCCATGAAAAAAATGGTTGCACCGCCTTGAAAATAGCAATGGTCGCATGATTGCATGAGCCCGAAAGGCTTCATGCGATCATGTGAAAACCCTCAGAAACTACCACCACTTGCCACAAATGCTCAGGCTCACTCTCCCTTCAGTCGCCATGTCACAGGAAGTTTTTCTAACCCCAGGCTCTATCTGGCGACCATGCAAAACATGCTAACCACGCAACCGTGCTCTTTGCCAAGTCTAGAAGCCTGCTCTATTTTTAAAATAACATTGGTCACATGATCACATGAGCCCAAAAGACTACATTGGATCATGCGACTAGCCACATAGATCTCACCCTGCCACCACATAAGACACCTGGACCTGCAAGATAGTCACCTGCCAACCACGTAGACCAACCAAAAACTCACATGGGTTGGACACACAACCACACCACCTTGAAAAATTCAATGGTCGCATGATCGCATGAGCCCGAAAGGCTTCATGTGATCATGCAACAAGCCTTGAGAATCTATTGCTCCTCCAAGCAAGACAAATGGCCCCACCAAACCTGCCACCCTTAACACGTGGACCAACTGAAACCCACCACATTCGCTGAAAAAATTAGAAGAATCGAAGGGCTGTCACATGATCACATGGGATCAGAAGATCCCATGAGATCATGTGCTAGCCATTGATCCTAGATAAACTAGTGCGTCCACTAACCATTGGACCCACCAAAAATTAGACACGTCATCACCAGAACCTACTGCCTTCCGCTTATCACATGGTCGCATGTGGTTAGAAAGCCGCATGTGATCATGTGACCAGCCTAGAACTGCTACGCCAACTGCCAAAGTCTAAACCCCTGTGAAACTATTGATGATTTGTCACATGGTCACATGGGCTCGAAAGAGCCCATGCAATCATGTGACCAATTGTAAGGGGTTAGACACTGACCACCACCTCACTATTTTCTTGACTACTTACTGCTTGTCACATGATCCCATGGGGCTAGGAAGGCCTATGTGATCATGTAACCAATTGCATGGTGCTAACCGATGACCGCTACCGTAGATCTTGACCACCATTCCTATTGATATTGCATCAATGGTTGTCATATGATCTCATGGGATTGGAAGATCCCATGTGATCATGTGACAACTATCAGATCTTTATTGTACTAGCACGACTTTGAGAAACTAGGACCCACCTATCAGAGTTGCGTGCTTAGGGTCGAAAACATAGAAGGTGTCGAAAACATAGAGGGTTTTCAAGCGAAGGTTGAAAACACACTAAGCTTTCAAGGCGGAGGTAAAAAACACACCAAGATTTTAGACCAAAAGGCAAAAACATCTTGAGCCTTCGGAGAGGAGGTCAAAAACACACTGGGTTTTTGACACTTGAGCATTTCTTTCGAAAATAGGACCGTGGCTAAAAAATGAAAGACGAAATTTTTTGGGCAACATTTTGGTGACCTCTGCGGGATGTCAACCTGCTAGACATTGACCAGTTGCCTTGACATATCCATTGGGCATAGGAGTCATTCTTGAGCACAAAAACTTGGACAAAGACAAAACTAAACGAGCAAGACAAACTGTGCACGAATACTTCTTGGGGAACAAGAACTAACCTAGAAAGCAGGGAAAGAAAGCAAGAAACATATTTACAAGAATTTACAAGAAGGACCTACAGAGAGGGATTAACCTCAAAACAAGGCTTCAAGTGGAAACCATTCACTAAGATTGGCAGGGCATCCCCTTCAAGGGTTGAAAGCTGAAAAGTGTTAGATCCTCTGCACTCTGTTATAACAAATGGTCCACCCCAAAAGGAATCAAACTTTGTGTGCTTGCCAAGTTTTGACCTGAACTCATTCCATTTGAGAACTAAATCTCCAACCTTGAAGTTTCTGACCCTGGCTCTTTTATCAAAGCTTCTCTTTGTTTGACTCTGATGGAATGCCATATCTTGCATTGATTTATCTCTGATCTCTTCTAGCTCCATCAACTGGGCATATCTGATTTGCATAGGATCACTTTCTTCAAACAAGGCATACTGAGTGGCCAAGTCTAAAGCTAGTAATTTAGTTGAAATAGATAACTTAGCCTCTCTACCATTTATCAACATGTATAGAGAATTACCAATGATTTTCTTTGGAGTAATTCTATCTAACCACAAGGCAGATCTCAATTTGGTATGCCAGTCCCTTTGACTGTCTTGTAGGGTCTTTTTGATTATTCTAATCAGATTCTTATTTGTTGATTCTACCAAACAATTCCCCTAAGAATAGTAATTGGAAATTGTATTTAGATAGATGCCCTTCTTGACTGCCCACTCTGAGACTTTGAGGCCTGTAAATGCTAATGCATTGTCTAAAACTATAGAATCTAGAATGCCAAATCTATGAATGATGTCATCATAAAAACTTAAAACAACACTCTCATTAGCTTCTTTTAAAGCAACTTCCTCTGTCCACGTAGTGAAATAATCAATTGCAGTGATTATCCACTTGTGTCCTACACTAGATGGAGGGTTAATCATGCCAATGAAATCTATGCCCCACTTCATGAAGGGCTGCTCTGTTTTGACTGGCTATAGGGGCAGAGTTGCAAATCTTTCTTTCCCTGCAAAAATAGCACATTTGATGCATCTTCTAACATAATCATGACTATCTTTGAAGATAGATGGCCAATAGTATCTAGCCCTCATGATCTTAAAAGTTGTAGTCCTAGGAGAGAAATGGCCACTAGAAGCTCCATCATGAAACTCCAATAAGACATCTGCAACCCTTTCTAAATCTATGTTTCTTAGAAGGACACTATTGTGATCCTTTCTGAAAAGAATTTCATCTATCAGCACAAAAGGAACAGGTTGTAACCTATAATACCTCCTTTTTGCTGAATCTAGGCCTACAGGATATTGTCTTATCTTCAAATAATTGATCATATTAAGCAACCAGCTAGTTGCCTTGGCTTGCTCTCCTGTAGAATGCATCACCAGAGATGCATCTATGTATTCCAATTTCTTTGAACTTCTATCTTCTGCCAGATGCTCACAAAGACCTCTTCCTCTAACCAGCTTGGTAGTCTAAATATCTATGTCATATTCCATCACCTTAGTGATCCAACTAGCTCTTTTTTCATTTAGGTCCTTAGAAAGCAAAAATTCTTTGACACTTGGATGAGTAACCATCAAGTGCACCTTGCTATGGGTCAATAAATATCTAAATTTTTTGAAGCTCTTTACCACATCAAGAACATGTTTTTCTACAAAAGAGTATCTTTGTTCATACTCCTCTAAACCTTTGCTAAAGAAAGCAATAGGCTAATCCAATCCTTCAGCATTTTCTTGAGTCAACATTGTAGATATGGCCTCATGACCCCCATAAGCATAAAAGATAAAATCCTTACTGAAATTTGGGTTTAGGAGAGCAGGAGCCTCTATTAAGGCTTCTTTAATAGCTTGGAAGTTAACTTTTCCTTCTTTGGTCCAACTAAAGGCTAAACCTTTCCTCAACATGGCTGTCAAAGGCTTGAGTAACTCTGTAATGTTAGACAAGAATCTCCTAACAAAGTTAATCTTTCCTATGAAAGATTGGAGACTTTTCTTGTGATGTGGTAATGGTAGTTCTAAGATGGCTGCAATTCTCTCAGGATCCACTATAATTCCTTCTTTGGATACTACATATCCCAATAGTTTTCCTTCATGAACTACAAACACACATTTCTTGGGATTAAGGGATATCCCAAATTCTCTGCATCTTTCAAAAATCCACCTCAAATGTCTGATGTGGTCTACTACATGTTTTGAGTAGATAGTTATGTCATCTAGGTAGACCAGCACAAACTTGTACATGAGGCCCTTAAAGGCCATATCCATTGCCTTTTGAAATGTAGCACCTACATTTGACAAACCAAAGGGCATCTTCTGATATGCCATGGTTCCCCACTTGGTTGTAAATGCAGTCTTATATTGATCCTCTTCTTTCACTAAGATTTGATTGTATCCTAAATATCCATCCAACAATGAGAATCTCTCAGATCCAGAGACACATTGTAGAATTTGTTCCATAGAGGGTAGTGGATAGCGGTCTTTTAGTGAGGCTCTGTTCAAATCCCTGAAATCAACACATAACCTCAGCTCCCCATTCTTCTTCCTGACAGGAACAAGGTTGGAAACCCAACTAGTATGTTTGATGGGGTAGATGATGCCACCTTCTATTAGTTTGAGTACTTCCTTATGCATAAGTGGTTCAAGTTTGGGATTAATAGGCCTTTGCTTTTGCCTTACTAGTTGAGCATTGGGCTCCAATTCAATAGTGTGCTGAGCAAGGGTAGGATCAAAACCCTTGAGGTCTTCATACCTCCATGCAAAGACATCACTGAATTCTCTGAATAATTTAGTGTAAGCTTGTTTTTCTAAATTAGTGTTTACTTTTCCAAATTGTAGGCTCTTACCTGGCTCCAACTCTAATTCAGCACAATGTTCCTGCTGGACTACCAGGCCAGCTTTATTTTTCTTGACTTCATCATCCTTGTTGAAGATAGTCTCTAGGGTGACAAGACCTTCAGGCATCTTATTAGATCTAAGTTGTATCACTTGATCACCATAGTTCTGTGATAACCTCTTTTGATTGTGCCTTGAAAAGACATCTTCTTCAAACAAGAATTGCAAAATTTGTTCATTATTATCAAACACTTTCCAACTAATATTATTATCAAGAATTGAAGGTCTAACAATAATCTTGATATGTTGCTGATTTTCTTCTTTTGAAATCCTATTGGGGATGTCAAACTGAGATCCAATAGCAGCTAACCTATCAGCATTTTGATTTAATTTTCTAGGGATAGCAATGATATTGAAAGCATGGAAATCTTCAATTGCATCCAAAACTCTATGTTTGTATGCTTTCATGACATCATTTTTGGTTGCACTCATTCCTCTTACTTGGCTGACAACAAGTTCACTATCACCATATACTTTTAATGCTTTAAGCCCTCTTTTTCTAACCCATTCTAGTCCATTAACTAGACTTTCATACTCTGCAGTGTTGCTGGTGCAGGAAAAATTGAATCTAAAGGTAGTGTAATACCTTTCTCCTCTTGGGGACACTAGCATAGCACCTCCACCAGAACCATGTCTACTTCTAGCTCCATCAAAAAATAGCTCCCAGACTTGACTATCCCGATCATCTGAATCAGTGTATTCTTTGAGAAGGCTTGGTTCTATGGCTCCACTTTCTTGAATCAGATAACTCCCCAAACCAAAATCTCAAACAAGACTCTCTTGGATCTCTGAGGTTCTTTCATCTAGGAGAATATTTGGGATACTCTCTATTTTGGTGCTTGCTTCATTAATGGTTGGGAAATCATTGTCATCAAATATAGGACAATTAGTATTGATGGAATTGGACACATATGGCTCTATATGATGTATTGCTAAGGCTTCTAATTTAATGGTGACTTTGGTACCATACCTTGTATGAAAGAGCATGTGAGACCAGTCGGAAGAAAGATAACCTCCTATCTTGGCTGTGAACTCTCTTGAGAGACATATGGCAAAAAATGTAGGGAGATCTATGATATATATGTCAAGGAGAATGGAAAAATTAGGACTAGCATGGAGAATTAGATTGGTATCATTGGCCACACCTATAGTACTGACTGAGGATCCATCAAGTTGTGTAACCTTCTTTTGGAAGGGTTCATATTTAAGTCCTAATTGATCAGCCACTTTCTTGGGCATTATAGTACTAGTAGCTCCACTATCTACCATAAAATTATGCACTAAAGATTTCCCAATAATTAAATATATGTAAAAGGGAGGTGGCTTTAAATTCCTACCTTGCATGGTATTGGCCTTGGAATTTATAGTTGGAGTCTCCTTTTCTTGATCAGTGTTGATCAACACTAGTTTTGCAGTTTCTTTTGTAGGTTGAGGATTTGCTGCCTCCCTCATGGACTTCCACAAAATTTTAGGTTGTCCTGGAATAGACAAAGAGTCCCACATAGACATGGTGACATTCACCTTCTTCATGTTGTCTACAATATTATAAGGTGCCACAATGTGTACTCTTTGTTATGCTTTTACTATGATGGGTTCTACCTCTTTTGGAACTTGGCCTTCTTTGCTTGTGAAGACAAGGGCCTCCTTGGATGTGATAGGGGCAACTTGCTGCAGTGGCTCTATAGATGTAGTGGCCTTAGTACTAGAATCTACTCTCTCCATGTCTTGGGCTCTTCTCTTTTCTCTTGTGTAGGCAACAAAAGCAACTTCATCATTGACTTCATTGAAATCTGGTTGCTCCCAATTGAAAACAGCAGTCTCATTCTCTTGTGTTTCTTGTTGAGGAGCTATCCCACTAGAAGGAGCTTTTTCTTGAGCTTGTGAAGCATTTTGAACCATTAGTGCTTGGTTCATCCATCCATTAGAACACATAGCCTGATTGTGGGGCTGATTGCAAGGGAAACACCATTCATTATCCATGGCCATATTGTTTTGACTAGGAACCATATCCTTGACTGGATTTATGGAATTAAGAGGTGCAGGGTTATATGGTTGGAATGGTCTTTGATTAAAATTTTGTCTTTGCCCTTGATAGCCTCCTTGGTATGGTGGCCTATTTTGTTGATAAGGCTGTCTTTGATTTTGGTATTGTTGATTAGGACTTTGGCCTTGTGATTGGAAGGGTGGCCTGATGCCTTGGTTTTGTTTCTTCAAGTTTGTGACCTCTTTGGTTAGAGTCTATAGAAAGTTTGTCATTTCTTGTATACTAGTTTGCTGACTACTCTTCACCTCTTGCAACCCTTGGGAGAAATTTTTTGTAGCATGCTCCTGACCACTGGTACTAGCTTGAGGTGCTGATATTGTGGGAATAAGGGTAAATGGGGGTACTTGTGCAGGTGCAATGGGCTGAAGACTAGGGAAGATAGGCATGAGAGGTCTTCTCTATATCATGCCCACTTGGATCAAACAATTTTCAGCCCTGACAGTAGTGTCAAAGGCTTGGGGTAAAGTGGTACCACCCATAGACTGGATCATGATAGAAATTTGTTTATTTAGACTTTGAAAGTAGTACAAGAAGGCATGGTCAGCTAATGGCCTTACAGAGACTGGGATTCTATTCCATGTTTTAAGCAATCTACTATTATAATCTGTCATTTTCTCTTGAGGGTCTCTCTTTATAGTTGTTAATTTCTCAACCAGAGACAAATTATCTGATTTATCCTTAAAATGCTTGCTTAATTAATCTCCTAATTCATCCCATGAAGTAATAGAACCAACAGTTAAAGTTCTAAACCACTCTAGGGCCTTACCTTTCAGAGATGCTACTAATAATTTGGTGGCCACATCCTCTTGAGTAATGTTGTGTATGCTGCAAATGGTGGTCACATCTCTTATGTGCTCAAAGGCTATTGTCTGTCCCTCCCCTGTGAAATTAGGTATACTCTTTAATGCCACCAAGGGCACATCATGATGCACTACAAAATTTAATGGGCTCCCCTAATTGAAAGGTGCAAAGGCAAAATTTCTAGCCATTGCAGGAGGTGTAACCTGGAGATTAACAACTATATGAGCTGTATTTGCTAGACTTGGATTTTCTTTCTCTTCTAGATCTCTGGTCAGAGATCTGCCTCTTCTTTTGAAATGAAAGAGGAAAGGTCTCCTCTCTAAAGTATCAGGAGGTGTAGATTGGACTCTTCTTGCAGGAGATTCTCTCTGAGTTGACCTACCTTTGTAGCTTCTTTTCAAGGGCAACTCTAAAAATTCAGTAGGCTTTGAGCTTCTAGTCTCGATCTTTCTCATAAACCTTAAACAAGGTTGGCTTGAATCTTTGAAACTAGTGGAGTCACCAGATTTACTTGATAGAACAACCTCTAAAGGTCTGTATTATGCAATCTGCATATCAGAGATGACACAATTTTCAACAAATGAACTTCTTTACTGTCCCACCAGGAGTGCCAGAAATGTTATGCACTGAATTTGCACCTCTGATCTCAAGCTCTCTTGGTCTTGATAATCTAGTATAACATGGGAATCATCTCAAGGTTGTGGGACCTTTTGCTAACCGAGATGAGACCTCTAGATTCTAGGCTGGTTCCTCTTGGATAGTCACCCTAATTTGCTCTTAGACAAGAAATGTAAAACTTTGAGGGGAAAGGGATAGAAGGAATGCATGAAAGGGAAATAACTGAAAGAAAATCTATCCAACTAGGTGATGCACTGAAAAAGAAATGAATACCATACACTGGCCAAAATTAGCATGAAGGCTCTTAGATCTAATAGAACACACTCTCTCTAAACAGGCTTGCATAAGTATTTCACAGAGGGGCCAGAACAAATGACATGGGCTGTAACTTGCAAGCAAACATTCTCTTCAGTAAAAGGGTACAGGAATGAGACAGAAAGACAGGGGATGAACTATACCCATAGATTTAATCCAATCAGATCAATACATAATAGTACACATATGAGCTGAAAGAAAGAAGGGCTCTGGAACTCCAAGGGCTTCTCCAATGAAACTAGTATATTACATTCAATAAGAGAAATACAGATAAGGGAAAAAGTAGAGGGCATAACAAATGCCATAGCTAGCTTCTGTTAAACCTGAGATTTCAATGAAAGGTTACAAACTATAAGAGCCAGAGGGCAGAACAAATGCCACAGGTAACTCCCAAGAAAGAGAAAAACTCTTTTACGGATTGCAAACTCTGAGCACTAAGGCTCCAAAAAAAAACATTATATACAACTCTGCACACAGGTAGGAATCAAAATTAACCAGGGTTAAAAATTTATGCATAAAATAATCATCCCTAGTAGTCGCATCTGATCATAAATGTTTATCTTGACAATATCACAAAAAATTAGATACATCTTTCTTTGCATGCCCATCTCTGAATTGATCATGCCTGTAGACAAAAGACCTTAACCTAACAACCCCCTGCAAGCCCACTCAGCCATGAATGCTCAAATCTAATCCCATGCTAGAAAAGACTCAAAACGGTGGCCTAAAAGATCTCTACCAATTCTCCCAGCAACCACCTCTAGAAACATCAATTTCTTTAGCTACCCGCACTTGCAAATGTTCACTTTGGAAGAAACCCCATGAAAAAAATGGTTGCACCACCTTGAAAATAGCAATGGTCACATGATCACATGAGCTCAAAAGGCCTCATGCGATCATGCGACAACCCTCAGAAACTACCACCGCTTGCCACAAATGCTCGGGCTCACTCTCCCTTCAGTCGCCAAGTCGTGAGAAGTTTTTCTAACCTTGGGCTCTATCTAGCAACCACACAAAACATGCTAACTGCACAATTGTGCTCTTTGACAAGTTTGGAAGCCTGCTCTATTTTTAAAATAACATTGGTCGCATGATCGCATGAGCCCAAAATACCACATTGGATCATGTGACTAGCCACATAGATCTCACCCTACCGCCATGTAAGACACCTGGACCCACAAGATAGTCACCTGCCAACCACGTGGACCAAGCAAAAACTCACATGGGCTGGACACACAACCACACCACCTTGAAAAAGTCAATGGTCACATGATCGCATGAGCCCAAAAGGCTTCATGCGATCATGCAACAACCCTTGAGAATTTGTCACTCCTCCATGCAAGACAAATGGCCCCACCAAACCTACCACCCTTAACACATGGACCAACCAAAACCCAACCACATTTGCTAAAAAACTTAGAAGAATCAAATGGTTGTCGCATGATCACATGGGATCATAAGATCCCATGAGATCATGTGCTAGCCATTGATCTTGGATCAACTAGCACCTCCACTAACCATCAGACCCACTAAAAATTGGACACATCATCACCAGAACCTACCGCCTGCCACTTGTCACATGGTCGCATGCGCTAGGAAGTCGCATGCAATCATGCGACTAGCCTGGAACTGCTACGCTGACTACCAAAGTCTGAACCCCTGTGAAACTATTGATAGTTTTTCGCATGGTCGCATGGACTCAGAAGAGCCCATGCGATCATGCGACCAACCGTAAGGGGTTAGCCACTGACCACCACCTTGCTATTTGCTTGACTACTTACCACTTGTCACATGATCGTATGCAGCTAGGAAGGCCTATGTGATCATGCGACCAACTGCATGGTGCTAACCGATGACCACTACCGTAGATCTTGACCACCATTCCTTCTAATACCATATCAATGGTTGTCATATGATCTCATGGGATTGAAAGATCCCATGTGATCATGCGACAACCATTGAATCTTTACTATATTGGCATGACTTTGAGGAACTGGGACCCGCCTGTCGGAGTTGCGTGCTTAGGGTCAAAAATATAGAAGGTGTTGAAAACATAGAGGGTTTTCGAGTGAAGGTCAAAAACACACTAAGCTTTCAGGGTAGAGGTCAAAAACACACCGAGATTTCAGACCAAAAGGCAGAAACATCTTGAGCCTTCAGAGAGGAGGTTGAAAACACACTGGGTTTTCGACACTTGAGCATTTCTTTGGAAAATAGGACCATGGCCAAAAATTGAAAGACAGGGAATTTTTTGGGCAACAATTATATCAGTCGTACACTGGTTGGCTAAGAGCTAAACTATTCTCCAATGGAAAAATCCTACTTGGCAGTAGTTTTTACCACTCAGAAACTTCACCACTATATGCTCAGTCACACAGTAAATTTAATCTCCAAGGCTGACCCACTCAAATACTTGCTATCAAAGGCCACATTTACAGGGTGAATGGCAAAATGGGTTATGCTTCTTAGTAAATGCAACATCCAATATGTTGACCAAAAAGCCATCAAGGGACAATTTATTACTGATCAGCTTGTAGAAGCCCCCTTAGTTGATGCATACCCTCTCAAAATGGAGTTCCCAGATGAGCATCTTTGTATGATCGAAGAACAACCCCAGTGGAAATTATATTTTGACGGCTCGTATACATCACATGGATTAGGGGCAGGCATACTATTTGTGACCCCTCAAGGAGACTACATCCCAAAATCCTTCAAGCTAGGATTCATGTGTACAAACAACATCTCAGAATATGAAGCCCTCATGGCAGGTCTTAAAACTGCCATTCACTAGAATATCACGGAACTACAAGTCTTCAGAGATTTTTAGTTGATCATCAAGCAAGTCCTCGATGAATATCAAATAAAGGATGACAAGCTATTACCCTACAAAGAGCTTGTAGATAAACTCAAAGAACATTTTGTCAGCATATAGTTCACACAAGTACCAAGACTTTAGAATAAGGCAGCAGATGCTATGGCCACCATTGACTCACTATTGGAAATCCCTCGTGACGCTACACAATATGAGTTTCTAGTCGAGTAGCTACACATGCCTGCTTACGCGAATGTTGACACTGATATGGTATGTGTCTTGGTTGGTCCCTAGTCCCCATGGTACCATGACATTCACACTTATCTAAAGAATGGTATCATATCTCCTCACCTCACAAACACCCAACATCGGACCCTTATTTGTAGAGCATCCCGCTACACTCTTGTAGCCAACACCCTATATCATCGTGGGTATCACAACATCCTCTCCTGATGTCTAGACTCGAATGAGGCTGCCATGGCTTTATAAGAGGTTCACGCTAGTATTTGCGGTGCTCACATGAGTGGTATCATCCTTGCCAAGTATTTTCTTAGAGTTGGGTATTATTGGTTGACCATGGAGTATGATGCCTGGGAGTTCGTGAAGAAGTGCCTAGAGTGCCAACAACATGCCAATTTGATCCATGCACCCGCGCAGGACTTACAGCCCATTGCACCTTTATGGCCCTTCTCGTGTTGGGGTTTTGACCTTGTTGGCATGATCCACCCTCATTCTTTTGACAGACACAAGTATATCATTATAGCCATAGAGTACTTTACAAAGTGGGTAGAAGCAATTCCGCTCAACTTAACTACTGGTGTCCAGATCTCCAAATTCATCCTCTACCATATCATTTGTCATTTCGGCATTCCCTCCACCATCTTCATAGATCGTGACTCTCCATTTGAAAATGAACATGTTATAGAGCTCTGTGACCAGGTCCACATCCACCAATGCTTTTCTAGCCCATACTTTCCATAAGGGAACTGCCAGGCTAAGGCAACTAACAAAACTATCCTCAAAATCCTACAAAAAGTTGTCAATGATTCTGGTCATGACTGGCATTTGCAAATCAATCCCACCCTCTGGGCCAACTGCACCTCATTCCGTACTTCCACAGGCACCACCCCATACTCCCTGGTATATGGTGCTAAAGCTGTTCTACCAATTAAGGTTGAAATTCCTTCAATCTGCATGTCCATGAAGAACTACATCACAGATGAAGACTACCGCGTGGCATGCCTGACACAGTTGGACTTGCTAGACAAAGAGAAGCAATGGTCCTATGATCACATGATCATGTACCAAAACCATCTCAAAAGGAGCTTCAATAAAAAGGTGCACCCTCGACAGTTCCAAGTGGGAGACCTTGTCCTGAAAGAAAACCAGAAAGTACAAGCAAACCATGAAAAGAAAGGGAAGTTTGAGTCCACCTGGTTAGGTCCCTACATGGTGACAACTTGCTTTAGTTTCAGAGCTTATCAATTGTCTACACCTGAGGGGGAGCCTCTTAATGATCCTATTAATATCATACATCTGAAGTGGTTCTTTGCTTGAACCATAATATGATCCTGAGAAAAATCCTAAAAATCAAATCTGATCCTGAAAAAATCCTTGAAATTATAAAATGTCCTAAAAAAATCATCATCTTGGTGAAAACCTGGTAAACAGGCACCTTGATGAATAAAAAAAAATTTAAAAAAATGGAAAAGAGTAAAGAGAAAAATCTCATCCAATGGTGAAAACTTGGCAATTCAAGCACCTTGGGCAAGTATGTTGGTGAAAACCTGGTAAACAGGCACCATACATAGTGGACCATATCATTATCTATCAAAATCCCACCCCCCCCATCCATTCACCACTTTTCATTTTTGACTCACCCATCCCTTGTTCCCAAGGTGTCATCCCCATTGTGCCAACAAACAAGATTTGCTATCCCATTTCTTGCAATGTTGTACATATCCACTGTATATAGTGTCTCTGTCTTGTACATACCATCTTCACAATGCCTTTTGCTCACAAAGCACATGACCCAAATTATCTCAATGTCAGCAATGTTCCCTCAGCAAGTATCCTACATCATTGTGATTCTTTGAAAGTTATTTGTTTGCCCAGCCATAATTCGCAATATAGTCAATACCCATCCACTAGGTCCTTGTAGGATGCATCCTTCCTTCATGTCTGACCTAATCTCAACATCCATAGTCAGTCAATCTCTTTTGGAAAAGGACATCTTTTGGTCTTATCACATTGATTTTAATTTGCTTGTTCTATCTTTTTAGTTGATTTTGTGATCTTAGTTGACTACTCCCATTAAGGTTGCCACAAACATTTATATCATGGTGTGTTGCAACAAGAGGTGTTATTCTGGGGTATGGTCTTTTGTAATCTTTTGGCTTCTACCTATGAGTCAGTTGGACATCACCCTTGCACATTCCACTTGTGATCTTTTGGGTTACTTGGTGCACTTGGGAAATGTTATTTGTCTATGGGTTCCCTAGCATCGTTCCCACCATGTGTCCTTCGGGATGCATGTGTGATGCTGGGGCAATCCTTGCATGTATTTTTCACGTCAGTCTTATGTAATGCTCATGACATGACCTCACATTCCTAGTAACTATGGTTCATCTTTTGTTGCTATATCAAAATAAGTTCTCAAATCTACACAGTGGTGTTCCCTCAGAACATCCCATGCTCAAGCTTCATGAAACATCCTCCACCCTAGCAAACATCCGCACAAAGCTCCCATCATCTCTATCCAATATCAAAGCATCATCCCTATCAAAGCATCACCCCAAACAACAAACTCCACCCCCAAGAGCTTCTCTCTCACATCCCTCTCACATTCTTGACCTTTGGATTGTGATTGTGCATATATCCCCCTTCAACTATTGTCCCCTCCCTCTCTCAGCGAGGGTGTAGTAAAGCAGTGATATGTTGTGATCATTCCGTATACCCTCACCCTCACACTCTCATCTACATTCATGCATACATTTCATTCCCCACTCCTACCCCCGGTTGCACTATGTCATCTCATCCTAGATTCATTTTAATCTTGCATTGTTAGCGTGCATTCATTTTAGTTTCACATCATCTTTTCATTCATCTCATTTAGATTCATTTTAATATTGCATTGTTAAGATTCATTCTTATGTGCATTCATCTCATTTACCATTTCATATTCATATCATTTAAATTCATTTTAATCTTGCATTGTTAAGATTCATTCTTAGGTGCATTCATCTTATTTACCATTTCATATTCATATCATTTAAATTCATTTTAATCTTGCATTGTTAAGATTCATTCTTAGGTGCATTCATCTCATTTACCATTTCATATCCATATCATGTTAGATTCATTTTAACCTTGCATTGTTAAGATTCATTCTTAGGTGCATTCATCTCATTTCCCATTTCATATTCATCTGATTTAGGTTCATTTTAGTTTCACATCATCTTTTCATTCATCTCATTTAGATTCATTTTAATCTTGCATTGTTAAGATTCATTCTTAGGTGCATTCATCTCATTTACCATTTCATATTCATATCATTTCAATTTATTTTAATCTTGCATTGTTAAGATTCATTCTTAGGTGCATTCATATCATTTACCATTTCATATTCATATCATTTAGATTAATTTTAAATCTTGCATCGTTAAGTAGTTTTTTATCTTGCATTGTTAACACATGTTACATATCCATACACATATGCATTTCATCATAATATCCATGCATCACATATTAACAACATTTTACATCACATCCTACATCCACAGACCGTCAACACATACATCTCATAATAAATATCTCATAAAGCACAACATATAGAACTCACATCACATCCTACATCACACACATGTCAGTCTCATAGCATATAGAACTCACATCACATCCTACATCATCCATGTTATCACATCATAAGCATCCATACATTCATTCATAACACATCATATCCCACCTAGCTCATCATATATATACCAAAAATCATCACAAAGAATAAACGTACATGTCCCAACCCAAGAGCATGAAATAATAAATGTCTGTCTGAGTCCATAATAATACCAATAGTATAGATATGAATATACAATTGGGACTATGCCCTCCACCAATAAATGAATCATATACAATCAAAACTGTAGCATATCACTGCCTATCTGCCTCTCCTGAGGGAGGTTGCATATCAAAATCTCCAGCTAATGGGTCTACCTCTGGCGGTACCTATAGGATGGGTGGCTAGCTCATTGCACCCTATGTCCCCATGTCCTATACATCTATCATGTGCACCACTCAAGATATCACAATAACACATATATCCATTTCCATCCCTACCCTTGACTCTGATCCCCCCACCTCCACCATTTGTACCAAACTGCCGGTCGAGTGTTGCTAACTCTGTGTGTGGCCTAACCGACGGCTCCTCTCACCTACCTTGTGGCTCCCACTGGTCACTAATCTATGACTCCCACTTGACCTTGTCCTCCTACTACCACTCAAGCCTATCAGTAGTGATCAACTTGGCTCCTTGTAATGTTGTACCCACTCAAGCGGCATAGATGCAAGAAATAACCCTCGATAGAAGCCAATCTGGTCCACCAACCTCACCAGCTACCACTAAAGGTGAGATACCTCTCTTGATCACTCATGGGATCCCTGTGTGGTGGTATCCCTATCTCCCAATAGTCGGTCTTGCTCTGATCGCAAGCCATCCCTCTCCACCCGCAGACCATCCCTCTCGACAATTAGGGCATCCCTCTCCCACCTTAGCTACTCCCTCTCATCCACCATCATCAGCCCATCCTATATAGATTATGCTAAGTGCATAATCAAGCTATCCCTCTCTATCTGTAGCCCATCCCTCTCTGTCTGTAACCCATCCCTCTCCCCCAGCAGCCCATCCCTCTCTACTCTTAGAGCATCTCACTCCAACTTTGTGTCTCAAAGCATCTGCATAGTGGTATCATGTGCGACCTGTAGTGAGGCTAAGTGTGCTTCTACATCATCTCTCCCACACCCAGATGATTCAGATCCTGCTGGTGGTGGTGGTCCTGCTTAGGGTGGTGATCTTAGTGCCAGACCTACTGGTATCTGTAGCCCATCCCCTCCTCCATCCACATCCATCCCATCTCCATATCCATCTCTATCCCCATCCCCATCTCCTCCTCTCCCTCCTCTATCCCTCCCTCCAATCCTCTCCCTATCTCCCCCTCCTCCTCTCCCCCCTCCTCTCTAGCCTCTGTACATGGCTGGTGCCCCTCCCCCACCGTATAATAGCCCTAATCTCCCTACTGCCCTAGGTGGCTGGAACCAGGTGTTGTACGCTGGTGTGGTCCCCAGATCTACCACCCCTCCTACCCAATCCTAGACAAATGGCTACAAAATCTGATAGGCAGCCAACAACCCTCCCCTATCCATCGGTGGCCCAAACTTAGATATCCTCTCACGGGTGGCCGGCTAGTACCATTGCTCCACATTTGGCACATCCTACCTAAATCTAAACTATTGAGATGTCCTGTCCAGTCTATACTACTCCATGATATAGTCCCATCACCCTGTAAGATGTGTGGGCATCGCTGTGTATGGAAGCTCTCATGCATCCTCAGCCCATGGTGCCTATCCAAGGTATGGATGCCATGTGATCTCATCATTGATCCCATCTAGCATCTCTTGCCAGAAGTCAATGTCCCTCACCTCGTGATATGTCACTAGGTCTCCCCAGCTGTATGCCGCAGGCTCCTCCACCTATTTGTCCACTCGGCCTAAAGGCCATAGCACTGCTATGTGCTCCCAAGCCCAAATCTATAAGAGCGAAGAAAATCCAAAGCTCCTCCCCATCATCCCCACTCCATGATAGACTATCTGATGAAGGTCATGGTACATCTCTGCCAACATCAATGTATCCCATGCTGTCGGTACCCCTGCATCCACAATCTACACAATCGTGGGAATCAGTGATAGTGTGACGCTCCTCCCACTTGTGTTTGGGGAGAGATACCTTGACACTAATCCTAGAACATAATAATGGACCCATCATCCTGCTGGTGTTGCTGTGGCATGCTCTGCTAATGCTAGCTTCCCATGTGACAAGATCGGCACTACTCCTAGCCCTAGTAGTGAGGCCACTGCCTATGTCTGTGTGTACACACCGGTAACCGAAAGATGTGATATATATCCTCCAAGGTCACTGTCATCTCCCTAGTGGGCAGATGAAATGTCCCTATCTCTGATTGCCAGTGCTCACACAGTGCTATCACAAGTGCTATGTATGTTCATTTGTGCGGCATCCATGCCAGATATCCCAAGCCTAATGCATCCACCCAAGCCCAATCCACTGTCATGAACTGCTCTGAGATAATTAGCACCGTTGCCCATCTCTCTCAACTTGTTAGTTGATCCACCGACCACTACATCCAAGACAAATTAGCATGTCAGTTACATGATCTAGCTAAGCCTAAAACAATTTCTTTTCCCCGCATTCCCGCAGAGATTTTTCTCCCCGCATTCCCATAGAGATTTTTCTCCCCACGTTCCTACAGATCTTTTTGTCCCCACGTTCCCACAGGGACAACCTTTCCTTCATTTCCGCCACCCCTAGCACTACGGGAACACATTCCTATGATGCTTAACTATTTTTTTCATCCCCCCGTGGGAATGACATTTTTGGCATCTCGCTGCCAGCTTGCGAGAACGCGATCTCGCAAAATGTCCTTACAAGACCGCAGTCCTGCAACCCCTCCTAGGCTTTTCGTGATCCTGTGAAAAACCCATGACCCTCCCAAAATTTGGCCCCTATCCAAATTTTTCTAGAACACGTTCCCGCCAGGGTAGGAGCATTCCCGTCGGGCACGCACTCTGCAGGAATGCACTTTTCTAACCTAACACATGCAATAAATGAGCGAAAAGCACAATGACAAGTTCAATTTTTTGATCCTACCTATCGGTCAGGCCCTCCATTCCATGCCACATGTCTCACAATGTTTGTCTTGTGTGTCAGTGGCCCTCGCTGTGCCATCTTGTCCTCGGATATTAGAGCTCTATAGTCACAATTTCTAAGCTCTTAGTGTGTAAATGAATTAATTTTGACCCCTCCGACCCTTATATAGGCCTCCTCGAACCCCTGTTTTCACTCCTGGATGCCTTGATTCCTCTTTTTTCTTCCCATCCTTCCCATATTCATTCCTCATGGCCTTTTTCACCCTTCTTTCCTTCATTCTTGCGCCTCCTTGGCCTACAGCACTCTCCCTTCCTTTCCCCTTGTTTTTCCTTTCAAGCTGCCGCTCGGGCCCCTTTTTCTTTCCCCACCATCCTCTCAAGGGGGCATGGTCCAACCACATCTTGACCCATAACTGGGGCAACTCTATTACCTAGTCCATTCTTCATGTCATCTCTTTTGTTAAAAACATCTTCGAAATAGTGTTATTTTAACACTACGTCAAAGAGGGGCAAAATGTAGACACCTAAATTTTCTTACATAATTTAGTAATCATATTTAGTCTTTTCCTAGGACATCTTGTTAATTAAATATTATTTATTTAATTAATTTATGTCATCCCCTAGTTAATTAATTTAATTAATTAACTATAGCCCAATTAATTATCAAAATGACAAACCTATAGTCTGATAATTAATTAAATCCCTATTCCTCTATTAATTTAAATGGATACTTTTATCTAAATAAATTAATTCATAAATCCCCTTTTCCTCCCACTTGGAATTAAATAAAATATTTAATTCTAATTCCCCCCTATTAGCTAATAATCCATGCTTAGCTAATAATCCTCCACTCATTCTCTCTCTTCCCATCACATCTCCCTAATCCTCCACTTACCAAGCCTAATCACCTCCTAAGCATGTGCACAATCATAATCCAAGATTAAAGAATGCTAATCCACCCCAAAGTCAACCCCTTATGACATCACCTCCACATCCTCCAATGAGAAATCAAAAGCCTCTTACACCTCTTACACACTTGTCCCCTCTCACACCTTCCAAAGATGCCTCTCCTTCCATCCTCCCCCATTGTGACATTTGCCACAATGCTATGCATTTGAGAAAGCACAATCCATGTGCTCTCCCTTGGATGCATCTCCACTATTGCTCACTTCCCTCTTGCCCCTTAATCTCCACCGTCCGTTTCACTCATCTTTCTATAAAAGAGAAGCTCTCCTCCTTCATTTTCATCCACCATTGAAGCAAAGTTATCATGTCATTTTCTCTATTGGAGCTTGAGCATATTATTTGAGCACACATCCAAACCTTTGGACAAATCTTCTACATCTTGGAGGTTTGCTTAAGGGTTTTATATTGCTTTTGAGTTTGTTTGCTTCCATTTTGTAGGTCTTATCATAGGTGTTTATCTCATTTGTTTTGTTGAATGTTTAGTTTACTTTGCATTCTTTAACACTACATTTTAGGTATTACACTTATATGTTTTAAGAAGATATTGAAAAGGTCTGAGACATCTCAGAGCATATAGACTTAATACTTATATTTTGCAATATGTAATACTTTTTAAAGAAAGACTTTACCAATGAATAGAGTTGATGAATGATTATTACAGACTTAAATCTATGCGTTTGAGTTGATGAAAGTTGATTCTTATGTGAATTTATCTTTCAACATAGTGATTTCTTTTCTTTTTGAAAATATATCATGTATTTGAGTGGATATGGTTGGTTTTAAAGCTCATTTTAAGTTACATTATTGGCATTAAAAATAGATTATGTGTAATCTATTTTCTAGAATTATTCATGCTAAAGATCGCATTCATATCATGGTTATTTGTGAATGTTAGTCTTCCTTTATTACTTTCTGGTTGAAAGGATATCCAAAATTTTCTTAGCATAGCATTATTCATTGAACTTCATTTAAAGGGAGATGTACCTTAGATTCAGAGGGAAACTAATTTCATTTGCCCAATTTTGGCTACTTATTTATTCTAAAGAAAAGGGGTTACAGAGTAAAATTAATTGTTATTGTGAAAAGGACAAATCTGTTAACCAACATATTTTTGGTGACTCTGCTAAGGAGTCGAATAATTATTTTTAGATCAATCGCCTAATGATGGAGAAAATGGTGCTACCCCATGAAAATATATTCCATGTTCTACAACCTAATTTTGGATTCTAAGACGAGAAGAAGGACATAATTGGCCATTTGAATTCCCTATCTAGGCACACACGTATATGTGTAGAAGATTCTAGAAGAGAAAGTCAAGTATTATAAAGGAAGAAAATTTAGCCAAAAACCTAAGGTTTTTTTCATTGATGCAAAGGAGAAGAAAAGTAGTAAACCCAATTAGGAACCAAGCACTGAATCAAGTTCCTGAAGCTGCAAAAAACCAAGAGAAACCTAGAAAACAATAAATAATCATATCTCCATAATTCAATAGTCTGGAGTTCAGAAAATATACAAGATCCTTGAGGAGAGAAGGAGTTATGGATCCAATTTTCCAAGAATTATAAAATATAATATTTTCATATAATCCAACTCCCACTAGAAGAGAAAGAAGAAGACCTCCTTCTCAACCAAAAGTCTCTGGATCCCCCATTTGTCAAGATTTAACCCTTCACGGTGCCATTCTTCCTATTACTATAAATATCACACCTTTTACTCCTCCAATGGATCAACCCCGAGGAGTAGTTGTGGGACCTATGAGCTTAGGAGCTAATATGAATTCTTTACCAAAAGGAGCTAGGTAAAATCTATCAAAATTTAATGGAGATGGAAAGGTATAAATGGATGAACATATAAATAATTTTTCTATGGTATATGATGTGTTAGGGGTTCAACATCAAGATGTATACATAATGCTCTTTGTACAATCCTTGACTAAAAGTGCACCATAATTGCTCTCTCACTTGTATAATGGTTCAATTTCAAATTGGAATGATATGAAAAATCCATTTGAAAATAGGTTTAAAAGCATGAAAGATGAACACTCTCCTTTTTCAACTAGATCAACTTAAGAAAGAAATACATGAACCTATGAGAGACTTTGTGGAAAAATATAATAAGACTATTAACAAGATCTCAATTGCAAAAAGACCCACTGCTGAAAATTAGAAGTGCTTCTTTCTCAACTCCATGCCCTCTAATATTAGCTTTCATCTTAGAAGAGAAAGAATAGAAGATTTGGAAATAGTACAAACATTGACTATTGAATTAAAAGATGATCTTATTATAGTTAGAAAGTGGAAAATAGAGGTTCAAATACCCCATGCTAAGGCTTCATCTTCTTCTGATCCTATCCTCCAAAGATTAGCCAATGATATCATTTCTTTAAAGAGACAAATTCCTAAGGCTAGTACATCCTTCCCACAACCATATCAAGACATCTCAAGAAGAAATCCCAATGAATAGACAAATACTAGCAACAAGACATTGCAACTTCCACCAACACAACAAAGGTTGGTGATTGAACCCTCTCATGGGAAAGGTAACATTTGTATCTTTCACTTGACTAGTGATCATGATGGAAATTCATGTCCGAAGATGGTTAGACATATGCAAAGGGATATTACAAAAGAAATGGCATAGGAAGTTATGGGAGATGAAAGGATCTCTACGAAACCTGGTGACTCTGTGATTCACTTCCTAGAATATGATTCAGATTAAAAAAGAGGAGGTGATATATTGGTTACTTTAGAAGATCCTTCATGTGATGTACCAACTAGAATTTGACACAATCTTAAATCCCCAAGAAATGCATCTTGTCTAGAAGTGCCAGTCAAAGGTAAGGAACTTTTAGCTTAAACTCCTAGTAGTGGTTCAAAGGTTTCTAAGGTTCAATTGTTAAAAAGACCTGATCTTGATACTTCTTTTGATATTGTTGATTTTTTAAATCCTCAAGGATACAAATATCTTCTTTTGAATACCTTAAGTTGAAGCTTAAGGAGTTAGACAAACTAGTGAGATATGTCAAAGGTGATAATTCTATGACATAGTATAATAATCAATAATTTTTTAATGTTGAATCTTCTAATGTTGAATTATCTTCTTCCTCATATGAACCATCTAGATCTATATTTGAATTAACCACCAATACATTTATTGAATCTAATTATAGGTCAAATGTGAAACCTCACCGGTTTTATGTCTCTTTGTTCATAAATGGTCATAAGCTCAGTAATTTCAATATAGACTTAGGTTCCTCTGACAACATTATGCCCTCTTCTTGTAGCCAAATATATAAACCTACCCCTCACTAAAACATTTGGTAGATGTTACTCCATGGATGCTAAAAAAATTCCTTTTCTAAGTCAAATCAAAGATGCACAATCTTCCCTTGCATCCCATCCTAGTAAAAGATTGAAATTAACTATTCTAGTGGTTGATATTCCCACTAGTTATGGCATACTACTAAGTAGAACCTTTTTTAAAGACCTAGGTGGGGAAATTAAAATGGATTGGTTAGAAGAAAAAATTCTAGTGGGGAAGGAAAAAGTTAAATTGAAACCTAAGATAATCTAAATTCACTTTATTTCCATTTGATGATCCTAGAGCCCAAATATTATATCAAGAATATGAATTTGGAAACTATATGATGTTTTTTGGAAATGAAGAGAAAGAACCAGTACCTGAACCTACCGATCTTGAGGATGTTTGGACCATGGAATTTGATGGTAGTTTCTCATTAGTAGGTTCTGGAAAAGGTGTAGTTTTGATCTCTCCTAAAAATGAGAAATATCATTATCCAAAAAAATGGAGTTTGAAAACACCAATAATATAGCAGAATATGAAGCCCTATTATTGGGATTGGATGAAGCTAAAAAGAAAGGAATAAAGACGCTCAGAGTGAAGGGTGATGCTGAATTTATTATCAAGAAAGTAAGAAACATTTTTACTGTGAAGAATGAAATATTGAAGCATTATATAAATAGAGTTTGGGATGGAATTCAGGGTTTTGATGCTTTTTCTATTGAAGTAATTCCTAGAGATCAGAATACTAGGATAGATTCCTTGGTGGTATAAACCCCTCTTCTTCCCCCTCATCTTGATTTTAAAGAAGACACATACAAGATAGAGGTGATTTATTGACCTAATGTCCCAGATAATTCTAAATTTTGGTAGGTTTTTGAGAATGATAGATAGATTAGGAACTTTTTGCAGAGTGTAGAACTTTTTATGAAAACTTTATTTGAAGGTTCTAAATCAAAATACAATGATTTATACCCTAATCCAGGAGATGATCTAGGAAAAGATGTAATCCAATCAAATGGGAACAAAACTTTGAAAGGCTCTGTATCCTTTAAGAATTTGTTTGATTGCCATGATAGGTATATTAAAGATAAACATACTCCAACTACAAGTGATCCTAGAGATTATGAAAAAGGTAAATATTGGAGAAGAATCTTACCCAAAGTTTATTAATGTGGTTAAGTGTTGTATACCTGATGAAAAACATAGATTTGTTGAAATTTTGATGAACTATAAGGATGTCTTTTCTTGGTGCTATGATGAATTAAAAAGTTTCAGGGAAGGCCAGTTCCAACATCACATTCCTTTAAAATGAAAAAGTAGTTCCAATTAGTCAAAGGTTAAGGAATTATAATCCAAAGATTGTAGATGCTATCTTTAGGGAAGTGGAAAAAATGTTGAAAGCTAGGATTATATATCTAATTCATCATTCAATGTGGGTGACAAGTATTTTTCCTATATGGAATAAAAATGGGGAAATAAGGACCTGTGTCAAATTTAGGAACTTGAACCAAGAAAGTCTAAAAGATAATTATCATCGACCCATCATAGATTATATCATGTAGACAATTGTTGGATTAGAGATGATGTCCATGTTAGATGGATTTCAGGTTACAATCTGATAAGTGAAGCTAAAAAGGACCAACATAAAACTACCTTCATTACCCGATGGGGAACTTTTGCGTATAAATGTATGCCTTTTGGTCTAATTAAATCTAGTGCAACTTTCCAAAGGGAAATGAACTTATGCTTTGGTCATTTAAAAGATAAAATAATTTTTGTTTATCAGGATGATTTAAATATTTTATCCAAGAGGAGGAAAAATAGTTTGAGAGACTTGAAAATTATTTTGTAGAGGTGTAGAGATCATGGAATCTCCCTTCATACAAAGAAATTTGTTTTATGTGTTATAGAAAGAAAGTTTCTAGGGCATCTAGTTTCAAAGGACAACATGACGATTGATCCAGATAGAGTTAAGGTGATTTAATAGTTAATTCTTTCATCTAACAAGAGTGGAGTTAAATCCTTCTTCAGGTAGGTGAAATTTTTTAGGAGGTTTATACTAGAATTTTTTGAGATCACAACACATATTGTAGGGATGATGAGTGAAAAGTAGGTATTTCTAACCAGGTATGTTCAAAGACATACAAATGAGTAGCTAATTGTGAAAAGTGCAAATTGTTTTTAGGAAAGCCACAATTGGAAACGTTACCACTTAGGTCAGTTTTCATAGATCAAGCCCTCAAACAATGGGTTTTAGATTTCATTGGGCCTCTTACACCTCCCTCAAGTGTGGGACACACTCACATTCTAACAATAACTGATTATTTTACAAAATGGGTAGAGGCAATCCCGATGAAGAAGACTACATCATAAGTTGTTTGTAACTTTCTAAAAGAAAAAATACGGGTACATTTTGGAGTACCTTAGAAAGTTGTAACATACAACACTACTAAATTTACTTCAACTAAACTAGCTATGTTTTTTTATGATCATAGTATTTCACTTTCTCATTCATCATATTATTATCCTGAAGGGAACGAGATAGCTGAATCCAACAATAAAAATTTAATAGTCCATTATGAGAAAGTTGGTAAGTGATAATTCCAAAGATTGGGATAAAAGGATTTATGAAGCACTCTGGACTAACTATACAATGGAAAAGAAGGCAATAGGAATGACACCTTTTGAACTAGTATATGAAATAGGAGGTTAGTTGTCATTGCCTCTAGAGTTGACTGCGACCAAGTTACAAAAGGTAATTGAAGATCAATACTTTCAAAATTATTTGGAGAAGAGGGTGATGTACCTAACCAAGATAAAGGAGGAGAGGAGTGAGTTGGTGGAATGTATTACAACTCATTGTAAGGATCAAGTTAAAAGATCTTTGATAGAAAAATGAAATGCATGAAGTTCATGCAAGGAGATCAAATATTGTTATGGGATAAGAGGAGGGAGCCTAAAAGAGCTCATGGTAAATTTGATTCTCTCCGGAAAGGACCATTTAAAATCCATCAGGTATTGGGCCCTAACTCTTTCAAATGGAATACCCAGATGGAACTATTTCGCACCTATCTTATAATGGATATGATCTTAATCTCTATCAATTATTAAAAAAAAGTCCCTTGTTCTTGTACATAGTCATTTGTTTTGTTGTGGTGTTGTCGTCATTTTTATTTGTGTAATTTTTGGTGCATCTCGGTTCTTTTTATTTATGTTTTAATCTTTGTGAAACCATAGATCCTAGGTTTATTACCTAGTCCTTCACAGTCCCAGTCCCTAGTTAGAGCTTATTATTACCCCTATTTTTGTGCATGTTAAATTTTTCTATAGTTCTCCTTTGAGAAAAAATAGAATACATTAGTTCTCCTTTGATAGGCATTCTTTTTCTTAACTTATTGTCTTGTTATTGTGGAGCTCTTTCATTTTCAACCTTTTTGTATACCAATTTTTTTACTTTTGAACCTTCCTATTGAACCTATATGTAAAGTTCAAAAGTTCATTGGTTCAAAGTTCATCCTCCACATGTATGTTTTTCAGTTCCTTCAAATCTCAAAGTCTTTGCTAAATTTGAATTTGAGATATGTCAAAAAATATTGGTGGATAGTGAACTTGAACCATTGTATCTTTTATTTTGGTTCAAAGTTAAACGTTCATCCTACATGTGAATATAAAGGTGAGTAATAGAGGAAAATGATTGAGGAAAGGGGAATATTATGGACATCACGATAGTTTAAATTTTTAAAACTTTTGCGAATAAAGAGTAATCATTATATGGTAAAGGGTTTATTTGGGAGTGATTAATAATTAATGTGAGTGTCATAATTATGTCTTTTCAAGATTAATTTGGCACGAATGAATTGAAATTTGAAGTATGGAAGTATAGTATCTAGATTTTATGCCATTTAAGCGACATCAAGTGAGCTATTTTGTGGCAGGTGAGTTCTGATACTTCCTACCATCATCACTATTTATTTGTTGTACAAGGAAGTTATTAGGTAAAAACACAAACCTGTGTCACACTTTTATAAAGGAAAAGACTAACAACATGAAAATTGTTCAACTTCAATGACATAAAAGTGGCTTTTTGTTTGGAATTTGAAAATGACGTAAACTAATGAAATGTATAAAAATGGATGAATTTTATGATTATTATTTTTAATTTTTTCTTTTCATAAGAATTGGTATGTTTTTTAATTTTTAAAGCTATTTTTTAGTTCCTTAAAAATGCTAAAAATTAGGAGGTCAAATTCCCACCAAAAAATTATATGTAAATAATTTTTCCTCTAATTTCAAAATATTTTATAGATGACATATATATCCAGTGCATGAAAAATGAAAAATTAGGTTCTGACCTAAATTTTCTCTTTTATGACAATTCAAATTCTAACTCACCTGAAATGAACAGTTTCATCTCCCACCATATTTTTCATTACAAATCTATCCCAATAAAAAAATATGCATTCTCAAAGAGGACTCTCTCCTCTAGTGAACCATATGTTTTTCAAAATTTTCTTTTATGATTTACTATTTTTTCTTTCTCCAAATCAACATCTTCTCGACTGTTAAAATACCTACTTGTAGTATTTTTTAATTACAATATACTTTGTCTAATTAAAACACTATAACATCCATATGAACATATTCTTGACTATGAGCTCTACAAAAGGGTATTTTAATATTTTTTTAAATATCATTAAAAAGAGTAAGAGTTATTGAAACATCACTTTTCTAAAATAATTTTATTTCTTTCATAATTGAACCCCAATTGGTATAAAACATGCATTTAATAGACATTTCCAATTGGAATTCGTTGAAGCACTTATCTAACTTAGCTAGAATGAATCTAGCTTGACCATATGTTTGACAAAAAATAATTTTTAGTTAGAAATACTCAAATTTAGCAGTGTTGATAAGTTAGCCTGAAACATGACACAACTTTGTGCTTTTCTTAGCTGGCTTCGTTATTTCATTTCATGTCTATTCAAAACTGCCACTATGAGACCTGCTTGTCATAGTTTAGAGTAGGGCTCTGGTCTTGTGTATTCTTTGCTAGAAATTGGGGACACCACTTTAGTTCATGCTAGTGTAGAATATTTCTTAGAAAGAGATAAAAACACTACAAACTCCCCTATGATGCAGAAGATAGTTGATAGTGACCTTATAGAAGCAACAACTTTCCCACAACTCTATAGTGTCCAAAATTGGTTTTTGAATGTATGAATAGATATGAACTAAAAAATAGATGTATTATGGCTGAAAATGGTGGTGTATTGTTTCCCATTAATGAAGAAACTATAATGGCTATCATGAAAAGATTTCCAAAGGAACCTTATACAGACTAGAATATCACCACGTCTTATTGCTTCTTCTATGAGAAGATAACAGAATATAGAAGTGTGATTGCTAGAAATTGGCTTTTGAAATTAAAAAAAGGTGGTTCAAGATTGTCTATTTTGTTAACCAAAGAAAAATTCATAAAGGAAGTTAGGGATATTGTAATTATGTTGCATAGGGTCAAGGGTAGTCAATAGGCATTTTTCTGGCAATACTGGATGTAATTCTTCATCCAAGTAATCCTAAAAGGAGAACAATACTTAGATTGGGCAAAAACTATAGCCAAAAGATTGCATGAGGGTTTGAGTAATTATCTGGGAAATAAATTATTTTAGATATCCTCTTACCTCTTTTACTACCTAGCATTCACAATAGATTGACAAGGTCTATATCATGAATTGTTGGTAGATGGGATGAAAATTTATGAATATTGTCCTCATTTGTAGATGCATATTAGTTAGGAGAATTATACAAGAGTTAATGATGTTTTTACTAGAAGAATGATTCATGAATTGGAAGGGAATGTTAATAAGAGAATATCAGATGAAGCCATGGAGTTGTTGAGAACCTATGGAAGCTACTTCATTCAATTTCTCAGGTTTAAATACATTAGAGTTGATGGTTTTGAAGCTGAACTAGTCAAGTTACCATAGTATGCCTTAGATTGTTTTGTGCTTATTAAAATTTGTAGAAAATTAGCCCATATTGAAAATAAATTTGTAGCAAATAAAAAATCAAGTGTCTCGTTCCTTGTTGAATTGGGTTAGTAAACATGCAAATATATCTCAAATGCTCTAATCTTGGAAACAAACTTTAAAATGTTCAATCTGCAATATTACATAGCTCAACCAAAGTTTGATAGTAAAGGTTTTGCACAAGATCATTTGAACTTAGGAGTGGGGTTTTGACATATTCCTCAATTAGAAGATTTATGGGAGGACTTCCATGATGAATTTGAAGTTAGAAGAAGATTGTTGTCCAGGTTCACTTAGAACCAAATTGTCACTCTAAGTTTAAAGATGAACATTCCTAGGATTATGGATGATGGAAAAGATGTAATAGATCTATAGTATATTAAAGAGGTATAAGGGAAATGTATTCTTGAGATTGATTGGATTAAAGATGAATAAGGTCAAATTCAAATCTGAACCTTTCCAGTGAAGGTGGACTGAAAAATGGCTAAGAGACCTAAGATTTGGGAAAATGAGGATTAGTGATTCAGAAACATTGGCAAACATAAATGATAATTTACCCTCACATGATCATGTTATTTCTTCTAATGAACCTATTGAAACTTATGTTGTAGGTACTATCAAAGTTAAAACTGAAGGTTCAATTACTAAGAGATCAAATAAATCCTTTGTAGGTCATTCACCTACTTGTACTACTCGATCGAGGAGTAAGAAAAAATGAAAGAAGAGCCTTGTTAGGAAGGTGTTTTTGGACTTAGATACCATGGAGGAGATTGATAATATAATGTGAGACCAGATCTAAAAGGTACCCATGGCATAAATTATTGACACATAAAAGTAGTCTAAAAGCCTATTAGATTCCACAAGTAACATGGTAGTATTGAATTTGATACCAAGTCAAGTGCCTTTAGGAAATGGTTATTCAACTAGTACTCCTTAATGGTTGGATACTTCAATTAGTAAATATAGAAATGTTGATCCAATTTACATACCCATTGAAGATATGATGAGAAAGTACCTCGAAAAGACTCCCAAATCTAAGAAGTTGAAAACCACTTCCAGGGTAGACTTTGACCTAGATACGTGGAATTGGACTCCAGAGGTAGATCATCTGTTGACAAATAGTGACTTGTCCAAGATCCTACTATCAAGGATCTTATAGTTGAAAAGGTTGATCCTTATGGATGAATATATCAAATCCATTCATCATCCTAGCCCACAACCTCTATCTCAACCATTTCATTTGATCCTAAATCCTCAATCAACCAAAAAAGATAGATAAAATCTAGAGGAGAAAAATGATAGATAAGGTCTTCAATGACTGGTTAGAAGGAGTAATCTAGGGGGGTATTGACTATATTACCGATCTAAGAAAAGTGCGTGATAAAATTGTAGTTATTATCAAGGAGTTGGAATGGGAGATTTCCTCTTAGAAGAAGGAAGAGACTAGGTGGATGGAAGTCATCACCCAAATGAATGAAGTTCATAAATATTGTGTGATCAAGTTCTTAGCAGAAAATGTTGTGGCTGATTTAGATGGAAATGCATTGTATGCATGCAAAAGAGTATTGAATGAAGAAATTCAATAGTGAAATGGGGTCACAAAGAATCTGTCAAGTTGTTGAAGGAATTGATAGAGCTCACTCTATCTATGAAAAATTATTTGAAATACATCAGTATAAAATGCTTGAAGGATGATAGTAAGATCGTGGAACTTACATACACCATAATTTAATCTTTCGATGAAAAGATTGATTATGTTAAAGAAGCAAAATCCATAACAATACATGATTTCTCTAGGGTAGCCAAGATTGAATATTTTCTAACCCTTTGTATCGATCAACTTAGAAATCATGCAAATAAAGTGGCGTAAGTTAGGAGGGATAAGGAGGTATGGAAGCAACAAATTACACATATTGGACTTCCTAATTCCATGGTGATGCAAAATTTCTCTGTTGCACATTTGGGGTGAAAAGCATAATGTGTCACTATGGTAGGACAGAGAAAATTGAGAGGCTCCACAATGCCACAACAACCATGATCATGCCATCAGATTTATTTGTTTACTTATTAGTTTCTTTAGATATATCTTAGTTTAGTTTTTCAGTTGCATAGAAACTAAATCTTACTCTTGGGAAGAGTTACGTAACTCTAGGTTTCAAAGATAGTTGGCCTTATGAGGATATTTATATGTTTTAAGAAGACATTGAAAAGATCCAAGAAAATTTGGAGCATATAGACTTAATACTTATATTTTTTTATATGTGATACTTTTTAAAGAAATAATTTATCTATGAATAGAGTTGATAAATTATTACAGACTTAAATCTGTGTGTTTGAGTTGATGAAAGTTGATTTCTATGTGAATTTGTCTTTCAGTGTAGAGATTGCTTATCATTTTGAAAATTTATCATGTATCTCAGTGGATATGGTTGGTTTGTAAGCTCATTTTAAGTTAAGTTATTGACATTAAGAATAGAGTCTATGTGCTCTAATTTCTTGAATTATTCATACTAAAGATTGCACTCATATCATGGTTTTGTGTGAATGTTAGTATGCCTTTATTACTTTCTGATTAAAAGTATATCCAAAATTTGCTTAACATAGCATTATTCATTGAAAATAATTTAAAGGGAGTTGTACCTTAGATTTAGAGGAAAAATAGTTTTAGTTTGTGCAACTATGGTTGTTTATTTTTTCTTAAGAAAGGGGGTTACAGAGTAAAATTAATTGTTATTGTGAAAAGGACAAATATGTTAACAAACAAAATTTAAGTTATCTTTTTGTGAGATATTTATGAAATGAGTGGAGGATAATAAAATAAATATTTATTTATTTTAGGTGGTTATGTGTGGAGAGTTTAATTAGTTTAAATTAATTAAATACTATGGAATAGGACATCAAATATGAATTAAGACTTAACAAAGTGAGAATAATTAGTAGAAAGTTAGGAGTGAAGCTTGATAATATATTTATGTAATTTAATCGAATAATCAATAATTGAGGATATAAAGACCATGGTGATATAGTATGTCAAATACATAAAGGATTAAAGGTCACAAATAAGCCTATGAAAATTACACAATGATATAAAATATCATGATGTCATTGTGACATGTATGTTGCAAGGACTAATACAAATGCATGAAAAAATGAAAACACACACACAATGAAAAGATGACATGTTGAGAAACTATTTAGAATACACTTGCCATTGAAAATCTAAACTAAAATATACTCATCCAAGAAATTTTTTTATGAAAAATGGGCACAAAAAATTGAAATAAAATGCCAACACACACTGTTTCTAATAAATTGTGTGTTGAGTGTGATTGAGGGATGCATGGAGGGGAATAGTCATGCAAGCAGTTGGGAAGGTGATTTTTTTTTGGAGATCAAGAAAATGTGTGGGCAAAATTTTGGAATTTTGTTCAAACCCCCTCATGAATAGGTTTCCTTCAATTGAGTTTGGAAATTGACAAAGTCATGAAACAAATGCCTACATGGATGATGGTTTTGGCTACTTGGTTGAATTTTGGTTATTTCTTTTTTTGTTGTATATTATTGAAGAGAGCATGCAGTGGATCAAATTGCTCATGAAAATAGTTTTGAAAATTTATTTTTCTATGTCTCACAATAATATTCCTGCAAATAATCAACCTTGGAGTTTTTTTTCCTACAATAAAAAATTAGTCAACCTACAATAAATATTTTTGCAAACCCTACATAAAGAAAATTAACAATCAACAGAAAAGTGACTCTTGAATGGACTTTCTTGAGGATCTATTCAAAATAGGGGAAGGGTTTTTTTAGGGATCTTTGGTACTATGTTATTATTCTCAAGATATTGAAGCAAAAATTAGAAAAGTACTTCCTCATGCAATGAGAAAAAACAACCCAAGAATGATATTATGAAAGATTTGATTTATACGTATTTAGAAGGCTTTCTTATGTAGACAAGAAAGTGAAGAAGGTAGAGAATCATGACTAACTTTATGTACATATATATGAAAATTATGAGTACACTTAACAAGTGCATAGGCAACTTCCATACGTGTTTGCAAGAGACACCTCACTAAGAGAGTAAACATGTCTCAACAATGTGTGGTGATACAAATCTCAAAATAAACTAAGTAAATTTAATTCAATGTAAACATGCCACCCTATGAATTGGTTAACTACTAGTTAGTTATGAAAATGACTCAATTTACACCAATAATGATATTTTTCAAGAAATCCAAAGCTCACATTAGTTATAAGATAACTATTCAAGACTATATTGAGGTATTTAGTGCCACCTCCCCTATATAAAAGGCACCCATGGTAAGACCACTAATGTTCTCCATAAAAGGGTCTCAATTATGTCTTCAGGACAGTTCCATCCATTAGATACCTTGTCCAAACACCCAAAAACTCCAAAGAGACTCTTCTCAACTTATTGGTATATAAGGTTCATTTCTAATGTGAGATCCCTAAAATTGGTGGGATAAGCCATTATATGAATACCAAAACCAACTTAGAAAAGATGTAGTGAAATATTTAGAGAAGAAAGTTTCATAGAGTTCTTAGGAAAATAAGTCCATGATGATATCTAGGGCTAGTTGCAATGCAATAATAAAATGTGAACTCTATCTTCAATAAATATAAACTTTATTAGTACATAGTCAAGATTTTAAGAAATTATTGTCATCTTTTTCTACTTATGTTTGATGACAAAAAGTGTATTGGCTAATAATCTCTTTCGTGTGTTTTTTTGCACCGAATATATCTATAAGGTATAAAATTGGTTCACTAAGATGCACAAAAAAACTAGGAAGGTTAAGCCTATATTCCACTTACATTGGAAGGAAGATGATCCACTAGGCCTCAAGAGAGATGAATATCTAGGAGGATGCAATGATACTTTTCTATGAGTGGAAGCTACTATGGATTTTTGGATGGAAGAAGCTAAGATTGGAGGTCAAATGGAATGAATTGAGGGTTTTTGTGTTTATATGAAGGCTGAGAATATAAAGATATATTCTAGAAAGTATTTGAAACTAGAAAATTGCAACTGACTTGTGATTTAAATTTGACACTGAAATGAAAAGAATGAGGTGTCCTACTTGACCCATTCCTTAGAACAAGTTGCCTAGCTTGATTGGGTGTCGGTAGTTTGATGAAACACATTGCCGAATGTAGCTCTTCACCCAATCTTTTTGTTTCTTTTTTCGCACATCCACTACCTGTAGTTGTGCATAGAAAAGAGGGAAACTATAGTACATAGAAAGGATTTTTCTTAAGTCAAACCCTAATTTAGGAAATAACCTTGAATTGAAAATAAATAGAAATATAATTAAAGAAAAATAGAGGTTAGATCTAAAAGATAAAGTGTTTATACCTCCAATTGATGATGCAATACTCTTAGGATAAGTTCTCCATGTGTTGGTGGAATAACATGATTAAAACACCATAAAATTTTAAAACAATACTTTAAGACAACTTGCAATAGCTTGTTGCCCCTTCAATCATATCTTCTCTTGAAGTATTCATATACTAATGAGATGAGATGATTTTTTATTGATTGAATGTGGATTAGATGAATTGGCCAAATGAGGGAGGGTAGATTTATTTTATACCTCTCACAACATTTCAAGGAGTAAAACTTGGAGTAGGTTGATGCAGGATTAAAATTCACACTCAACCAACCTAATTTTATCTCCTTATAAAAACTATGAAAAAGATGACATATATGACATACCTTAACATATGTGTGATTGCTACATTGGATAAACCATTCATAACCTTCAAGTTCACCAATAACAATAAAATGAAAAGAAGAGTTATTTGGGAGCCTTCATATAGGGGCTAGTATGCCTTCTCAATTATAGGTACATCAAGATCATCTTCATCATCATCATCAGTTGTGCTAGTACCATCATTGATCATCATGATTAGTTGTGCTATTACCATCATCTTTAATTGTGTTATTTTCCACAAGATCAGCTTATTCCATGGGGTCATTATCTTCTACTTCGATATTCACACCTCCATGTTCCCCTAGTTGGAAATCCACATCCTCCAGATTGTCATGGTCCATAACATGAAACCCAGGGTGGTTGACCTATATCAAAATGATGACCTTGAATTAACCATGACCATGATGTCATCATCAATTGATTTATTATGTATATAAATTATTGAAATAATATATTAAAATACATACCAATGGATGAAATTCATTTCCCCCTTCAACGTGACCATGTTGCTCAGCTGTTTTGATTAGATATCTTTGAGTATTTAAGCCCTTGAAAATTTTGCAGCAACAATAAAATTTTCCATCACCTTTTCTTTTCAAGTTAGACCACAATATAGAAATCGTCTCCTTATTTTATTCTGGGTTGATATTGTTAGACATTGTCTTTCTTCACAGACAAAAAATCAGGCTATAATTATACCAAAAAATCATCTCCTATACTTTGAATTAAGATATTAATGTTGTCATCTGTCAAATATAAAAATACTAGCATTATTGTTGTCATCAGTCAAATATAAAAATACTAGCATTAGTAGTATCTTGTATATAGAATTATTAGTAGTTCTTTACTCCCTTCTAATTTACTATATTGTCAAATTGTGAGAGTTAAACAAATATCTTCTCAGAAAGTCACAAAAATGAACCAAAATAAAGTGTTGCTTATTCCCTATTCTTTTGGATACACTTAGGGCAGTGATTTATTTATCTAGTTGGGCTAATATCCATTGTGTGCAAAGATAATTGAAGATATAATTTAATTGGTTAAGGACAAGGTGGAAAGTTGATGCATGGTAAGGTGATGATAACTCAAAGTGTACACACAAATATGTTTTGTGAATTCATAAGTTTGACCTTGAATGGAATGACTCATTACTTGTACATTGACTAGAATGTTGATGGAAGAAGGATGATTTTTTTGCAACCTGCAGATACAGTCACTGAACAACCATTTTTTCAACCCTATTTTTTTTCAAATTTAAGATTTTTTGTTCACTTAGAATAGTAAACTTACTTCTTGTATTTATATACAAGGTAAACATGATAGAAAAATGGAAACCTATTTATTTTAAATGGAATACACCAAGGAGTATCATCATAAATATTGACCATTTACAATCATGAACAGTAAACCTAAATCAAATAGCTCATTTTTTTAATCAATATGTGTAGTCTCTCAATATCAAAAAATGTGTAGTCTCAGAACTATCCATTTCTCTATGTATATAAAAAATGAATGAAATATCAAGATGATTGGGACGATGAAATTTACAAAGTAAGGAAAGGTGAGAGTATCAATCAAATAGTCACAAAAAGAAACATGCTTTGTCAACACTGTTCAAAATCCTATCACCAAGCACAGACATAGGAAACCAAAAAGGGACAAAAGATAAGAAAAAAGAAAAATCATTCGGACTAGAGAAAAATCATTAAGATTATACAAAATCAAGTTCTAGAAATGGATGGTTCTAATGCTTTTCCATTACAACAATTGAGCATTCATCACTTGGTACTTCTTGGTGTATTCCATTTAAGTATTGTGGAAGCCATTATATGGGAGAAGAGGAGGATCTACAAGCACTGTACAGACTGTGGTTGAATAAGAAAGCATTATATCTATCATTTGGATGTCTCTTTACATGGTTTTTACATTGTTGTTGATTTGAACAAGTTCCAAATGTGTTGAAGAAGGTTTGAACATCAATTTTTAAACATTATTCAATGTAATAAAAACATAATGAAAATCATTAAGAGAACATTGAGTAATAATAAGAAAGCATGGGATTCAAAATTAAATTTGGCTCTCTAAGCTGATAGAGTGACAATAAAAAAGTCAACATGGTTTTCTCCTTATAAACTAGTCTATGGAAAAAAGGCAAGATTGCCATTGAATAGTTACTTCGAGTTTTTCATGTGTAGATATAATATGGGATATTGATGGAATTGTCTCATGAGAAACACTTAAGGGTCATCAATCTGAAGAATTGGCACAATGTAAATCCAATGACAAAATGGTTAAAAAACCAAAAATTTCTTATATCGGCATAAGTTATCCCGATTAGGATAGGTCACAATAGTATCAGTCCAATAGGAGAGAAAGAAGTGGTCATATTGTCGGGCTAACAATTACCGATGGTCTTAGGAATTTTGGGCAGTGACATAACTCATACTGAGAGTTCTATCAGGAATAGAAAAGCATTGACAAAAGAAAAGATCAATCACTCTGATCCTCGTTTGAAACTTCAGGATATCTTTGGGCGATAAACCTATCGGAGGAAAAAGGGAGATCAACAAGGAACAATTTTGAGCATCCTGATCGCCGATGAAGTTATCAGAGAAGCTTATAGTGACAATTTCATCAGGATAATTTGTAGTTCGGCAAAAGAAGAATGTGCCTATCTTGATGGCCAATAGAATCATCGATGAAATTTACACCAATTGAAAATATTTATAACAGATCAGTGACATATATGGTGATGTTTTCATTAGGAAGGAATGGATATTGTGTCAACTTGTAATCAATTTCTTGATCGCTGATGAGTTGATTAGGAAAAGATGTGGCAATATAATGAAGAAGTTAATTAGAGAATGCATAACTTGATGGTGGGAGAAATATTGTTATACCAAAATAACCTGTGATGATAAGAAATCGTTAATTCATGGGTTCAAATTCCTAAGCAAATTGGATGGCATTAATGAAATTTGGAGAAAAAATTGAGTTGTTACATAAGGAAAATAATTATAAGATTAAGAGGTTCCCAAAAATTCCAAGTAAAAAATTGCATCAACAGGGTATTGCATAGAGGTTATATGAAAAATTTGAGAAGCCATGGAACCTTCAGGATCATCCAAAAAGAGGAACCCCACAATTCAAAACATGGAACCAATAAAAAACTACTAACTTACGGTTACAGAGTAGGGATAATTGGGGCATTTAATGCAGTTAAAGCCTTGCATAATAGTTGCACATTACAAAACTTGATTAGGACAATGGAATTTACAAAGTAAGGAAAGGTGAGAGGATTAATCAAATAATCACAAAAAGAAACACGCTTTGTCAACACTACTCAAATATTTTGTCACCAAGCACAGAAATAGGAAATAAAAAAGGGATAAAAGACAAGAAATAAGAAAAATCATTAGAACTATAGAAAAATCATTAAGACTATACAAAATCAAGTTCTAGAAATGGACGGTTTTGATGCTTTTCCATTACAATAATTGGGCATTCTTGATTTGGTACTTCTTGGTGTATTCTATTTAAGTATTGTGCAAGCCATTGTATGGGAGAAGAGGAGGATCTACAAGCACTATATAGACTATGACTGAATAAGAAAGCATTATATCTATCATTTGGATGTCATGGTTTTTATATTATTGTTGATTTGAACAAGTTCCAAATGTGTTGAAGAAGGTTTGAACATCAATTTCTAAACATTATTCAATGCTTTGAAAGAGAATATTATCCAAGATGTATGCTAAAAGAAGGCTCTTATCAAACATTTATGCTAAATGAAGCCTCTAATCACACAACCAATGAATAAGAGTTGATCAGAGAAGGTATATGTACATGTGACAAACATGCAGATTTGACCAAGCATTACTAGGAGCTAGACCCCACAATAAATGGACTTGTGATGTTTTTCACAATAGTACATTTGTTGCAGGGTAGTCTCCCAGTAGTGCTTAGGAGAATCTTCATGTTCATCATGTGTGTATATACCTTCTCTAATCACACAACCAATGAATAAAATTTCAAATGCCAATTTCTTTAATAATTTAAATGTCTCAAGTAGACAAGATTCCCAATGGAACTGCTTTGATAAAATATAGATGTAAATAGGAGATTGGAGTTGATCAACCTTCACCTATGTATATACAACCTTCATTTGTGCATATAAGAGTTGATCAGAGAAGGTATATGCATAGATGAAAAACATGCAGATTTGACCAAGCATTACTGGGAGCTAGACCCGACAACAAATTGACTTGTGATGATTTTTACAATAGTACATTTGTTGTAGGGTAAGCTCCTAGTAGTGCTTAATAAAATTTGCATGTTCATCACCTATGCATATACCTTATCTAATCACACAACCAATGAATAAAATTTAAAATGCCAATTTCTTTAACAATTTAAATGTCTCAAGTAGACAAGATTCTCAATGGAATTGCCTTGATAACATATAGATACAAATAGGACATTGGAGTTGATCAGCTTCACCTATTCATATAAGTGTTGATCATAGAAGGTATATGCACAGGTGACAAATATGCAAATTTGACAAAGTATTACTGGGACCTAGACCCAACAAAAAATGGACTTGTGATGATTTTCACAATAGTACATTTTTTACAGGGTAAGCTCCTGGTAGTGCTTAGGAAAATATGCATGTTCATCATCTGTGCATATACCTTCTTTATTCAACTCTTATATACAGGTAAAGGTTGTATATGTTGTGTGTATGTGCACGTGTGTGTGTGTGTGTGTGGCTTAGCATTGTGCCCTAGGTCCTCCAAAGTTGCTTACAAGCATTATGAAGACCTTTGTTTATAGTTTGGACAATTAATATGTTGATAAGATGTGTTATTGTTTTGAGAATGGATTGAAATGATTGTATTTTGATTTTTTATTGTCTCCATGTCATTATTATATTATATCATTGACATTTAAGGTAGAGGAAGTCAGTTTAGTCTTGATTGTTCCTAGATTGTGCAAGCAATCAAAATTTTGTTATTTTGATCTTAAAAGGACAAATATGCCTCTCTAATGATTTTATACATTGTAAATGATTATTTGAAAGAAAAATGGTGAAGAAAAGTAGCCCAAATTTTATGCTCATAGACTCATGGCCACGAAAGGAGATTCAAGATTTTTGATTTAAGAGCACTTTCATTGATCACAATAGAAGATCTTGGAGTTTAGAATAGTAGATTCCAATAAAAAATAATGCTAAGATCCATTAAAGGGTAGTTCAATATATCTTAATCATGGGGCAACATTTGTATTGAAAGATAACAAAAAATTATAGAGTGAATGTCATATTTTGAAATGTATGATATATCCCAAGGTGTGTAACACCCTTGCATGATGTGTCACCTCTCCCTTCACCAACTCATCAATTATCTATGGTTCAGGAAGATACAATGGAAACACAAGATATAATAATAATTAAAAATCTTCTTCTCAAGGTTGAGATAGAAGACCCTAGACTATAAAAATAATAATTAAGATTTTTGAAACTTCTAACCAACATTTGAATGATGTAAGGTTATTGACCGATTAAAGATTCATGAAAGATGGTAAATTTATAACTTCAAGAGAGTTTAGAGACTTTATTTTCAAACTCAAAGAAGAATAAATTACAAATAAAGTTGTAAAGATAACTCTTGAAAATAAAGACCGGGTCATATATGACTTTTGAGCCTTTCTCCAATGATTTATGCAACTTGAACATTCTTCTTTTTAGTGGAAATTTTTCTTTTTTGTTCGAAAATACCTTTTATATATTTTTTTATTTTTCAAATAAATATATGACACATGTGCTTGGTCTAAAGCTTATTTGGTGTAGAACACCAAGGACATGAAGGTACATTAGGGTCACTAATGGATCCTAGGGGAGATAGAGGCATGACCATAACGGGTCATTTGAAATGTAATGAGACCAAGATTGGTCATTTGATAATGTTTTGATAGTATGGTGATCATTTTATAATATGACCATGAATAAAGTTTTGTAGGCACCATGAGGCTAGGAGAACACTCCTTGGGGTCACTTGATGATCCAAGGATAAATAAAGTTTTTTAAGTCCTATATGGTCAATATTGATTGTAAGTTGGCCAATAGAGCCATTAAGAGTTGTGTAATGTGCTAAAAGAGCTAAAAGATGTAATGTTGCATTTATATGCAAAATAGGCCTAATAAAGGCTCATGTAAGGGTTTACAGAGGGTTTAGGGTCTAGATCTTAGGCATTGGTCCTAAGAGGCTTTAGAAGTTAATATAAATGTAAATAATATTGGGATTTGTCGAGTTGACAACTATGTTGGCAACTAGACAACATTAAACAAATGTAACAATTAGTTTATAACTGATTACGATCAATTTTGAGGGCAGTTGCTTGGTTACTATTAGTTTTTGGAGTGTAGAGGATCTAATATTTAATAAATTCCACATGATTTTGATGGGGTAGAGGTGTGTGAAGGAAGAGAACCATTGTAATGTGTTCTTGAAGTAATAAACAAACATTCTTGTATAAACAATTATTCTAGTTCATGGATACAACCCCTGATCCAAGACATTGTAATGCTTGAAGCCATGTGTTATTGATTTGAGAATGGAGTAAAATGATTGAATTTTGATTTTTTATTATCTCCATTTCATTATTGTATCATATAATTGACATTTAAGGCATAGGAATTTGGTTTAGTCTTGACTGTTCCTATACTGTGCAAGTAATCAACATTTTGTTATTTTGAAGTCTTCATGGATTCTTAGACTCTTGCACCTTCTATGGTTAATGTGTCTGGTGGGAGGAGTATAATTTTGTATAGTATGTATTTTTATAGATTTTAATGTTGGTATATGCAAGGATGTGGTGGAAGAGACCACAAATGGAAGCAAGTTATTGATTGAGGGTACATGGAACAACACCAGTCATTAATGTGGGTATTTACTCTGAAGGAAGGGTATATTTTATGATGGATCTTGGTTATTAGGATCTATGTGGAGGTGTAGGATCCCTTGGGAGGATCTATAAGTGTGTGGAAGAGTCTTTGTGAAAAATCCCTAACCTTTTAGTGATTCTTGTTGATTTAAATTCTTAACATTTCTTGATTACTATTCACAATCCTAATGACCTAAGATTTTCCTACAAAACACATGTCATTGATCAATCAACATAGGAATATTAGTGTTTATCTTGATTTAATGATGGTTATAATTATTATGGTTATTATATTGATCATTTTGTAATGAGATCAAGTATGTAATCCATGATGGCATTTGGAGGCTAGAAGTGCACCTTGGGGTCACTTGGGGATTGTAAGAGTGAATAAGTGTTGGAAAGACCTATGAGGTCCAAATTAATTGTAATTTTTTTGTTAGAGCCATTTAAATGGTGTCAAATGTACTAAAATTTCCAAATATGTAGATTTTCCTAATTGGCAAAATATGACCTAAAAGGCTCATATGAGGTTTAGTGAGGGTTTCAGGTCTTAAGAGTTAGGAATTAGTCCTAAAAAGCCTTTTAAAGGATGTTTGAAATGATATTAAGATAAAGGGATAAATAATTGTCGAGTTGACAACTATGTTGTCAACTTGACAACAATAAACTAAATGTAAGAGTCATATAACTAACTATCTGTTAGTTGCGAAGAAGTTGCAAATTGATAAACGGACTTGGGAAGGATATTTTGGGTTGTGTGAGATTGAATGAGAGTAAGGGAGGAGTTTATGGAGTTTGATAAAGTGTTTGTGGATTGAAGGAATTAATGTAATGTAGTTTAAAATCAATAAACTTTTAATTCCTTGCAAACTATATATTCTCTACCATAAGGACATAGTCCTCATTTTGGTGTTCTAAAACTCTTCATTCAATGCATGGTTGAATAGGAAATGTAGTAGTTTGAAGTTGGATTAAGTTACTTTGTTTCCATGCAAGTTTTTTATTTCTTTAGTACACTCTATCATGTTCATTTAACTTATAAACACAACTTTTAGATCAAAATGGATTAAGTCTCCAAGTCATTATCTCACTGTGACAGTCTACACTGACCTCTACAAATGCATTGGCATAACCCTTAGATTGTTTTCTCTGACTTAGAAAATCATTTAGACACCTTAATACCTTGTTAGGCTCTGCTAAGAGGTGGAATCCTACTATTATATAAGGGAGAGGTTTTGTATTACATACATAGTAGGAGCACTCCCATCCTTCCAACTGATATCAAGTTAGTTAGCCCCACCTATCTAATTAGTCAGTAGCCTAACCAGGGGCTTTGGTTCTCATTTCCCATACAATTTATAGGGGTTTTGGTCATGTTTTTATGCATGCAGAGGATTGATCCAAAGTTTTTATCATGTGGGAAGGTAGTTAACTCTTTCCTACTTTGTCCATTGGCCAAATATTCATTAAGAATTGATCGAGCGACCCCTACTATTTTAAGGGCTTATTTTAGCTAATAATATTAGCGACAAAGGAAGCACTATTTTAATTTCAATCTATTGCATCTATTTGAAAACCAATTTGAAGGATCTGATAACCTCTTATTCGAAGAAGCCTAAGAACACCTGCATGCAAATGCCTGGTACAAGGAGGAAGAAAGAAAGAGAGAAAGGGCCAAACTCAAAAATTCTCAAAAAATGAGAGCTAATTGCTAATCCAAGTAACTAAGATAAAAGATTACAAAAAACCACCTTAATGGTGAATGAAACCCTAAAAGGGGAAAAACTATGTTGCACATTACTAGTAAATAAAATATTAATTAATAATGCACCTAAATGAAGCTTAAGCAACTAGAGTAATAGGAACTTATATAATTAAATCAATATGATTTAATCAATAAGCCTAAAGGACTAATACTCTAACACCCCCCCTTAAGCTAAATGTAGGGGGAAAGATAACCTAGTAAGGCTATGAAAGCAAGAAATGGGTCCCAACAACAAGGCCTGATCGAGTACCCAGTATAAGGAAATATCTGTAAACTGGAGACAAAGGAGAAAACCTAGTGGGAAAAAATCCTCTCTAAAAAGAGATATAAAGGAAAGAAAAAGACAAAAAAAATGACTTCAAGAGACTCTATCAAAGCCATAAGTAAAATGTGTGTTTCCAACCCCCTCGTGAGAGAGGATCGAGGCTCCAAAGCCCCCCCAGAATGAAAGAACCCTAGGATCAATGAAAAAACCACTATGACTCCAATGCAGAGGAATGAAAGTTAGTGGACAATGAAGAGGTAACCTTGAAAGATGAGGTGTCACTAGAAGGCCAAGCTGATGCTCAAAGGAATAAACACAAGGATTGTGAAAGGGAATCCCCAATGTAGGTGGTGTGATAGGTGTGTTGACAGTGTCATGAAAGAGGAGATGAATGTCCTTTTTAGAATCCTCAACAAGTGCACCTAGTGGCTCGATGAAGGGAGCTAGAGGATCAGGTAGTGCTGAAGAAGAATCCTACTGAAGAGAAAAAAACCTCAATAGGATGTGGTGTGGCAGTCATAGCAGTGATCTCAGGAACAATACAAAGGTTCAAGTGACTTGACTGCACCACATGATGCTCTCGCAAAAGAGGAGAGCTGTGCTCCAATAATGGAGATGGTGGACCAAAGTGTGAGAAGGTGTAGAGACGGGTAGAATGATCAACTATCCCTTTAGCAAAAATGTCTCCTGTCACACTATCCTGAATGAAGATTAAATTTGTAGTGAACTCAACTGTCTTCCTTGATCCACTATGTGTAATCTAATAAATCAAGAGAAGGTTTACAGACAGAGATGAAACATCTAATACATCATTGAATGTGCAATCCTAAATTCCTATTGAACCTTTCTTGAAGACTGTCAGGATAGTGTTATTCCCCATGAGAATATGAGGAACGAGAGAAGCCTCAATAGTAGAGAAGACCCCTTGAGAAGATGCCATATGGTGAGAAGCACTTGAATCTAGTATCCAAGGGACCTATGAAGGGGATGCAATGGATTACTTTAATGCATGACCCTATCCAAAATCCTATCCAGATGTTGAAGATGTGGAAGAAGACTAAAAAGAAGACCCATGTGAGGTAGAAGAGGATGGAGAGGAAACAGTGCTCTTCTAAAGAAGAGCTTGCAAATCTGTAATCTATTTCTCATAGCCATCAAATCTCTTCTAAAAACAATGTGACTCATCATGAGGTCCCTTCTAACAATAGGAACATGTAGGTCTCTCAGTCTTCTATTTCTCCTTCTTAGAAGAAGATGGTGGGCCAGTAGAGTGTTGAGAAGAGGAATCTAATATCTGCTTCGACTTTTGCTTCTGTGTACCCTGAGGTTTCTTGGCAAGAAATGCCTATGACTGTGAACCTGTAAGTGAATCTATTTGAGTGAGCTTGGACTACTCACGAGTCAACCTATCATACAATGTCTCAAAAGAGGGCATAACATGTCGTGCACCTAGTGCATCCATAGTGGAGTAGAAGGTAGAAGTGAAAATCTAATAAGGACCTCGAAGCTTTGAGAGTATTAGAAAGATACACTCATCATCTGACTTCGTCTTTCTAGAAACTTGTAAAATAAATCGAAGAGACTTGAACTTCATCAAGAAGTCCTTAATGCTGGTGAATGATTCAAGTACCAAGGAGGTGAACTCTGCATCTATCTGTAGAACCCTGAACTCATTCATTTTGCCAAACAAGGTGGAAAACTTGTTCCACATAGCCTTGGGTGTGGTCAAACCATCCAGGTGGAAAAACAACCCATCTGAAATATTTAGTGAAATGAGGCCCATTGCCTCATCCATCCTATTTCTTTGCATAAGAGCCTCATAAGGCCTTTGTAGAACTAGCAGAGCCTCATCGAGGCATGACCATAACTCTTTTGCCATAAGCAATCTGGTTATATGTCCTTTCCAAGTGTGGTAGTTGTGAGGTGTAAGGCAAGTGGTAGAAGAGTCTACCATTGAGAGAAGGTAGATAGAAGTAGAAGGGTCTCTTTGAAATAAATGACAAATAGAGAATTTTCAGCCCCCCACAAAATATTATACTATCTCCCATACACTTCAAATAAGTATGTAAGCACAAAAAAAATAAGGAAAAAACTTGATTTCGAGATGCAAAGAGGAATGAAAAATGAAGCCTCCACTTTGACACCAAAAATAGCTAATCAAATGGAAAAATTTAAAAATGAAACCAGCATGGTTGGATCAGGCTCAGAAAGATCTTTCCAATGATATATCACACTTTGATTTTCGATACCGTATGCCAACTTATGAGAAAAAACCACCTTGCTGCACTGAAAACTACCCACTAAGCAGTCAAAACCACCTATGCAGAGAAAATTGCCTTGGTAGAGAAAGCCACCTTGGTACCTTCTGCACTAACCAAGGTACTTTTTACCTTTGCACTTAGAGCTCAGCGTGTCAGACCTCAAGAAGCGTGCCAGGGTCGTACGACCCTAGTGCCAAATTTTTTTGCCACAGATTGCCCCGGTACCCAAAGGTGGTCAAATTTTATATCAAAATTTGACTGAAGGATCCTTTGAATCCATTGGTGAGGTTAGTCTGAGCCCAAAATGCCTCCAATAAAAATATTTCCCTAGATCCAATGAAAAACCTCTTGAAAAACTTGAAACCCTTAACCTCAAAACTTGCTTCAAAAACACCAGAACAGGCAGCAACAGGGGAGCTCTGATACCATGAAGGATCTAATAACCTCTGATTCAAAGAAGCCCAAGAACACCTACATGAAAATACCTATACAAGGAGGAAGCAAGAAAGAGAGAAAGGGCCAAACTCAGAAATTCTAAAAAAATGAGAGCTAATTGCTAATCCAAGTAACTAAGATAAAACATTACCTAAAACCACCTTAAAGGTGAATGAAACCCTAAAATGGAAAGAAACTAGGTTGCACATTACTAATTAAAAAAATATTAATTAATAATGCACCTAAATGAAGCTTAAGCAACTAGAGTACTAAAAACTTATATAATTAATTCAATATGATTTAATCAATAAGCCTAAAGGACTAATACTCTAACACAATTTAAACCCGCAACAATTGTTTGAAATAAAGTATTTTCTTTAGTTAGGGTGCACTTACAGGTGGTCGATTCAAGCATTCATGGCCCTCTTTCTGCTCTCCTTTGGTGCGTAATGGCGCTGCTCTGCTCTACTGCACAACATCATGAATTGAAATGAAATATTGTTTTTAAAGTTATGATAGTGTTCGTCTAAATTTTGACAAATCATCCTAGTCATCAAAATAGATGAACACAAGCTTGAATTAAAAAAAACAAATTTTTTCTTCTACATTCTGACTAAGAAAAAACATTTTGCAAGTTCGTCGAAAATGTTGGTCAAAAACTAGGGTCAAATGTACTAGTGATAGAAATTAGAACTCAACATGCAACACCCCGATCAGAAATTAGAACTCAACTTCCTAACCTTTCTTTTATCAATTTTCTTTTTTGCATATTTAATTAATTATAATAATAATTATATGCACTTTTCACTAATAAGCCTTAACTCAACTTTCAACTTAAATTCCTAATTTAATTCTATTAAATTGATTGTGCAACTTAAATTGAATATTACTAATTTACTAACAAATAATATTTTTGCATGTCAATCATTATGAAATTGATAATTAAATATCAATTCATTAATTATATTTTTTAATTTCTATTTTAAATTTAATAATTAATTAAATGTTTTATTCACAACATTAGAATTTTAATTAAACTCTATTTAAATTAAACAAACATATTTAATTAATTCTCATTAATTAAATACCCTCATATTAATATTTCTATATTTAATAGGATTTAATTATTAAATCACTTAATTAACTTTAATTAAATCATTTGTCTATTTCAACACAAAATCACATCAAACCACATACATGCAAACTTGAAGAACTGACTACAAAAATAATATAATCAAACATAAAGGAGTGTTCACGAATTCATGTCACCTTGAAGAATTTGAAGGGTAGTAAAACAAATACTTGTCCATTACTTTAGGACAATTATTGGATTAGGATTGGGATTTGAATATGTTTTTTATCTCCCCTCTTACCATTGAGATATTGCAATATGGAACGCTCATCTTGACAATTTAGGAAAGTCGATGTTTGGGACCTAAAAGCCTACATAAAAGACAAACATGTACACACATGTATAAATATATAATAGACAATGGTGGGGATCGGCCAATTGTGTGGATCTCACAAGAAACTATGACTCCTTCCCTCAACCACATTAGACACATCAAATAGAAATATAAAACATAAACGCTAACCATACACATGCAAGTATGAGGTTAGTAAAACTAGAAATATAAATAACATCATAACATGTAGAAAACCATTATAAAAATAACCATACATGTAACTATAAACACAAGATATCACACATCATCTAATGCCTCATATATCAAATCAAATATAAAGTCATACATCAATAAACTAAAGTTACTAAAATAACCAACACACACATATAAGTGGCTTAAAAGAGTTTGACAATAAGAACATGAAAAACATCTATAAGAGAAGTATTACATTTCTACAATACTCTAATTCCAAATCATCTTTAACGATGGCATGCTTGTCATTGATCAAATTCCTACTCCTTAATCTACACATAAAATATTAAACCTAAACAAGAAACTCACTCTTGCAATAATTATCAAGCACTTTCCAAAGGAAGTTGCAATCGTAAATGAAAAAATCAAATGTAGTTGTTTAATAATGCTTTTGAAATCAGCTATTAAGAGTTCTCTTGACCATCTTCATGGACTCTGGAAAAAATCATGTCTATTTATGGAGTGTGCTACCAAGGCCTCATCATTTTTTACCTAAAAATGATGAAAGCATTATACATCTGGTAGTTATAGAACTACAAAGCAACAATATATGTATATATAGAACTATTTAAATTTTAGTTGAACTATCTACACCTCTGTGTGTATATGTGAGTTAGAGCAAGTGGTGTACATAGAACTATAAAACTAAGTAATTTCATTGTAGGGGATTCGTCTGGAAAGAATTTGTTCTTAGAATGTTTAGGTAATAACAATTAACAAAACATGTGGTATTCCTATCTCCACATAGCTTTTTTTTAAAATCATTAATTCAATAATTTAAAATTCATTAATTAGATGTTAACAATGATCTAAGAACACATATTTCAAGTGATCTCAGTAACTAAGGAAAATGCTTGTTTTCAGTTTCTTCTCACTACTCAAGTTATGATGGCATCAAGTGCAAATAGCATGCATGATTGTTTATTTTTTTATGCACTTTAACTATAGCAGCAAGGGAAGGTCACATATAAGATACTAATATAGGTTACTGATATGTAGCATCTCCTCTCATGCATTAACAATGTAGAAAAATAATAAAGAAGGATGCATTTGCCTCAATCTTCTTCTATCCATTGCATTCTTACTTGTTGTCCTTGATCCATTTTCCAAAGCCATCATATTGATCCAACTTGGAGTGTTTCTTTAAAGACATTCATTCTTTTAAAATAATGCTAGAACAAAGGATTAACCTAAAAATCAATGAAGAGTATTTGAAGAATATGTATAATAGAGAATTAATACACTATGACATGAGCCTACATCATCCATTGCATGCTTGTTGCTTGTCATCAGTCATTGCTCTAAAGCCATAGAATCAATCTAACTAGGGGACTAGCAGAGGAAAACATGACCTTCATGATTTATGAGATGCTCCAAATGTGACTATAAACACTATGAGTTCCCTACCAAATTCAAATTTAAAAAGATAGGTGTGAGTGAATTCTAGGAGTCAATTTTCTCTCAAATCATTCTTGTGACCTACAATTTATATCCATACATTAAATTCAGTTTCACAATTGTGAAGATCAATTCTGCACTCATATAGGTGAACCAAAGAAAAGTTCAGTCAATTCAAAGGATCTAAGAAAACCATCTCAACAAGCCCTATTACAGTTCAAAATTCAAACCAACAAATCAAGTTCAGTTTCACACTTGAGGAATTTGTTCTGCACCCACATAGGTAAACTTTCAATTTGAAGGTACTAAGAAAATTGACTAGACAAGTTCTAAAAATCCAGCATTGTGAACAATATACTCCTTGCTCATTTATTTAGGGCATTTATTTAATAAATACTATTTGTTTAAATAGTATAGATATTTATGCAACTGGTTTTTTTTCCCTTGCAAACACACATTGATACAGGTACACATTTTGAATAAGGAATAGATTCCTGCAATTTTGTTAAACTAATATGCAATGTGTATTGCATATTATTGTGAAGGGATACATAAATGATTTATTATTATGAAGGGATACATAAATGATTATGCTTGAGCTAATATGTGAGGCTTTAACTTCTCTTTTAACCACTAACTTTTTATAATATATTTCCCTAATTTCATTCAATTATATGCTTTTGAAAGTTGGGTGGACCACTTTGAAAATCTAGGAAGGGTGAGAGGAGATGAATGTTGTCAAAAAAATAACATACAACTGAGAGCTCAATGAAATCTATAAATAATAGCTCCACCCATATTTTTGAGAGTATGAAAACATAGCCTGAAGAATTAACAAGGAATATAATGCCAAAGGAGGAAAATATTAACATGGCTTCTTTCAAAGGTTGCATTGACTATCAAACAAAAACCATTGAGTTGATGAAATTGAGGACCAAGTTTCTCAACCTAAAAAGGAAGATGGGAAGTATCTCAAGGTTCAACCTCTGTTTAACACATAATTTTGCAACTTCCTTGTGCCTCATGTGTAGAGAAAGGTGCTGGGAAATGATGCTAAGAGTGAAGGAAACTAAAAAGAACCATTCAAGTTCCTAACAAAGGACTAGAGTCATGTGGTCCATCAATAAGGATGAGACATCATATATGTTGGTCATGTGTAGATTCTTTGGAAAAATATTATTAATGTTATTGATTGCATGCATGGACTTTTTGTCATATCTTTAATTTATGTTGGTAAATTGGACTATGGCTCCAATATGAACATTTTTGTACTTCTTAATTTACTCTAAAGTATTTTTATGGCTCCAAGGTGAAAATCTTGGTTACTTATAGTTTGTTTTTAGTTTTAGCTACATATATGTTTTTGAAAATTAAAAAGTAGCCTAACAAGGGGACTGGCCCTTACATAAACAAGGCTCGAAGGTAGACAATCAGACCATCAACAATACAAATACAACACAATATGTGCTAACTAGAAGGAAAAAAACACAAATAAAAAAGGTTAAGAACCCTTCAATAGAAAGGCCAAACTCATGCAAGAAGAGAAGATGAGCAAGAGTTTGAAAAAAAATTCTTCCTATGTTGTCAGATGATTGTCTAGGTGATGGTATTGTAATACCCTAACCAACTCAAAGCAAAAGAACTACCATAGAGCACTAAACATATCAAACAAAGAAAATTATAACCCGAATAAATTTTTTTTAAAAACAATATCAATTACAATTAACCTTGTACAACAAGTTCAATAGAATACTCATAATCAGCAGTGTAATATTTTTCAGATCATAACATTCTAGTACGACATATCGTTACTCTTACAAAAAGTAAAACAACAACTATTAAGGTACATCCAAATTAATCACTGATTCTAAAAGATAAGAAGTCAACTTTCTTCTAGATCCGTATTCATTTATATCTCGAACCTGAAATCAAATCATCAAAAACACAACACACCAAGTAGGGCTTAGTACAGAAATCAATCTGAAATAACCTCCAAAACCTGCATGTTAGATTTAATAACATCTAACATTATTAAATCCAAATAACAGAAGTATTGATAATACAATTTTCTTTTCACATCAAAATTGTAAAGAAAGTACATAATTTCATACATGCAGATATGCAAAAAATAAAGCCGCATAGAATATGACAAGATGATGATCCAGTAGTCCATGGGTGTCAACATATGAATCTACGTTTAGCCACTCGTAGAACTCATTATGTCAGGTGAAACCATAATATTCTTATCTTATTATATGATTCCCATCCCATGAATTTTAATTGTTACCACTTGTTTAAATAACTGTCATAAACTTTCCCATAAGGATCCAGACTGAAGTCGGAGGGCATCCGACAACGTATTTCTTTCACCACAAGTTACTCGCTTTATGACAGCCACCCAGCCTAAAGGATCACACTTGCATAATCTAACATACACATAATTCAAATCATACTAATTGGAAGAAAACTTAAACTAATTTTCCGATTCCAACTAATATACATATATTTCTTTTGCCACAATAAAACAATTGCACCAGCAAACAGAAACATCATTTGAATCCAAATTTCCATCTTTCAAGTACCATTTGAAACCATATTTATAACCACATTGTTCAATCCTCTAACAGCTATATCTAAATCTAATAACAAGAAATGTCTTTTCTAAGATACATTTAACTTAAATTCCATTAAACAAGATATTACTAATGAAACTATCCACATAAATATAATTATAACAAATTATAAAAACAATCAATTTCTATTACCAAAACAGTATTCACTATAATTTCTGGATTATAAATCTATGATAAAACTAACAGTGAATTTCATAAGAATATACATATACATTGATACCTATAAATAAATACTTATACATACACATATACTCAGCACCTATAAGTATACATACAAATACTTACCTACATTTATCAAATTATACGTAAAATCTTATTAATTTAAAGTTAGCTCTAAGATAGAAAATAATCATTTCCGCTGTACATCAATAACCAATTGTTTCCAGATAACAAATTTCACTACTCTATTTAGTAATGGTGTTGACAATAAAATGATATCATAGTAGTTGTTTTCATTTCAGAGCTCTCAAACTCAACCCATTAAAACACACTCTCAAATCATCTAAATACGATACAGTCAACGAAAAATGTTTGTATGCATTCAATGATTCAAGCTAATACACAAGATGACAGTCGCAATACTCTTCGCTATGCCATGGTTTAACCACAATATCAAAATCTCGCATATACTACAGTAGGATTTGAATATTGCTTATAATCCAATCTCTGAATTCGCAAACGATTAATCTATACAATTAACGGAATCCAAACCCTTTAAAAGTCAAACTTGAAATCTTATAAAAATATATACACTTACATATATATATCACACAGAATTTTTGAACCCAAATTCACAAACAACTTAACAATAATGGGACTGTAACTTCAGACCCGAAACTCATTGAGATAATCAAACGATGCCATCCGAATAACATTTATACAAATGTTTGGTTCCCTATTTATTGCTGAAACCCTTCTCCTACACAAAATTTATAATAATACAGCACATATAACAACAATGGTTTGACAAAAAGAAACCAATTCTCTACACCAAGTTATAACTACGACTCAGGGTTGTGTCTCAAAGTCAATGCAAATTCATGACCAAAAGCGAATAAATCCATAATCACAAATTCATAGCCGGGTTACAACTGTAACAAACTTTTAACCACAAAACAGAGTACCCACTGAGCTCGGCTCAAAATCACAGCCGGCACTTTATCCTATCCACAACCAACACAAAAACTACTATTACAGCAACCACATAAAATCACAAACCCCGTATACGCCCATGTTTCCAAGGTGATATCTCCATTCTCATTCAAACACGGGTATATGCAAAACAAACTTCACTAAACAAACCATTGTCTATAATTTCCATGATGAGATGTACTAAATACCATTTAAACTGAAAGACCTTAATACTTAAAACATTTCAAAACTTTCGAAGGAGATAATGTACAGAAATATCAAGCATCTGAATAAATTTTACATCCGAAACTGGGTACACTAGATTAAGCTATGGAAACCCCATACCCTGCATACTCTTAAAGATGGGTACAAATTTCCAAAAACAACATTTTTAATAGTCGATAACCACCATATCATACTAAAATAATATAGATAAAAGAGTAGGGTTTTGAGAAAGAGCCCCCTACCTGTGATAATATGAAATGACACAGGAGTTGATGCCCGATAAAACCCTCTGCTATCAAATTCGCAACACTCCAATCCTTGCCACAAAGAACCAGAGAAAACCTTTTAAGAAAAGATACTACAAGAAATGCAGCAACAAAACAACAGAACCACAATAAACAAAATTGTGAACCTTCTTAATGCTGAGAAGAAACAGTTTCCTCCATAGTTGCCATCAATTTCCCTACGATAACGCAGAGAAAAATGCTCGACAGAGCATCCATAACCCCAACCACGACCAACGATGGTGGTCTAAATACAACATCGTGCCAAATTAATGCTCATAACAGCGAGCAAGAAACCAAACTTCATACGCAATGCAGATACCAACACATGGTAGCCGAGGTACCAACTCATCAATCGAGAAGCCTGCTCTTCATAAAAACCCACGAACTTGCCGCCATAAGCCAAAAACCCAAAACCCCCATAACAAGCGCTAGTCTAAGCATCGACTAACTTAGGTGAGTTTAGTTAAAAGTTTTATGGAAAAGCTGAATCCTTTGATAGGTAAGATAGTTACTAACTTACATATCAACATAACATTAGATACTAACAACACTATCCATATTAACATCAATGTTAAGATCAATATTAACATTGACTTTAATATTAATATTAATTTACTAATTAATATTCTTATCAATATTAATATTAATATTAATATTAATATTAATATTATTATTAATATCGATATCCAAATTAATAATACTAATGTTGTTTTCCAATTAATAAGTATACGTATATATATATATATAATATTTATAACCTGTATATATATATATAAATTCCAGCACACGAATATCTACAATTACAAATATATATAATTATTCATACTAATGCACTCGAACTTATATACACGTATGTATAATTATACAATGTTATAAATTTACATATATATATATATATATATATATATATATATATATATATATATATATATATATGTTTATACTTATAAACTGACAAACAACATACACAGGTTACTGAAAATATATATATTTTTATAAAATCCAGCTTAAGAACAAATCTAAAAGTACGAATCAGACAAAGGTAAACTGAACCATACTAACATCATTAATAAAATTTGATCTCTAAATCCAAACTGATTCAGATATTAAGATTCTGAAAGTAGCGTAATACTAACAACATAAAAACCTCTGTTTCTGAGAATCAGATTTTGAATCAACTCTGAATTCTCGAAAAGTTCAACATAAAAAAAAAAATCCCAGAATAATAGAAATAACTTAACAAGTGTCAACCATCCAGAAAATGAACTAATCTCAGGTTCCAAGGTATCAACTACAGTCGGTCAGGGTCATGACACCCTCCCCCACCAGCTTAGGCTTACTCCTGGAAGCCTGAAAACAAATGAGGATGAGAAACTTTCATTGCCGCTGTATCTTCCCATGTTGCAGAGGTATCATCATTATGATCCCATAATACCTTTACCTGCTCCACCTTGCGACCTCTGAGATTTAGCTCTCTTTGCTGAATGATTCGCACTGGTTCCAGCATCAACTGGCCATCCATCACCTGTAATGCATTCCAATTTAGAACATGAGTGATATCAGGTATGTATTTCCTTAAAACAGACACATGAAAGACATCATGGATTCGAGATAGACTGGGAGGCAAAGCAAGTCGGTAGGCAACCGGACCAACACGTTCCAGAATTTCAAACGGTCCCACAAAACATGGAGATAATTTGGAACCTTTACCATATCTAATTGGACTTTTTCTAGGTCTAACCCGCAGAAAAACTTTGTCCCCAACCATAAACTGACGCTCAATCCTATGCAAATCTGCATAATTTTTCTGTCTATCCTGTGCTGTAACAAGGTGTTCCCTGATTCGTTTCACTTGCTGTTCCATATCTTGGAGCATTTTAGGTCCTAGGAGAATTCTATGTTCCAAATTATCCCAGCTCAAGGGTGTTCTGCAAGGTCATCCATACAAAGCTTGAAATGGAGCCATACCTATAGAGCTGTGATAACCGTTATTATATGCAAACTCAACTAAATGCAAGAATTCTCCCCATTTGTTCTGCCTATCCATGACGTACATCCTGAGCATGTCTTCCAGAATCTGATTTACATGCTCAGTTTGCCCATCAGTCTCAGGATGATATGCAGAACTAAAGTTCAGCTGAGTACCAAGTTCACACTGCATAGACCTCCAAAGTGAAGATGTGAAAACTGGGTCCCTATCAGATATGATCTTCTTAGGGATTCCATGCAATCTAACTATCTGCTCCATATAAATACATGCTACAGATGCTGCATTATATGAAGATCTTACTGGAATAAAATGTGCAACTTTGGTTAACCTGTCCACCACAACCATGATTGCATCATGCCGCCTAACTGATAAAGGTAATCCCACTATGAAATCTATGGAGATAGTATCCCATTTCCATCCAGGCACACTGTGAGATTGAAGTAAACCTGTAGGATGTTGATGTTCAACTTTTACCCTTTGACATTCCAGACATCTAGCAACAAAGTCAGTAATATCTCTCTTCATACCTGGCCAATAATAATACTGTTTCAGATCGGCATTCATTTTCTTAACACCAGGATGTGCTGAATAGGGCGCTTTATGAGCTTCAGACATAACCAAATTCTGTAGTTCTCCAACCTCAGGAACATAAGTACTACCTTTGTAAACCAACAACCCATCAGTGCTGATAGAGTAACCTTCAAATCTGCCTTCTAGCGTGCTGCCACTGTCCATAATAGCTTTCACATCTAAAAACCATGGATCAAAACCCAAATTTTGCAATATTTTCTCCTTCAAATCCACTGTGAGAGTTAAAGAAGAGAGTTCGTGACATCTTCTGCTAAGCGCATCACCCACCTTATTCTCTTTACCTTGCACATATTTGACTTCAAAGTCATATGCACACAAAAATTCCATCCATCTGCGTTGCCGTGCATTCAGATTTGGCTGTGTGAAAATATATTGAAGACTTCTGTGATCAGTTCACAACTCAAAATGCTGTCCAAGAAGAAAATGTCGCCATTTGGTCAACGCATGCATTACTACAACAAGCTCCAAATCATGAGTTGGGTAGTTAATTTCATGATCCTTGAGTTTCCTAGATTCATACGCAATCACTCTGCCATCTTGCATTAGAACTGCTCCTAACCCATCCAATGATGCATCCGTGCAAACTTCAAATTCTTTACAAGGATCAGGTACTGCCAAAATAGGTGCACTAGTCAACCGATCTTTAAGATGCTGAAAAGCCTCTTCACACTGATCTGACTAGACAAATTTCTTACCTTTTCTTTGTAGAGAAGTGATAGGATGTGCTATTTTAGAGAAATTAGCCACAAACCTTCGGTAATAACTGGCCAAACCCATAAAACTTCTCACTTCAGACACGTTTGTAGGTGTTGGCCACTCTACAATAGCTCTAATCTTAGCTGGATCCACAGCTATTCCATCTCCTGTGATAATGTGTCCAAGGTAGCTTATTTCAGATTTGAAAAATTCACACTTATCAGGATTAGCATATAGCTTATTCCTTTGGAGACATTCAAAAACTTTCTTTAGATGTTGTTCATGCTCCTCCAAGGAGTTAGAATAAATCAATATGTTGTCCATAAAGACAACTACAAACTTATCAAGGAAGGTTCTAAACACTCCCTGCATCAAACTCATAAATACTGATGGCGCATTTGTTAAACTGAAAGGTACAACAGTGAATTCATAATGCCCCTATCTAGTTTGAAATGCTGTCTTATGAATATCGGCTTCTTGAATTCAAAGCTGATGGTAACCAAATTTAAGATCAATTTTGGAAAACACCTTAGCACCCTTAACTTGATCAAATAAGTCATCAATCCTAGGCAATGGATACCTATTCTTAATAGTAACCTTATTCAACTGTCTGTAGTCAATACACAGTCTAAGAGATCCATCTTTCTTCTTAACGAAGATAACAGGTGCACCCCAGGGAGAGACACTTGGTCTGATCAGCCCTTTCTCAAGGAGTTCTTCAAGTTGAACCTTAAGTTCAGCCAATTCTTATGCTGTCATACGATAAGGAGTTTTAGAAATTGGCTCAGTTCTAGGCACAAGATCAATCCTAAAGTCAATTTCTCTCTTGGGTGGAATACCCAGAATCTCTGTTACAAACACATCAAAAAATTCCTTAAGCAAAGGATGGTCAAGACTTGCCCACTCGGCCATGGGTTCAGAAAAATCATTGACAGAAATAGCAAACAACTTACAGCCCTTCCGTAAACACCTATGGAGTTGTTTAGCGGATATAGTTCTAAAAGAAATAGCCCTCTTAATCCCTGAAATGACTTTACTAGCCCCAAAATCATCAATGCATGCAACAGTCTTCTCGCTGTAATCAATTACAGCTTGGTGCTGATCCAACCAGTCCATTCCTAAGATTACATCATAAGTTCCTAAAGGAATAACTCAGAGGTTTGCTACAGTGGTAAACGCCTCAAGATGAATTTCACAATTTACCACAATCAGCCTAGAATCTACCTTAGAACCAGAAGCTAACTCAACTTGCCATGCCAACTCAACCTCTCTCACAGGAATATTACAATGTTTAACCAAATTGGCAGAAATGAAAGAATTAGTGGCACCTGAGTCAAATAAAATGGAAATTTTTGTACCTTGAAAAGTACCTTTAGCCTCAATCACCGTGTTCTGATGTTCTACTTGATTATGATCCACAGTAGCAAAAATATGGTGGTTCTTTCCAGAGTCACCAACAGTAGCTTCAGAACCCGATGCCCTTGGCCTTCCCTGATTATTGCCTTTAAGAGGGCAATTCCATTGTAAGTGACCCAACTGCCCACAATGCCAACATTCTGTTCCTCTTTTGGTACTCTTATCCTGCGAGGAATTTTCTTGTGGCTGTGTAAAACTCTGTTTCACACTTTCAGCAGGTTTAATGGATTTAGGTAGTTCAGGGACCTTAAACACCTTGTCTGATTTGATAAACTTATTGAATTTCCACTTTTGGGATTTACTACCATAGCCACTAGGTGTTGCCTTAGAGTCATCCTTGAAGGATTTCTGATTTCTACTGCTACTAGGAACATATGAATTAACAGCACTCTTGGTTGAAAAACCAGATTTCATTTCCGCAAGCTTAGCCTGATCAGCAGCTTCCTTAACAGATTTTGGCTTGAAATTTCTCACTTCCTCACCAATCTTAGGATTTAAACCCCGGACAAAGTGCTGCACTAAAGGTTTATTACCTTCATTCCAACCAAAATACTTCTTAAGCTGAAAGAATCTTCTTTCATACATTTCCACAGTTGAGTTCCCTTGAGAAATGTTAAAGAATTCCTCAGACCTGGTTTGTTGCCAGTACTCAGACATAAACCTTTCCCGAAACCTTTCAATGAATAACTCCCAAGTGACTTGAGAAATATGTAGTCCAAGGTGTTCCAGTTCCATATTCCACTAGATTGATGCGAAAGATCTTAACTGCATTACAGTCCAGTGAACTTTCACATTGGTGTGATAATCATGAAGAATAAAACATCTTTCAATGTTTAGAAGCCAGGCTTCAGCTTCATTACCAGTTTCAGTACCATTAAAATATGGTCCCTTGAGCTTAGAAATGTCTTTCAGCTGAGTTCTGATAATAGGATCTTCTATAATAGCCTGATTGGCATTAGGAATCTGCAAATTCTGCATATTTGCTCCCCCACCAGGAATGTTATTCCTAGCTTCAATCCCATCCAACCGACCAAGAATCTGCTGAAGTATCTTAGCTTGAATTCCCCTTTGATCTTCATCATGAGGAATTCCATCATCAAGCCTATCTTGATGATCTTGACCCCTACCAAGGCCACGACCTCTACCTAGGCCTCGATCGCGGCCTCTACGTCCACCTCTACCTTTGCCTGCTTCGGCATCAGCATTAGGGATACCTCGTCCCCGTGCTCCTCGTGTAACGACAGGCATACTGGAATTCCTATAAAAGAGATTTAATTAAAATCTCGTAGGAAGCATAATGAAACCACTAATAAATCTTTTCGAGTCTCAAGTGTTTAAACCTTCGGCTCTGATACCAAATGTAATACCCTAACCAACTCAAAGCAAAAGAACTACCATAGAGCACTAAACATATCAAACAAAGAAAATTATAACCCGAACAAATTTTTTTTTAAAACAATATCCATTACAATTAACCTTGTACAACAAGTTCAATAGAATACTCATAATCAGCAGTGCAATATTTTTTAGATCATAACATCCGAGTATGACATATCGTTACTCTTACAAAAAGTAAAACAACAACTATTAAGGTACATCCAAATTAATCACTGATTCTAAAAGATAAGAAGTCAACTTTCTTCTAGATCCGTATTCATTTATATCTCGAACCTAAAATCAAATCATCAAAAACACAACACACCAAGCAGGGCTTAGTACAGAAATCAATCTGAAATAACCTCCAAAACCTGGACGTTAGATTTAATAACATCTAACATTATTAAATCCAAATAACATAAGTATTGATAATACAATTTTCTTTTCACATCAAAATTGTAAAGCAAGTACATAATTTCATACATGCAGATATGCAAAAAATAAAGCAACATAGAATATGACAAGATGATGATCTAGTAGTCCATGGGTGTCAACATATGAATCTACGTTTAGCCACTCGTAGAACTCATTATGTCAGGTGAAACCATAATATTCTTATCTTATTATATGATTCCCATCCCATGAATTTTAATTGTTACAACTTGTTTAAATAACTGTCATAAACTTTCCCATAAGGATCCAGACTGAAGTCGGAGGGCATCCGACAACGTATTTCTTTCACCACAAGTTACTCGCTTTATGACAGCCACCCAACCTAAAGGATCACACTTGCATAATCTAACATACACATAATTCAAATCATACTAATTGGAAGAAAACTTAAACTAATTTTCCGATTCCAACTAATATACATATATTTCTTTTGCCACAATAAAACAATTGCACCAGCAAACAGAAACATCATTTGAATCCAAATTTCCATCTTTCAAGTACCATTTGAAACCATATTTATAACCACATTGTTCAATCCTCTAACAGCTATATCTAAATCTAATAACAAGAAATGTCTTTTCTAAGATACATTTAACTTAAATTCCATTAAACAAGATATTACTAATGAAACTATCCACATAAATATAATTATAACAAATTATAAAAACAATCAATTTCTATTACCAAAACAGTATTCACTATAATTTCTGGATTATAAATCTATGATAAAACTAACAGTGAATTTCATAAGAATATACATATACATTGATACCTATAAATAAATACTTATACATACACATATACTCAGCACCTATAAGTATACATACAAATACTTACCTACATTTATCAAATTATACGTAAAATCTTATTAATTTAAAGTTAGCTCTAAGATAGAAAATAATCATTTCCGCTGTACATCAATAACCAATTGTTTCCAGATAACAAATTTCACTACTCTATTTAGTAATGGTGTTGACAATAAAACAATATCATAGTAGTTGTTTTCATTTCAGAGCTCTCAAACTCAACCCATTAAAACACACTCTCAAATCATCTAAATACGATACAGTCAACGAAAAATGTTTGTATGCATTCAATGATTCAAGCTAATACACAAGATGACAGTCGCAATACTCTTCGCTATGCATTGGTTTAACCACAATATTGAAATCCCACATATACTACAGTAGGATTTGAATATTGCTTATAATCCAATCTCTGAATTCGCAAATGATTAATCTATACAATTAACGAAATCCAAACCCTTTAAAAGTCAAACTCGAAATCTTATAAAAATATATACACTTACATATATATATCACACAGAATTTTTGAACCCAAATTCGCAAACAACTTAACAATAATGGGACTGTAACTTCAGACCCGAAACTCATTGAGATAATCAAACGATGCCATCCGAATAACATTTATACAAATGTTTGGTTCCCTATTTATTGCCGAAACCCTTCTCCTACACAAAATTTATAATAATACAGCACATATAACAACAATGGCTTGACAAAAAGAAACTAATTCTCTACACCAAGTTATAACTACGACTCAGGGTCGTGTCTCAAAGTCAATGCAAATTCGTGACCAAAAGCGAATAAATCCATAATCACAAATTCATAGCCGGGTTACAACTGTAACAAACTTTTAACCACAAAACAGAGTACCCACTGAGCTCAGCTCAAAATCACAGCCGACACTTTATGCTATCCACAACCAACACAAAAACTACTATTACAGCAACCACATAAAATCACAAACCCCATATACGCCCATGTTTCCAAGGCGATATCTCCATTCTCATTCAAACACGGGTATATGCAAAACAAACTTTTCTAAACAAACCATTCTCTATAATTTTCATGATGAGATGTACTAAATACCATTTAAACTGAAAGACCTTAATACTTAAAACATTTCAAAACTTTCGAAGGAGATAATGTACAGAAATATCAAGCATCTGAATAAATTTTACATCCAAAACTGGGTACACTAGATTAAGCTATGGAAACCCCATACCCTGCATACTCTTAAAGATGGGTACAAATTTCCAAACACAACATTTTTAATAGTCGATAACCACCATATCATACTAAAATAATACAGATAAAAGAGTAGGGTTTTGAGAAAGAGCCCCCTGCCTATGATAATATGAAATGACACAGGAGTTGATGCCCGATAAAACCCTCTGCTATCAAATTTGCAACACTCCAATCCTTGCCACAAAGAACCAGAGAAAGCCTTTTAAGAAAAGATACTACAAGAAATGCAGCAACAAAACAATAGAACCACAATAAATGAAATTGTGAACCTTCGAAATGCTGAGAAGAAATGGTTTCCTCCATAGTTGCCATCAATTTCCCTACGATAACACAGAGAAAAATGCTCGACAGAGCATCCATAACCCCAACCACGACCAACGATGGTGGTCTGAATACAACATCGTGCCAAATTAATGCTCATAACAGCGAGCAAGAAACCAAACTTCATACACAATGCAGATACCAACACATGGCAGCCGAGGTACCAACTCGCCAATCGAGAAGCCTGCTCTTCATAAAAACCCACTAACTTGCCGCCATAAGCCAAAAACCCAAAACCCCCATAATAAGCGCTAGTCTAAGCATCAACTAACTTAGGTGAGTTTAGTTAAAAGTTTTATGGAAAAGCTGAATCCTTCGATAGGTAAGATAGTTACTAACTTACATATCAACATAACATTAGATACTAACAACACTATCCATATTAACATCAATGTTAAGATCAATATTAACATTGACTTTAATATTAATATTAATTTACTAATTAATATTCTTATCAATATTAATATTAATATTAATATTATTATAAATATCAATATCCAAATTAATAATACTAATGTTGTTTTCCAATTAATAAGTATACGTATATATGTATATATAATATTTATAACCTGTATATATATATAAATTCCAGCACACGAATATCTACAATTACAAATATATATAATTATTCATACTAATGCACTCGAACTTATATACACGTATGTATAATTATACAATGTTATAAATTTACATATATATATATATATATATGTTTATACTTATAAACTGACAAACAACATACACAGGTTACTGAAAATATATATATTTTTATAAAATCCAGCTTAAGAACAAATCTGAAAGTACGAATCAGACGAAGGTAAACTGAACCATACTAACATCATTAATAAAATTTGATCTCTAAATCCAAACTGATTCAGATATTAAGATTCTGAAAGTAGCGTAATACTGACAACATAAAAACCTCTGTTTTTGAGAATCAGATTTTGAATCAACTCTGAATTCTCGAAAAGTTCAACATAAAAAAAAAATCCCAGAATAATAGAAATAACTTAACAAGTGTCAACCATCCAGAAAATGAACTAATCTCAGGTTCCAAGGTATCAACTACAGTCAGTCAGGGTCATGATAGGTATCCTTAGGTACCCTAACAAAGGAATCTCCATTGGGGAGTCCATCAACAAAATGGCTAGAGTGTTGAAGAGGCTGAGAAATATCAACAAACTCTAGTTGCAGAATAGAAACAAAAGAAATAATATCATAATGAATTTTAAGGGCAGAAGGGGTTGCACCTACAGTAGCAAGGATGACATCCCTCTCCCTCCCCCTCCCTCTCCCCCCCCCCCCTCCCTCTCCCTCTCCCTCTCCCTCTCCCTCCCTCATTGGAAACGCCTATCAAGAAACCATGGGAAAATATAATAGTGTTTGATAAACCATCGGGAGAAGGTCCCCCAGTGATGGTGACACCTAGTGAAGAAGAAAGGCCCCCTATGATGGTGAGAGCTAAAAACAATTAGCATAATTCAAAATGAAAAATCTAATGTAGCTATGGATACGTTGTTGGACTGTATGTGTTGTCAGATTTAGCTTATAATCTATTGTTTAACTGTAGTAGTTTTTAATGTTGATTTGTTGTTAGTGTGCAATTAATTTCTAGTTGTTAATTTGATGCCTTTAAAGTTATGTAAGGGATGATACTCTCTCTCTCTCTCTCTCTCTCTCTCTCTCTCTCTCTCTCTCTCTCTCTCTCTCTCTCCCCCCCCCCCTCCTCCCCTCCCCCTCACACATCCCTCCCTCCCTCTCTCCCACCCTCCCTTCCCCTCTCCCACCCTCCCTTTCCCTCTCCCTCTCCCTCTCTCCCTCCCTCTCCCTCCCCTCCCTCCTTCCCTCTCTCTGTTACAATGTAAGATGAAGAAATACAATTCTCTTTCACCTGTTGCAAGTTGATCCCACCAAAATGCTATAGTGGAGGGAGTTATAAGTACATGTTTTTGTGAGATGGTGGCAGCCTATAGTGGTGATCTTGAGAAAAACATGAGTAATCAAACTAAAGGGATAACTCTATTAGGGGGTCTTAAATTGCCCTTTCAATTGGGATTAGGGTTCTACCTATAAAAGGTGATTCTAAACTCATTGTTAATGTAGGATCAGGATCAACTAGTCTATTTAAGGGATTGTGAGAGATATCCACAAACTTCTTTTTAGATTTCTTTTTAAAGTCATGTCTTTACAGAAGGTAATATGGTTGTCGATGTCTATGACTTCATTGGACTATCATATTGAAGAATTGATATGTTGGAGGAAGAAAGAATTCCTTCCAAATCATGTTCATAATATCCTAAGGGAGGATAATTTAATTACCAACATTGATGGATGCCCTTTAGTTTTAGTTGTTGCGAGTTCTATTATGTAGAACCATGTTTTGGACATTGGATTATAGAGGCATTTATTTTGAAGGCTTGAGACAGGAATATTTTTTTAAATGAATTTGAATGAGAAGTGGGTGATATGGAAACAAGGCTTAGTGACATGTACTAGCTAAAGGGATTGAGGTGATCATGTCACAATTAGTAATATCAAGTTGAGTACATGGTTAGCGATAGATTGTAGGAGCCATATGAACCTTAAGAAGGGTCCCATAATGATGTGATTACATCATTTCACAATGACCATAGTAGATGCTTAATTAATGAATACCTTTTATTTATTAAAAAGATGTGGATATCGTATACTATGGAAATCCATCCTAAAAGGCCTTTGTGTATTGTAATGTTTTGTCCACATAAGATAGTATTGTGAAGGGATAAATAAATGATTATGCCAAAGTTGATCTTTGAGGCTTAAACTTCTCTATAAACAACTATTTTTTTTATAACATATTTCCCTTATTGCATTCAATTTTATGCTTTTGAAAGTTGGGTGGGCCTCTGTGAAAATCTAGGAAGGGTGAGAGGAGACAAATGTTGTTAGAAAATGAGATAAAAAAGATAAAAATAGGAGCTTAAATAAATATATAAATAATAGCTCCACCATATTTATGGTAGTATGAAAATATAGCCTATAGAATTAACTAGGGATATGCTACCAAAAGAGGAGAATGTTAACATAACTATTGTTAAAGGAAACTACACTAACAATCAAACAACAACCATTGAGTTGATGATGTTGAAGACTAAGTTGGGCAGGTTGACAACCAAGGTTCTCGAACTAGAAAGGAAGATGGGAAGTATTTCAAGGTTCAACCTTTGTGTGACATGTTGGTTCTTCAAAGGATTTTACACTCCAAGAGATACCAGTATGCTTATGATTGATGTTAAGGATTAGTTAATTCCAAATGTAGGAAATCTATAAGCAACTGGACCAACTATAGGAACAAGACTTCCCTCTTCACTTCTGGCTCTGCAAAACCAAGGTGGGTACACCTGATGCATGAGATTTGATTCTATTCTTTATCTAATATTGGATCTTACAATAGATAACAGTGAGAAAGTACTAAGTAACAACCTATTACTCATTGACTCTCCATCACTAGGTAGAACAACACATAAATATAAATAAAGTAAAATAACTGGTAATGATTATGTTTCAAGATCACAAGATGTTGATCAATCTACACAAAGCAAAATAGGGAAATGCAGGCCAGTGCCCTATCCATTTGGGAAAAAGATCAGAGGATAGAATGAATACAGAGATATTTGGAAAATAACCTGGTCTTTAAACATAAATACAAAACATTCCAACTCTTTCCTGCTTTTTAGAAAATCCTCAAATAAATTCAGTAAACATGTATCCTGCTATGAGTAGTATTTAATCCAATCCTAGATCAGAACTCAAAGCTGAATACATACATGTAAATCTTAGGAAGACTTAAAGATTTATAGAATAAACTCAAAGGAGAGACAAATATTTGAAGTTTGTATTAAGTATAACCTTTTAACATTTTATACATCATATTCTGAATGATAAGCTTGTAAAACAGTAGCAGCAACCTGTACTTCTTTCTATTGCTCGATGAAAAATGATACAATATATTACAATCCCCGACTGAGGGATAGGGTTTTAGAAATTTTATCTTTTTAACTCCTAAACTCTCAATGCCTAGAATGATCATGAAAAATCCTTTTATATACAAGGATATGCAACAAGCTACCGATCATTCTAGGGTTTTCAAAATTTCTAACCTAAAAACTTTTACAACAACCTAAAAAAGTTTACAATAAATACACAAGTCAAGTAGGTGAGATATTTGTAGCTGAGCCACCTTGCTCAATGTCTTCAATACTATCCTTGGCTCCCTTCAACAAATCTGATCACAATATCTTGTAGTCAATCCTATAATGAATTTCTTCTTGTAACTCAACAACCTTTCTGACTCAAAAAGCAACTATTTTGTTCACTCAAGAGGTTGGTGGAGTATTAACTTTTTCAACATGAGGTATGTACTAATACCTCCATTTATTGTACACCTCCTCACTTGGGATCTCAAAATAAGAAAACTCAATCTTCTTACTTGATAACTGTTCCCATTCATTTTCAATTTGAGTAACCTTATGCTGAATATTATCAAACATTGATTTGGCATTTATTAACAACTTGATAACACTGCTAATAGAAAAAGTGCCACTTAGGACACTAGTCACCCTTTTTGAAAAAAGTGCGTCCATCTCTTCCCTCCATAGATATGCTTCTTTAAATTTTCCCTTATATGTGAAAATGGTGGACACCAGCTCATAGTTTGAAAGCATTAATTCAGCTTTCAACATACTTGATCTTTTAATAAAATTATCCAAAATGATGTCATACTATACCATTTTCTTCACAATCTGATGCACTAGCTTAATCAATGGATCAGGATCCTCTTGGCCCTTTGATAGCATTCAAAATAGCTTCATACTAGGAGATCTCTCAATCCATTTCTTCAAAATTGGTGACATTTCAGTCTTCTCCTTATTCAAAGTTTCAAATAAAGAATATAATTTACTGGCATGACTACGGAAAATGGAGGGCTTCAAATCATATGCAAACTACATGATTGCATCTTTCATTTTCTCTTCATACTTCTGGTTTGCCAAAGATGTGGCCTTCACATTTTCATCTTTTTCCTTCTCTAGTTGCACTCTTATTTCCCTCAATTTATTAGTCTCCTCTGTTAATCATTGTTTCTCCCAAATAACCCTTGCATCCATACATGTCCTTGGGTAGGGGGATGGTGGTATTTCAACAATTGGGCTTGAGGATGAAGCCACTGCAAGCTTATTAGAGATTTCCAATTGGGGAGACCTGTGGTCCTGGGGCCCTGATAGTTGAGCAATCAATTTATCCTTCTAGATCAACTCCACCTTGAGATCATTATATGACTTAAGGATAATTTAAAATTTAGCCCTTAGCTCTTCCTTTTCTTGGGCATCCTTTTCTACCACTTTAACATTGAACTTGGCAGTCTCTAGAATTAGGTTTGATGCTTCCACACCAGAAGTTTCACCTACTCTTTGTACTAACAAACTACCTGCATATCCCATTGAGAGAGCCTCCTTTCCTCCTTTATCTTCCTCCCTCTTTAGGGACCACATGACCAAGGCTGGATGATCCTCTGAGAAAGAAATTCCCCTAGAAACTTGTTTGGCCTATTCTGCAATAGTAAGAGTTTTCACTTTGCTCTTCTTGACTTGGTCAAAGACAATTGCATCAGCAATGTCCCTTTCTGGCAAAATTAGAACTCCTGCAATATGAACCATGGCCCTTCCTTCCTCAAGAGTAATTTTTTCAAACTACTTGACCATCTCTACCTTGGTCTCACTTTCTTTTTCTATTATGTCTTTATCAGGGAACTTTTCCCTATTCTTCTCACAGATCTCTTTGTACTGATTTATCTTCATTCTCCATAAAAATTGGGAGAATGCCTTAGTCTTGACAAATTTGTCATTAGCAAGAAAAGAGTCACTAGCTTGCTTTAAAATAGGGTCCAATTGTTTACCCTCAAATTCATCAATAGTAAGGTCCATGGCTACCTTTTTAGGTGCTCAGGCATTCCTTCTTGCAAGTCATCATTGGAAACAAAAATGTTTCCCTCATTTCTCAATTGTACCAATTGCTCTGCTACCCCATGTTCATCTAATTGGATAGGGGATTGAGAAGGAGAATAAGCTTCCTTTCCTGGCCTTACCTCTTCTTGTCTCTACCTCTTAGGTGAGGGTCCCTGCATTGTCGATATATCCATGGGCCTTTTCCCTTTATAAGTAGAGGGAAAATCCACACTTCTCTACTATGGTGGTAAGAGAACAATGTATCCACTTCTTTTCTGCATTGTATAGACTCGCCTTCAAGTCAATTTCATATATTTTGGCTACCTCAAAATCTTCCTAGCTCTTTCAAGGTTTGTCTTGCTTACAACAGCCCTCTTTTCATTTACCGCATGCATGATGCCTTCAAAGTGCTCCATTAGGGCATCCACTTTCCTTGCCCATGGCTCAAAGCCCTTTAATGGGTCATAAGCCTTGTCAAAATTTTGAATGAAATCCATAGATTTCTTGTGTTGGAAATATAGATGCAGTAACTGAGAGGGGGGGTGAATCAGTTAACCACAAAAATATTATCATTGATCTCTTAAATATCTTAACAAATTATTTACTGTGCCACTCAGTAAATATATAGAGAAATGCTGAAGACTTGATCCTTGAAATGTGTAAAAATTAAACTGTTCTTAAGCATTCATCACTGATTAACTTACATGAATAAAGAAAATAACATGAACACAAGAGACACCAGATTTATCATGGAAACCCAATATGGGAAAAACCACCAATGTAACTAGTTACTATTTTTCACTCTTCTGAAGTGATGCTCGGTTAGAAGCCAACCCGGTAAAAGGTTACAAAACACACTGTTAGGTGTGACCTTGTTAGAGGATTTAATCACCCTGCTAGGAGTGGCCTTGTAAGAGGTCTTGAAACAATTCAATAGAACTGTTACCTTATTAGAGGATTTACAAAATGGTTGTTAAACCAACTCGGTTAAGAGATTTTGATATCACTGCTACAATTGCTAGAGAGTAACAATGAAATGACTTGCAACTAAATTGCTGAATATAGATCTCTATTCTGTTTCATTAGATCCTTACTGATCAATTAAATCTTTGCTACTCCTCAAGGATATCTAACCATCCTTTAAATTTCACACACACCTTTCTTCAAAATGATTTCTGCATGCTGTATATCTTATTCCCCATTTGACCTTCTATATATATATGCCATTTCATAATCATTTAGATTGTCAAGTCAGCACTAATAATTATTATAATAGTCGGCTGTGATAAACAGATTGTAATAACAAAATTCATTGAAAGGGCCGACCTTGCTCGGTAAACATTAATCCTGAAAAAGATTTCCTTCGGTGACCGAGAGAACTCGGTAACCACAGTGAATTATGCAACATCCTTTGGAGACCGAGAGAGCTCGGTAACCACTAATTTTCCTTTGATAACCAAGGAGGCTCGGTTAACACTGATATCCTGTCAAGTTTTCTTTAGACACCCGAGAGAACTCGGTAGACACTAAAAATTGCCTAGCTGACCGACTGAGCTCGGTAGATACTGAGAACCGCTTAGCTGACTGACTGAACTCAGTAGATACTAAGAACTCTTTAGCTGACTAACTGAACTCGGTAGATACTGAGACTGATAATTGATATGACATTTGTGTGACATCAAAGACAACACATAGCTAATCCAACAATGTCCTTCACACAATTGTATCCAACAATCTCCCTCTTTGGCATTGATGGCAACACAACATGTCATAGCATAATGAAATTTCACAGATAAACCAAGAGTAAGAAACATATACTTAGCTTCATTCTGATTCCCATCATCTTAAAACTTCTTTCTCTGACTGAGAACTCTCCCTCTTAACTTCTCAAATTATTCTTCTTAGAAATTTCTTGAAATGACAGCAAACTCTCCCTCTTTGACAACACATGCCAAAGACAATTAACATAGTTTCAGTAAATATCAATGTACCTTATGTACTGATTCATATGCAATGATTTCCTGACTATGCTGCATCAACTGATTGATCTTCAACATGTTCTGGTTGATGCACCACTAAAACTTTATTTAGTGAACCTCGGATAGGGGAGTGACCCCTAACTTGCCTCTTAGATACAAGAATGCATCCTTAGGTAGTGGTTTGGTGAAGATATCTACAATTTGTTCTTTTGTATGAATATATACCAATTTGGTTTCCTTGTCCTACACCAATTCTATGATAAAGTGATATTTAATTGCAATGTGCTTAGTTTTGGAATGCATTACTAGATTCTTTGAAATATTTATTGCACTTGTATTATCACAAAACATAACAACTGGTTCTTTGATATCAACCTTCATGCCTTCCAGAAATTGTTTAAACCATATAATATTAGAGTAGCTTACTGCTGCAGCAACATATTTTGCTTTTGCTATGGATTGGGAAGTGCAGTTTTTCTTTTTACTAGTCCAAGATACTAACCTCTTGCCAAGAAAGAATGCACCACCACTTGTACTCTTTCTATCATCAATGTTTCCTGCCCAATCAGCATCAGTAAACACTTTTAAATCTAGATTGCCTCCAAATTTATACCACAAGCCATAATCTTCAGTTCCCCTTAAATACCTCAAGATTCGTTTGATTGCCATCATGTGATTTTCTTTGGGTTTAGCCGAGAATCTTGCCACTATTCCAACTACTAAGGCAATATCAGGCCTTGTGTGTACTACATACTGTAATTTTCCAATCATTGATCTGTATAAGGTCTGATCTACTTCTTTTGAATCATCATCTTTGGTAAGCTTTAGTCTATTACACATGGGTGTACCAACTGGTTTTGAATCTTCCATACCAAATTTCTTAAGTATTTCCTTGATATATTTAGACTAAGTAATGTAGATACCATTTTTGTTCTGCTGAATCTGAAGTCCAACAAAGAATTTTATCTGACCAAACATAGAAATTTCAAATTCTTTGTTCATAAGCTCTGAAAATTCTTTGCACTAATCATCATTTCCTGTAAACACAGTATCATCCACAAATATTTCTGCCAAAACAATTTTGTTATCTGATCCTTCTTTGATGTATAAATTGCTATTGTCATTAGCCCTTTTGAAATTAATCTGAGTAAGATAGTTATGTAATCTTTCATACCATGCTCTAGGAGCTTGTTTCAGACCATATAATGCTTTATGTAATTTTCAGACCATATCCCTTTTGTCTGGATCAATAAAACCTTCAGGTTGCTCAATGTAGACTTCTTCCTCAAGAATACCATTGAGAAAAGCAGATTTGATATCCATCTGATATACCTTAAATCCTTTATGTGTTGCATATGCAAGTAAAGTCCTCACACCTTCTAATCTTGCAACAGGAGCAAAAGTCTCTCCATAATCTATTCCTTCTTCTTGAGAATATCCTTTACATACCAATCTTGCTTTGTTTCTTGATACTTGACCATCTTCATTCAACTTATTTCTGAATACCCATTTTGTCCCAATTACATTTTTATCTTTAGGCCTAGGTACAAGAGTCCATGTCTTATTTTTCTCTATTTTCTCTATTTCTTCATTCATAGCCTCAATCCAACTTTCATTTTCTAATGCATCTTTGACATTTTTAGGTTCAAAATCAGCAAATAAACATGTACCTTTTAGTTTACTTCTTGTCATAGTACCATCTGATTTGTTTCCAATAATCTGATCTGGTTTATGATGCTTTCTGACATACTTGGATAATATAGGTTCCTTGCTTCCTGAATGAGTTATATTGTCATCTTCTTCATCTTCAGGTTCAGATTGCTCAGGCTCGGTAGATACTTGCTTAGTAGCTTCAGACTGAGACTCGACACTTTGTGACTTGGTTAGAACTTCTTCTTGTGACTCAGTTACTGTACTGGGCTCAGTAGATGTAGTCTCCTTACATGTGTCTGGCAATGTATCAGGTTTGATGTAAACAAATTTTCTATAGTTCTCTGGTTCCTTTTTTCTTTCTTCTTCAATCTTTTCAGCAAACTCATCAATTCTCACATGTGCACTTTCTATGATTTTGTGAGTAGACAAATTTAGACATCTATATGCCTTACTTTTGCAAGAATATCCCAAAAATATTCCTTCATCACTTTTTACATCAAATTTTCCTTTTCTAGATTCTTTCAAGATGTAACATTTACTACCAAATACTTTTAGGTAACTTACATTTGGTTTGTAGCCATACCATAGCTCATATGGAGTCTTGAATGTGTCTTTTCTCAGCTGTACTCGGTTCAAGGTATGAACTACAGTGCTGATAGCTTCCTTCCAGTATTTCATAGCAATGTTCTTTTCGATCATTAGAGTCCTTGCACAGTCCATGATAGATCTATTCCTTCTTTCAGCTATTCCATTCTGCTCAGGAGTTCTCAGGGCTGATACCTATCTTTTGATTTCTCTTTCAATGTAGAAATTATTGAATTCATGGGAGATGAATTCACCACCTCTGTCTGATCTCAAGCATTTTATTCTTTTTCTTATTTTCTTTTCTACTCTTGCTAAATACCATTTGAACTTCTCAAATGCTTCAGACTTTTCTCTTAAATACATAACAGTCATCATTCTAGAATAATCATCAACAAAGAGAATAAAGAATTTTTCTCCGGTATAGCTCTTAATTCCAATAGGTCCACATAAATCAGTATGCACAATTTCCAAAATATCTTCAGACTGATAGTTTTTACTTTTGAAACTAGACTTTCCCATTTTACCAATTTGACAATTCTTGCATAGACCAACATCAGGTTTCTTCAAAGTAGGAATACCTCTTACTTTCTTGAATTTGCTTATTTTTATCATGTTGTCAAAATTTACTTGATATAACCTTTTGTGCCATAGCCAAATTTCTTCAATTTGAGAAATAAAACATGAGTAATCATCAAGATCAAGATAAAACAGGTTACCTTTGGTTTTTTTGCCTGATCCTATCAGTTTTCCTTTGTCATCCAGCAATCTTGCTTTGCCATTCATGAATTCAACCTTGAATCCAATGTTGATTAGCTGTGCTACACTTAGAAGATTATGCTTTAGTCCTTCGACCCAATATGCATTATCACATATAAGTTCTTTGGTTAATGAAATTTGTCCCTTTCCTTTTATACAACAAGGTTCATTGTTTCCAAACCTTACATTACCATCATCAAAGTTTTCAAAGTGTTCAAACTTGGTCCTGTCACTAGTCATATGATGTGAACATCCACTGTCTATAATCCATGTATCATTCTTTCTTATATGAGAGATAAGTGCCATCTCATCTTCGTCATTATCAAATTCATCTTTTATAGCAATTGAAATAATTTCTTCTTCACTATCATCCGAATCTTTAGCTAAGAAACATGTTTTCTTACCTTTATCCTTGAATGATTTGAAATTTTTCTTGCCATTGTACTTGTAATTTTTCTTCTCATCTTTTCTTTGCTTGTTTGGACACCTAGCTGCAATATGACCAATTTCTTCACATGAAAAATAGATTAAGGGAGTTTTACCTCTATATTTTCCTCTGCCTCTTGAATACTTCTTTGCAAGTAATGCTTCAATAACTTCAAGATTGCTATCAGAACTTTCCTCTGATTCTTCTTCAATTCTGATTGGATTTTCTTCCCTTTCTTGAGTGAAAGTTTGGCCTCAAAAGCTAATTCAATATTTTTAAAAGTTGGAACATAGTTGTCATAGTTATCCAGTTCAAAGGCTGTCAATCTTCCAACTAAGGCATCCAAAGTTATATTGTGATTTTCTTCACATCTTCTTTCTTGAATAGCAGAAACTCTTATTGCATAAATAGGGAGTAATGTTCTAAGAACCTTACTTATAACCGTTTCATCATCAATTTTTCCTCTAGAAGCTCTGATTGCACTAACACTTGTCTTGATCCTTTCAACATATTTTGCAATGTTTTCTTCTTCTCTCATTTTCATTTGATCAAACTGTCCTCTTAGGCTCTCTGCTTTGGCTCTCTTCACATTGTCATCACTGTCATAGATTTTCTTCATCTTGTTCCACATTTCATGAGCAGTTGTGTAGTCTTTGATTTCATCAAATTATTCATAGCTAAGAGCTGATGCAATGTCTATCATCATAGTGTTATGGTTCTTCTTCTCTGCAATGTCTTCAACAGTCAATGTGCCAATAGGAATTGTATATTCTTGATCAATATATTTGCATCCTGAATCACCAATGGAAGCTAGATGTAATCTCATGAGACCTTTCCATGCTGAAAATTTATTTCTGTTAAGCCTTGGAATTTCTCTTTTGTAAGACATCCCGATCTTTAGCTTAGGTCCTTGAAACCCTTCCTGCAAGCACCAAAAGCTCTGATACCAATTGTTGGAAATATAGATGCAGTAAATGAGAGGGAGGGGTGAATCAGTTAACCACAAAAATATTATCACTGATCTCTTAAATATCTTAACAAATTATTTACCGTGCCACTCGGTAAATATATAGAGAAATGCTGAAAACTTGATCCTTGAAATGTGTAAAAATTAAACTGTTCTTAAGCATTCATCACTGATTAACTTACATGAATAAAGAAAATAACATGAACACAAGAGACACCAAATGTACCATGGAAACCCAATATGGGAAAAACCACCAATGTAACTAGTTACTATTTTTCACTCTTTTGAAGTGATGCCCGATTAGAAGCCAACCCAGTAAAAGGTTACAAAACACACTGTTAGGTGTGACCTTGTTAGAGGATTTAATCACCCTGCTAGGAGTGGCCTTGTAAGAGGTCTTGAAACAATTCAATAGAACTGTTACCTTGTTAGAGGATTTACAAAATGGTTGTTAAACCAACTCAGTTAAGAGATTTTGATATCACTGCTACAATTGCTAGAGAGTAACAATGAAATGACCTACAACTAAATTGCTGAATATAGATCTCTGTTCTATTTCACTAGATCCTTATTGATCAATTAAATCTTTGCTGCTCCTCAAGGATATCTAACCATCCTTTAAAATTCGCACACACCTTTCTTCAAAATGATTTCTACATGCTGTATATCTTATTCACCATTTGACCTTCTATATATATATGCCATTTCATAATCATTTAGATTGTCAAGTTGGCACTAATAATTATTATAACAGTCAGCTGGGATAAATAGACTATAATAACAAAATTCATTGAAAGGGCCGACCTTGCGCGATAAACATTAATCCTGCAAAGATTTCCTCCGGTGACCGAGAGAACTTGGTAACCACAGTGAATTTTGCAACATCCTTTGGAGACCGAGAGAGCTCAATAACCACTAATTTTCCTTTGATAACCGAGGAGGCTCGGTTAACACTGATATCCTATCAAGTTTTCTTTAGACACCCGAGAGAACTCGGTAGACACTAAAAACCACCTAGCTGATCGACTAAGCTCGGTAGATACTGAGAACCGCTTAGCTGATTGACTGAACTTGGTGGATACTAAGAACCGCTTAGCTGACCGACTGAACTTGGTAGATACTAAGAACAATAATTGATATGACATTTGTGTGACATCAAAGACAACACATAGCTAATCCAACAATGTCCTTCAAACAATTGTATCCAACATTCTTGTAGATGATCCATTTCTCTTTTTTAATCTCTTGAGTTTGAAGATCAAATTCATTCCTTATCACATCTTCAGGAAAATTAAATTGATGCTCAATAACAGCACACCTTACCCTTTCTCTAAACGTTCCTAAGAGGAAACCCTCTGTATCTGCACACCTGATGGTGGTTTTTGTCATTCTGTAGGGTTGTAGTACTTTATTCAAATGGACCCAATCTCCCTTTGTAATCACATACTGATGTGCTATAGTTATGTTAGGGAAGAAAGTTCCATTTCCCTTACCAGTGAGAGTGGTCTCTTGTAGGTCACCAATCTATCTCAATATTTTAGCATACCCTATTTTTAATGGAACTTGGTAAGGAAAGATGTAGGGTGCCTTTCTGCAACCATAAACCCTAAAAACTATAGAAAAAAGATACAGAATGATATCCCCAAAATTATGGACTATGGTGATATCCTAACAATATTCCTTTGGCCTGATTAATCTTAGCAACTCTCTTGGGATCCTTGGATTTTCAAAAAGCAAAAGAGTTCTAAGCCTTGAGGCAAAATCCCTGTCAAATGCAATGTAACTGGCATCAATTCTGTCCCATGATAGGGCTATAGTCCATAGTTGTACTGGAAGGGTTTCTCCATACCTCTCTTTGACAATATTTATTATTGAGATGAAAAACTGCTCACTTTTGTATAGGAACATGTGCATAAGCATCGAGTACCACCTAAAATGCCTACTAACCTTCATGTCCTTAATTCCCATAAATCCCTCATGGATCAAGTCAGCTAGATGAGATGCAAAATAAAAAATTAGTGCCAATTGGGGGTGCAAAGATTGTACCATCATAAACATGTATGGGACTGGCATATGAGTTACTTCATCATGCCCTAGAATTAAAGCCAATGATTTATAAACCTCATGTGCTCTCTTACTGAACAAATCTAGCCTAAAAGGCTCTGGCATGCTTGGACTGATAACACACATAGATCCAATCTCCTCTAGAAATTCCCTTAGAGGTCCTGCTCTCAAATAATCCCTCTGTGCCTCATATATTTCTGAAAATTCTATGAAATCAATTTTCTCCAACCCAATAGAAGGGTCATTCAGTGAAAAAACTTCCCTAATCTCATCATCTGTGATGCTGATTAGGTCCTTCCCATTTACATCCTTGACACACTTCGTCACAGGATCATAGCATTTAGCAATCTAAATCAATAACTCAGCATCCATAAACACACTAGGAACCACCAATTTTCCTATATCAAACTGCCAAATATTACTAAGGGGGGCACAAGAATTTCTCTGTGAGTATGCTGATCTAAATAAAATTAGGCCATTATGATCTTTTCCCACCCTGGCATCTCTCATCCAATTCCCTCTATCATGGAGTGTGTCTGCAATAGAATCCCTAGGGTTTCTCAGAAGTAACTCCTTTAACCTAGCTACCCTATTATCTGAATGTGGTAATAACTGCATTAAATCTTCAAAGACTCCTCTTTTGTTGTACTCTATCTAACCAGACAGGTTTCTTTTTAGTGGCATTTTGAAACTAGGGCTTTTATAAATGAATATATGAATACTCAAGAAAACCCTAAAAATGATCAACTGGCAACACAAATTCCTTCACAAATCCTTCATAGACTTCAAACAATTTTAAACTTAGAAAAGAAACCTACCAGGCACTTGCAAATTCTCACTTGAAATCACCCTGAGAGGACAAATCGAGTTCACCAGAAATGCTTATGAGAATGGTGAATAGAAACAATGATTCAATTTTGATGTATAGCATCGGCAACTACCTACAATCTATCCACATGTAACACATTAAATCCACCATTACTAAAAGTTGGCAGCCTCAATTATTCACAGGACACAAAAAATGTCACTAAGCAAAAATATGAATTCAGGTCATTGATTTATTTCTTTTTCGGTGCATCAGACAATTGACAAGTCTAACCACATAACCCTGTATTACTTTTCCCCAAATCAGTTCTCGACCAATGAGAACATTTCAATAAAGGCATGTGAGGAAACAAATAACTTAACTTTATCTTGATTAGAGCGGACAGGTGGTGCTTCGTCACTAAAGCGCAAGCGTAAAACTCAAACATCTTCATCCAGTGGTGTAACGATAGTCATAAGATTCTTTCTCACTTTTAGCACTTTACCTATTCTCAAAGAAGTGACCCCACCTTTCCTTTTAGAAATTCTATCGAATCAGGAAGTGCCATGTCAGACAAGTCAGGAGCGAAGAAGCCCTAACTTTATCCTTGGTGTCAAACGTACTAGCAACTTTGACATGTCATTATTACCCTTGGCCAATCAAAAATGACTACATCATCAAAATGTCAGCAGCAAAGGACCCACCAAATGGTCCCCATCTTTAAACAAGATCTACGACTGTCGCTATACCACTGACCCTAAAAAACATGCAACTTACCCCAATGGTATAATGACAACCATGAGATCTTGTTGCATCTTAACCATTCAAAAAAAGAAGACCCCACTATGACACTTCATTAATCTCTGTCGAATTAGTAACTACCACGTCATGAATAATCAATAGGTGGGCCTCTTAACCTTTTCACTCTTAGTTTGAATCATCCTGACAACTACCACATCATAACTCCCAGCAACCAATCAAAAGCATACATGTCAATATGACCTGGCATTTTTAGGGCCCACTTCACACTTCAGTCCTTAAAGAGAATCGGATGGTCATCGCTAAAGCAAGATGTTTAAACAACTATCATCTTGGTCCAATAGTATAGCGACAACCGTTGATGTGATCTGTTCTTTAAATGCCAGCACACCCTATTACCAGATGCGCCTGCTCAGATAGATGGCACTTCATTGCTAAAGTGCATGTCAAAGATTCTAACAATGGGCAGTCTTGCGGTTCAACAAACAACCACATATTTGAAGGGTTTGATACTATTGAAAATTTTATCGAAAACTTAGGCTTTGAAAGAAACAATTAATTAAAAGGTACCCTGATTCCAAAACCTAACTGCATAACATATGAAATGATGAATAAAGGGGGTCAAAAATAACACATGCTTTATTAGGGGGATTAGTGAGCCAAAAAGGTAATGTGAAAATAGGATAAGACTCTAGACTAGCTGGGGCTTGAATCAAATTTAGGGTTTTTCAACATGAAACATTACCATTAGGTCAACAACTTGGATTATTTTTAAAAATATTAACATGAAGCTACAAAAATTTGTATAGTGACAATAGTGGCTCATGCTTGGGGACGTGTATCTCCTACAAATACAATGAGAAAACCAGAATCTCTCAGAAGAGCAGACCAGAACAAAACTTCAACAAAAATAGGGAACTGTACACAAAAATTTAAGACTAAAACTACACAAGGACTCGGGAGTTTTTAAGAAAAATAAAATTTTAAGAATTGACCATGAACTGGCAGTTCCACAAGCTCTCTTGTTAAATTTTTCAACAAATAAGAATTTGGTCCTCATTTCTCCTCAATGCTATATGGTCCTAACTAGATGGGATCAAATTTCGCATGCTTCCCTTTATCTCCTAGTCTTGCATTCCACATTAGGACCATGTCACCACTTACAAAATTCCTCTAAGTAGTCCTTCTATCATACAAGACTTTACATTGGGCCGATATCTTTTCATTTTTATCATGTGCATCATTTCTTACCTCATTTAATTGAATCAAGTCATTTATTCTGATAGTCATATCTTCTTCCACATCATCATCATATGCCTGAATGAACTGGTACATCTGTAACAAATTGTTTTGGGGTAATCTTGCATTGATCCCATATACCAAGTCAAAAGGGGCACATCCTATTGCTTTCTTAACTCTAACCCTATCAGCCCATAAGGATTGTAACAACTTGGAATCCCAGGCCTTCTTATTTTTATCCAGGACTCTTTTTAGAATTTTAATCAAACTCTTGTTGCTAGATTCTACTTGGCCATTGCCTTGTGGATGATAGGGATATGAATATGAAATATTTACACCATTGTTTTGACAGAAGTAAACAAACTCTTCTGACCTAAAACACATTTCATTATCAACCACCATAGTTTTTGGACAACCAAATCTTGTCAGGATACTTCGCATCATAAAGTCTATTACCACTTTGCTAGTTTCTCTTCTTGAGGGGATTGCTTCAACCCACTTGGTGAAATAATCAGTTGCCACTAGGATATAAAAATGTCCACCACTGGACTTATTAGGGATTTCACCAATGAAATCCATACCCCACTTCTAGAAAGGAGCCTAAACAGAAACAGGTCTGAGAGGCAGATTTCCATTGAATTTTAATTTTCCTGCAAACCTTTGACAAGGATCACATTTTTTTACAAATTGATGGGTATCTTTGAAAAGTGATGGCCACAAAAAACCTGACTTGATGATCTTATGGGTTGTTTTCCTTGCCATATAATGTCCTCCACAAACTCCATTATGCATTTCATCCATCAAAATCTTGGCCTTAACCTGATCTACACATCTAAGCAAGACACCCTCATTACTCCTCCACCACAATTCACCATTTATGATTGCATATCTTATGGAATGGAGCTTAATATTTCTTTTCTTATTGTCATCCAATTCAGGGGGTAAAACCATCTTTTGCAAGTAGCTGACATTGTCTTTGTACCATTCACAATAATCCATATTACATTCAAAAGGTTTATGATCCTCTTCCAACATATTTATCTAGTTTGCATTTAAATTGCTCTGAGCCATCAACTTTGCTAGGCCCAAACCTCTTACCAACTTTGTAATGTGGATGTCAATATTAAATTCTTGAATCTTATTAATCCACCTACATCTTCTTCTTGAAACCTCTTGTTGGACCAAGATATCTTTGACCGTAGCACTTGGAACATAGGCAACCACTGTGGCTCCCACCAAATAGCATCTAAATGTTTTGATAGCTTTTACCAAGGCATAAGCTTGTTTTTCAATAATATCATAGTTTAATTCTACTACCTGCAAGGTCTTGCTAAAAAGGAAATAGGTTGTTCAAAACCATCAGCATTTTTCTGTAATAGTATCGCAGCAATAGTATGGGCAGATGCAAAAGAAAAGATCTGCATAGGTTTGGTATAATCTGGTGTTTTCAAGATTGGGGCATGTTTGATAGCCCTTTTATATCATTAAATGCTTGTATTGATTCCATATTCCATTCAAATTTCACTCCTTTCTTCAACATTCTTGATATGGGAATATTGATCTCTGCAAAGTTTGTAATAAACCTTCTTAAAAAATTGACCTGTCCTAAAAAGGACTGAATTCCCCTGATGTTTTTTGGTAAAGATAATTTATCAATAGCCTCCACCCTTTCAGGGTCTATCCTCACCCCATCCTTTGAAATAATATGCCCTAGAAGCTTTCCTTCTACCACACCAAAATTGCATTTCTTTGGGTTCAAAGTGTATGCACCCTAAAATGGTTGCCTAGACTTTGGGCCCCCATTCAACAATTTATCAAATCCCCGAATTAATATTTTCAAATATCAACAATATCAATTATATCAATTTCCTTGATCAAATCATAATCAATTCAATATTTCCTAAGGTTTGAGCCTTATTTAATTTAAAAGAGAAAAAAATAAAAAATTTATTTAATTAAGAGAACATCCTCCCTTTTAATTAATTAAAAATCTCTTTTAATTAAATAATAAAATCACTTTATCCTAAGCCTTTATTTAATTAAAAAGAATTTCCTCCCCTTTTATTTAAATAAAAAATCCTCACTTTTCTTCTTATCCTATGGTGCACAAATAAAGCATTATTCTTATTTTATAAAAAAGGGAAAAACACTTTTTGTCTTATGTGGGACACGAAAGTCAACTCCTATTTTCCTATTGGAGGATATTTGTGCACAAGGATCAAGCTTCTATTTTTCTCCACCTTTGATTAAGTCTTTTGCCTCTTAATCTCAATGGTCCATTTTAATCTCATTTTTTATAAAAGGAGAGCTCTCTCCATTTTCATATCTTAGGTTTTTATGCTAATGTTATGCTGCAGGTTTTCTAGGTCATTTGGAGCTCTTTGAAGACATTCTTGCATTCAAGCTTTGAAGATATTGTTGTTGCATTTCATTTAGCTTGTTTTCTTACATCATAGTTGCATAATCATGACATTTTTAGTATAGATTTTGTTTATGCAATAGATTAATCTCACATAGCTTAATAGGAAGATTTGTAACACTTGTATTTTCCTTTCGTAGCATAGCTTGCATCTTTCATTCTCATAAATTAGTTTGCATTGCATTGCATCCATATTGATTTCATTGGAGATATTGACATTGTTGCCCTTATTTTTGATTTGGAATCTCTCATTGTGTGGTTGACTAGCAAGGTCATGAGTTTATAGCTCTAGCTGAGAGCAATTTTACAAATCTTGCAACTCCATGCATAGAGAGCTATGGATCGATTTGTGAGGGCTCATTGTTGAGTTTTCTTGCATGTAAGGATTCATAGAAGTGTGGTCACATTTTAACCATACATTTTTGGCACCCACCGTGGGGCAACCCACTTTTACATGCTATTTTTTGTTTATTTTTGGAGCTAACCCTTGTGCAGATTTGTTTGGAGATGGAAAACTTTAGATTTTGAAAGATTTGATCGTATATTTCAAACGAATTAGTTTTTTGGTTTGAAATTTTTTTTTTAGGTTGGCAACATATTAGAGAAGCTCTAATAAAAAATTTAGAATTTTCTAAAGTATTTTTGTTTTTATATAATTTTTTCTTGATTTTTTAAAAAAATAAATTTTTTGGTGCAAATTAGCATATTTTTTTGAAATTTTTACATTTTCAAAAATCTCTTCAAATTCTACAAGGGGTCCATTCTTTATGTTTTGAATTTGGGTGCAATATAGTGACTCAAATAATTGATTTATAAAAATTATTCTATTTTGGTAAAATGGATCTCTAGGGCACAAATAAAGAGATTTTTCTAAAAAATTTATATTTTTGGAAAGCTCTCTATTTTTTAGTAGGGGTCTCTATTTTTCATTTCTATTTTTTTGGCCGAAATCATATCAAAAAAATTAGATCTTGTTGACTAGGTCAAATGCAAAAAAAATAAAATTTTGTGATGGGTATGCACTTATTTTTCATTGTTCAATGCATGATATGAGTTATCATTTGGATTATTTGCTAGCTATAATTTCTCTTAAAAATTTATTTTCAGATCTAACCCTAGGGTTTGCATAAGTTGGATATACATTGCATATCTTGTTTTCTTATTTTCTTGTCTTGTTCATTTGAAGGTGCTCTTGCTTTCATGGAAAATGCTTAAAACAAAGTGTTGGACTTGAGGTACTTTGTTCCATCTCTACAACATTTGGATTTTTGGATTAAAATTTAACCTCTCATATTTTTGGCTTGAGTGTTTACATGCTTTCATAGAACACATTTCAATTGATGCTCTTAATGGGAAACGGAAGAACATAGATTTATTTTTACAAGTTTATATAAGTGAATGCTTGTGTTTAAATCTTAAGTAATTCTTGGTTCCAATATCAAATATCTCATTTAATGATTGAGGGCATGGATTCATTCCTTGTTTACATGAAGAGTTAAATGCACCACTTTGTGGACTCACTTCATGTTTACTTGGAAAGTTAAATATTACATGGTTCAAACCTTTTTGCATTTGTGAGTAGTATTGATAAGCAACTTTAGAGGACTTTTGATTGATCTTGTTAGCTAAATTTGGTGTTGGACTCACTTATTTCTAATCGCCCCTCATTACCACCCTTTGGATGCAAGGTCAGAATTTATACATAGGGGAGGGGTCTACTTGAAAAGAGCGTTAAGTGTTCCACAAAGTTTCCCCATTTTTATGCTTTCTTGATCTCATTAGTTTTCTAAGGTGTGGACTCACTTTGAGTTTGTGAGGAGTTAAATGTTCCACTTTTGGACTCACTTTGAGTTTGTGTGAGGAGTTAAATGTTCCACTTTTGGACTCACTTTGAGTTTGTGTGAGGAGTTAAATGTTCCAATTTTGGACTCACTTTGAGTTTGTGTGAGGAGTTAAATATTCCACCTTGTGGACTCACTTCACATTCACTTGAAGAGTTAAATGTTCCACTTTTGGACTCACTTCACATTCACTTGAAGAGTTAAATCTTCCACTTTTGGACTCGCTTCACATTCACTTGAAGAGTTAAATATTCCACTTTTGGACTCACTTCACATTTACTTGAAGAGTTAAGTGTTCCACCTTTAGTGTTTTAAATACTTTTGATAGTGAATTACTTAATTTTATTTTTAGAAGGCCTACTTAGGGACACACCACCTCAAGGGATGACCTTAACTCATGTGTTCCGATAGAGAATAAATAGCGGGTGGTGAATCGAAAGACACCTCTCTTGGGAATTGAGTTTGATATCACTCTTGGCTAAGCCTCAAAGAACTTTATACCTTTGAGAAGTGAAGGAGGAGATTTGGGTTACCGTCTCCCCCCGGCTATGTGATTTTAGATTCTTCTCATCTACAAATTTGGGCCTCACGTACCTTGCGTATATTGAGGACTCCTTTTAGAAAGCCACGTATATCCTTGTAGATAGCTTGTTAAGGTGTTGTTGTGTTCTATGTGCCTACTAAAACATTTTCAAGAACATACACAAGTAGAACCTTTAAGGAGTAGAAATACTAAGTCACTATCCTTGTTCATGTGCAAGGTTGCTTTTCCCCTTGGTCATTGTTTGAAGACAATTTCTTGCTTGAACTCCTTGATTGCTGTCTTATGTGCTTGATAAAATGCTGAAAATCTGTTAATGTGTCTGATTAAACCACAAAACAACTGAATTCCTAAGTTGAAACACCCAACTTTTTACAGCTTGCTCAATTTTCTATCCTATCATTAGAGACTTGTTTTGACTTTAAATCTCTAGTTTCTACCCTCTAGGAATAGCATCAATTGGTTTACAAGGCCACTTTGGAAATGGTTGTCAAGTTAGAAGGTTATTCTTGGTGAGCAAGCTTATCTCTAGAATTGTTAGCTACATTCTTGGAGAATTTTAGTGCTCTTATTGTCCAAATCACTTTCATTTAATTAATTTCAATTATATTTTGGCCTAGTCCAACCTCTTGATTCAAAAGTGAAAAGATATTCATCCTTTGATTTTAGCACCTCTTTGACAGTGTTGGTAAAGCCCCTTTGTTTCTATCTTTTCATTTCATTTTGGACAATAGAGAACTTTGATTATCCTAGTTTTGTGTTGACACTTTGCAAGGTCACCTTATCATTAAGAATCTCTTCCTTTCATGTCAGTTACAACAAGGTACCAAGTCAATCAAGGGAAGTGACACCCTGTTGTCTTTAGCTAGTTACCACTAGTTAAGACTCGTCAACATCATAAAGGAAAAGGACCCCTTTTTGATAAATCTCCTAAGAGTGAATTTGAGATTTGTTTTAATCTGAAAGGTAATCCTAGTGAAGTGAGTACCTCTTTAGCACCCATTTCATCAAGTATGGACATGAGTTACACCTTCACTCGACAACAAAGAGAAGCAATGAACTAGACTCTTGATGACATATTTCAACGACATAGGGGTAACATGATGTCTGCTAGGTCTGCATATGCTAGTCCACCTGGATCACCCCTGATCAACATAAGGTATCTTGATACTCACCAATGAGCTGAGAGACATCACCAACAAACTCACTCAGCTTCAGGGTCACAACATGAAGACCAAAGCAATGAGTCTAGTGACCACCACATCAATGCAGCCAATGCAATCAAATAGTCAAGGAAACCTTCTCCACTTAGAGATACCTCTCGATATGAAAATATGAGATTGAAGAGCATTGAAAGGGAGAAGTGTAATACCTCTCCTATGGTGATACTTAGACTTTTCTAATTTGGACATTTTATTATTATAATGGTCAAGACTATACATTTACATTTATGTTTTGTGGATGATGACATGATGAATATGCTTATTTATGGTTAGTAATTACATGTTTATGAGATTAGAAAATTATCTATTTTTATATGGATCTAACCCAATTATTTGAATCTAACCACTATCATGATGTTTTATGTTTCATGGATGTGTCTGATGTGTTTTTCATGACTCCAGGATGAATTCGTAGTTACTCACTTAGTTGAGGTCCACACGATGTATCAATCCTGGTCATCTGCTTGCATATATCTGATTTGTATCTCCATATGTATATATATGTATCTCTTCTTGGTGATGCAGGATTGCAAGTACCGAGTGTCGTCTCCACCTGGCTTCACAGGTCTGAGTGATCCCTCAAAATCCTCGATTGTTGTTGTTGTTATGGAGGTATCACCAGGTCCACAGGAAGAAACTTTACCTTTGATCCTTTTATCCTTAGGTGGGAAGTGTCGAGTCAGTCCCTTGTGTGAATGTCTTATGTGGTTTTGTAGTTGATGGAATTGTGGATCTTGTAGCTAGTTCTTGCCTTCATGATATGTTCAATTCTGTTAGTAGATCATGGATGTAGATTATTGTTCATTTGAGGGTATGATTTAGTAGCGTATCTCATTAGGAGCGATTTTGAGTGCAATTAAATCATGTGGTTTTAATACCCATGATAAGGATTAATTTTATGGTATTTTAATGTCTAAGGAAATATTAATAATAAAAGGTTTTAAACAATAGTGGTAAAATTCTAACCTATGCTAGTGGCTACTTAATATATACATATATATTTTAGAATGAGGATTAAGGTATGAATAAACAATATAGTTTATAATAATGTTATTCTAATGTTTAACATTAATAATAATGTACCTTATTTATGGTATTATTTTATAATACTAATAATGACAAAGAGTCTATAGAATTAAAAATAATAATATGTTTTATAATAATAATATTATGCTTGTAATAATATTTGTAATAATAATAATATATGTACACATAGGCATATGGGTGCACACATATGCATATGCATACATATATTTATATATAATTAGTACCATGTAGTTATTTATTATATTAATAAATAATTAGATCAATTAGTGGTATGGTAAATAGGATTATCCTATTACCATAGTTGAATAATTTAATAAATTGTTTTAAGATTATAATATTTATTTTTAATATCATTAAATTTGGGGACTCAGATTATAGTTTATTTATCCCTTTTCGGGAATGAGTTTTCAAAACCATCTCTTTAACGGATGGATAGTTGAGATGGTTGTACCAGTTGGATTACCTGTGCAACCACCTCCTCCATCCTATTTACAGGAAAGATTTCCTGTGTAAAAGGAGTTGGGAGAAGAGGATTATTATTATTATTGTTGTAGAAAATTTATCCTGTGAGTTTGGCATTTGGATTGTTACGGGTAGAGGCTGGAAGATTGCAAGCAAAGGGATTCAAAGGAGTGTTGGAAACATTGGAGAGGGTTTGATCTTCCTTCTTCTCCAACTGGTCTTCGTAGGACTCCAGGTTGGAATCCATCCTGAGAAGTAGATTTATTTTGTAGAATGAATGTAAAATCTAGATTTCTGGAAAAGTTTCTGTATATTGTGCTATGGTTGCAAAATATATATATATGCATTATTGTAGTATTATTATCTTGTGTATATGAATGATCTATTACTCGATGAGATTATGATTGTTTACCTTTTTGTTTAGAATCAAAAACTATATATATATATGTTTTATTTTCTATGTATTTGAAATGTGTTTGTGGAAAGTTATTTTACGAATGTTTGTATGTTCACTGTGGTGAAACCTCCCTAGGAGGGTAGAAGTGGTTTTGATCTGGTAGGGTAGTGTATTTTACTATCACTGGATGTATTATGAATGCTTCTAGATTTTAGAACTTTTGTTGCAACCTTACTGTTTCATGTCTATTTATGTGCCACCTTTCTTTTCCCAGATCTAGAATATATTTGTTAGATAGATAGGGAAGATTGATGGGCCATTTCTGAAGGGAAACTGGGATATCTCAAATGGGTCATGCTCATTTTAGGCAACCTTAGTCCCCATAACACCCAGTTTTACCCGCAAGACAAAGTTGACAATCGTTCTCTGCAGTTCCAGTCGGGTCAGTGTGTTAACTGAGTTAGGTCGGTAATGTGTTAACTGAGTTAGGTCGGTAATGTGTTAACTGAGTTAGGTCGGCAATGTGTCAACTGAGTTAGGTCGGTAATGCGTCAACTGAGTTAGGTCGGTAATGTGTCAACCGAGCTAGGTCGGTAGTGTGTTAACCGAGCTAGGTCGGTAGTGTGCTAACCGAGTGAGGTTGGTTTAGTGTTAACCGGGCCAGGTCAGTAGTGTGTCAACCGAGCAATACTATGTCAACCGACCAGTCTAGTATAAATTGAGGAAAAGGTTTCAGGTTCCTAGGAGTTAAGTTGTAACTTTTAAATTTTAGATTTTTAATTAAATCAGACTTAGTCAATTTTCAGGATTAGCCAGGTTTTAGGTTTAGAAAGAAATTTTGTATAAACCTGAAGATTGTTCATTCCTTGTTTAGTGGAGATTATTTTTAGTACATTTAGATGCCTTTATTGAGATAGAATGTTTGTAAGGAGCAGTTTAGGGTTTAGAGTCAAGACATTTTAAACATTCTTAAACATACTTGATTTCTCTAAACATACATAACTATCCTATTATTTCCAATTCTTTGTAGTAGTTTTCAAATGTGTTTACAATGTGCTTCTACTATGTGTATGATGTAATTGTGATGTATGGGTTGAGGGTAGAAAACCTAATGACACCTAGTGAGTGGCTCTCAATGCGAGGCCGGGGCCCTAAAGTGGCTAGAACTAGGATAACCGACTGAAGAGTTATTTAACAAGTGAAAACTTAATTAAACTGATGGGAATGGGTTAAAACATTAAAAAGATTAAATGTGCCTCACCCATGCCATTAGTACTAGTAAAGGCTATGGATGGGAGTGGGAGAAGGTACCTATGCGTAGGTACAATCGAATGGCACTTGTCTGTACGAAAGGCATTCGATCCCGCATGTGCCTACTTAGGGGCCGGGGCCCGAAATGGCTAGTACCAGGACAACCCAAGGAGTGAGGGATATGCGATGACACTCACTTAGGTTGTTTCTTAGAGTTTCTACCCAAGCCTTAGAACCTTTTGGGAAAGATCTATACTTTGACTCTCTTTTCATTTGCTATTTTGGGAAAGATTACCCAACCCTAGGTTTGGCCTAGCTATTCCTTCTTTGTGGACCTTGGTGTTTACCTCCTAGCATGGGGGAGTGGGCCTTATAGGTATCCACGTGGTTGGGTGGTAAACATTTTTATCGAGGTATCTTTTGCAGATACATGCTTGAAGATTCATGCTTTCTTATGTACCAGATTTGAAGAATGAAGGCCTTGTGATTATATTTCATGATGCATAATCTTGTTACCTCTTATGAGGAGTTGAATGCAATGTAATCAGTAATGTATTTCAAAATGATGTAATTGGAATGGGTAGACTTAGGAAGAAGGGAAAAGGGAAATGTGAACTTTATGTTTAAGATGTATGTTGGAAAAGAAAAGGATTTTTCTAACATTCCAAATTATGTAACATGCTTTCATTATTGTTGTTTAAGTGAAGCTATTGAAAAACCAAATGTAGTATATTTTTAATGTATCAAATGAGTTGGATAAATTTTATAAGTTACATTGTTCATAAAGGATATTTAGGAATATAGATGATTTTTAAATGGAAAGTTGAAATGAAAATATTTTGTATTTCTTAAAGATATGATGCAGTTTGCTTTGAGAAATAAATCTTGTTGTTAGTTTACTTAATGGATTTGAATGAATCATGCATTTAAAATGAAAAGGGAACCTTGGAAGGAATCTAAATTTAAGTTTTGATTACATAACTCTTTTCAAAGTTCAAAATTTTTCATAAATTTTTACTTAGGTTTTCTTTTGTTAAGAGAATCTTTGTTCTCTTCCCTGGTTCCCTTGCGGGGCATGACAAGAAGCAAGCCTATCTAGATGAACAAGCTGCTAAAAAGGAGAAATTTAGATAGCTAGAGGAAGAGGAACGTGCATTATTGGACATAAGGAAAAGAGTTGCTCAAGAAGAAGAAGATAGACTCTATGCACAACAACTCCAAAATTGATTCAATGGGAGGAGTACTAATAGTGGGACCCACTCACCCCCATCTACTCCCTCACCAAGTCCTAGAAGAAGGTCAAGGACACCCTCAAGATCCCCAAGTCCTAGAGGTAGAAGGACTTCAAGATATGATCACCATAGGAGATAGTCACCTCCTAGACTTTCAAAGCAACCCTCCCAATGAGCACATCATGATTCACAACATGGAGGAAGTTATGCCAACTTCAATCATATAGATTTTATGACTATGCAACAAGAACCATCCTTTCAAGCATATGTAGAAAGGTATGTGGAACAAAACAAGGATCAGTTCCTAGAAAGTCTCATCAACAAAGGTGCTAAGGTCCCATATAATTTTGATGTGGACCGAAAGGTAAAGAAGCAAGATCCATCAACTAATGAGGTGATCAAACAACTTCAAAAGGATATAGAAAGGATGAGGGCTCCTAAGAGCACATTTAATTTGGACTCCATATGTCCCAACCCAATTGACAAGAGTGTGGTGTTGGTTGAGTTTCCTAAGAAAGTTGAGTTTCCAACCTATGACAAATATGATGGCATTAGTGACCCTCATGACCATGTTAGATAGTTCTACATAATGAGCTTTTCTTTTCACCATGAAGAATCCTACTTGATGAGATTATTCCCAAGGAGTCTCAAGGGTCAAGCCATGGAGTGGTTTACTAACCTTACTCCTCCAGTTAAGACATTTAGAGAGCTTGTGGAAAGATTTGTTCAACATTTTTCTTACAACTTATCAAGGTCGGTCACCATGCTTGATTTGTGCAAACTCAAGTAGAATCAAGGGGAATCCTTTATTACCTTTCTACAAAGATGGAGACGTTTGTGCTTGAAATATCCAAGGACAATTCCTGAGGAAAGAATAGACATCATTGTGAGCAACTTGGTACCGGAATTAAGGTATGAAGTAAGGAAGATCCCATTTAATTCTTTTGATACCATGGTAGAAGTGGCATGTCACATAGAGGATGTCCTAAAAGAACAAGGAATTTTGGCCAAAACAACTAATAAAAACAATGGCCAAAACAACAATAATAATGGTAATAAAGACAAAAAGAACTCCTATTGGAATAAGAATAAGCAAGTGGTCAATGATGGAGTTGTTGACTCATCACAACCTAAGAATGAAGGAGTTCTTAATCTCTGTAATGCAGTCCAAGCCATGAAGTTGCAAACATCTTCAGCAGAACAAGAAAATAAACCCAAGTATCAAGGGAGACCTAAAATAGAAAAGAGACAATTTACCAAACTTGGGGACTCCTATGCAGACATTTTCAAGATGTTAATTGCTCATAATTTGGCACAACCTTAGGATCCTACAAAGTTCCACATATCGGATCCTAAACCTCATTGGTGGGATGAGAAGGCTTTCTGTGTCTTTCACAATGGAATTGGACATGATATAGAAAATTGTTTTAAACTTAAGCATCTTATCCAAGATCTTATTGAAAGCAAAAGATTACAAGTTGATGGTTTAACCACTAATGTAGATCACAAAGCTTTTAAAGAACCCTTGCCCAAATATGAGAAAGGAGAGAATTCTAACAACAAGAACGATAAGGCTGCTATCAACTACACCTACACAAATGCTGAAAATGTTATTAATATGCTTGAAGTTGTTGATGATAATGTCAAAATGATGAGAGGGAAAGACCCTTATGGATATGATGTGGATTCAAATCCTATGCCTGATGAAGGACCCGTTGTGGTACTAAGAGGTCCTCACTCATGAAGGATGTCTAATCCCCTCAATGCAGTCACTAGGAGTTAGTCTCAAGCTCCCATTGTTATTAGAGGTCCTAACTCTAGTAAGTCTAAGTAGCCAGTTTCAAAAGGTGTTCTTCCTAAATCTATTGTTGGTCCTGAGTTGAATTATAATCTTGTTAACTAATTACAATGTACACCAGCGTAGATTTCAATCTTTGAGCTTTTGGAATTGTCCCCTAAGCATAAGCGTGTCCTTGAGGATGCCTTGCGAGCAGCTAATGTCCCTAATGATATAGATGTAGATCAATTCCAGAATATGGTCAACCACTTGGCTAGCCCTCACTACCTTACATTCTCAGAAGAAGATGACAAGTCATTAAGCCACCCACATAATTTGGCCCTTCATATAGAGGTTATGATCCACAAGACCCATGTCAAGTGCGTGTTGATAGATGGGGGTGTTGGGCTTAATATTTGTTCTTTGAGCTTATTGAAGGCCTTGCATTATTCAAAAGAAGTCATTGACACAAGGAAGAAGATAACTATCAAGGCTTATGATGAAGCAGAATGTAGTTCTAAAGGATTGGTTGTTCTTCCAATCTGAATTGGTCCTGTAGAGAAATATATTTTGTTTTAGATTGTTGATGCCGGTCCTTTGGCTTACAATATTTTGTTGGGTAGACCTTGGATACATGAGATGCAAGAAGTCCCATCTACTTATCATTAGTGTGTGAAGTTCCCTTACAATGGAGTAGAAGTTTGCATACCCAGGGATAGCACATTGTCAATCAACACAATTTCAGCAGGGTCTCACATTCCTTTGAATAGGGAGGCTGACACTTTTGATACTACATTTGAACAATGAAAAGATAAATTCAAAGCCATGGATCTTGGCATGGGGGATTACAAAATTGATTTATTCACAAAATTTCCAATTTCCCCTAGGTCTTATGGAAAACCTTCCCAAGATATGAAACTCTTGTCTTCAGCCATGACATTGTTTGACAATTTTGTAGAATCCTCAGTTCTGATTCAAGAGGAAAAAGAAGAGGTTTCCATTAGGGACTGGATTTACCGAGACGAGAAATACTGACATAATGAGGATTTTGCACCTTCTCCTCAAGCTTATGGGAGAGGGTATACATTGGTCAAGAATATGGGTTATCCAGGACATGGTCCCCTTAGTCATCGGTTGGATGCCAAAGCTGAACCTCTTAACCATGCCCTTTTTGGATGAAGGAATAAGTCAATAGTTGGCTTAGGTTTTGCAAATAAGAAATAGAAAAGTGTCCTGGTCTTAGCTGCGACGGACAGTGACAATGACTCAGACTACACACCTAATCTCTCTAATTAGCAAGACATGTTTGATGATTGGGTGCCTTCAACAAATCTCCTTTGGGGAGATTCAAAAGATTTGACAATTGATAGTCCTACTATCCTAGCTATGACAGATAGTGACTATATGAATGCTAGATTGACAATGGAAAGTGTTGCTATCCTAGCTGCGATAGATAGTAACAATGCTAGTGCTAGAGAAAGGGAAACCTTTCCTAACCTTGAGGCTTCTACATCATGAGTCCCAAATAATGATTCAGAGATAGACTCACATGATTTTGAATGGGACTCACTTTCAGATGCAACAGTTGATTTGGACATGGATGTTGTCCATACTTATAGTACTCAACCCCATGTGACCAACGAGCCTAGTGTAAGACTAGAGGATTGGACTCCTTGAATTTCCTTAGTGGATGACGCTTTGTTTGGTAAGACAAATCCTAATTCAGGTATCTTAGAAGGAGACTTGATGAATACCAATTGTATGGTCACCAGAGATAACACCTTCCACATACATAATGTTGAACCAGTCATTGACCTACCCCTTGTTCATTTCCACCTAATTGATTGGTCTCAATGTCACCAAGAGCCTCAACTCTTAAACTTTTAGAATGACTATGAAATTGCCTATTATCTAAATGCTCTTGAACCCATAGTCTCTTCCACCAGTGAACCAACAACAAGTATGACAGAGCCTAATATTAAGTACCTCAGTCTAAAAATAAAAGAAAAAGAAAAAAAGAAAGATGGTTCTAATGGTGAAAACCACTTTGTGGTGGTGTCAGAACCCAAAATAGTAAAAATAAATGATGTATCCGAGGGTGAAAACCTCTTTGAGGTGCCTAAGGATGGGGTACTTAATAACTTGCCAAGTTACTTCCAAGACAGGTCATCAATTCTCATTGGGCCCACACAACTAGTTAATTTGAATATAGAAGAGGCTCCCCAAATAGTGCACCTAGCTCAGTCTCTATTAGTTGAAGAAAAAGAGGCATATACAAAGTTTTTGCAAAAGAAGAAAATCAACTTTGCTTGGACATATTCCGATATGCTAGGGCTTGACACTGATCTTATTATGCATCATCTATCTATAGCTCCAAGAATAAAACTGATGAAATAAAGTTTGAGGAAAATGCACCCTCACGTAGCTCTTCTTGTTAAAGCTGAATTAGAAAAGCTCTTACGCATAGGATTCATTTGAGCTATTGACTATGCTAAGTGGATCTCCAATATTGTTCCAGTTTCAAAACATGATGGGTCCATTCACATTTGCATAGACTTTAGAGACCTCAACAAAGCATGCCCAAAGGATGACTTTCCACTCCCAAACATAGACATGATAGTGGATATGATGGCGGGTTATGAGATATATTCCTTAATGGATGGGTTTTCCGAATATAACCAAATAAAAATAGCTCCTAAAGATCAAGAGAAAACAGCTTTCACATGTGCATGGGGAACCTATTGTTGGAACATCATGCCATTTGGCCTAAAGAATGCAGGAGCAACATACCAACGAGCTATGACCACAATTTTTCATGATATGATGCATAAGAACATGGAAGATTATGTGGATGATACCTTGGCTAAATCTAGGAAACAGGATACACACCTCAATGATTTGGAAGTGATTCTAGATCGCATGGAACAGTTTCAACTTAGATTGAATCTGAAAAAGTGTGCATTTGGAGTTACCTCAGGTAAACTTCTAGGATTCATAATTTTAGCAAAAGGAATAGAGGTTGATCCTAAAAAGGTCCAAGCTATCTTAGATATGCCACCTCCAAAGAACATAAGTCAAATGATAAGTCTTCAAGGATGACTCCAATCTATACAGAGGTTTATTTCACAACTTGCAGATAGAGCACAACCTTTGAATAAAACATTGCATAAGTGAGTCACATGTGTGTGGAATGAGGATTTCCAAAAGAGCCTTGATCAAATAAAATAGTATTTGGCTAATCCTCCAATTTTGATGCCTCCTATTCTAGGGAAACCATTGATTTTGTAGATTTCAGCAATAGAGTCTTCCTTGGGGGCATTGTTGGCTTAATTAGATAACACTGGGAAAGAAAGGGCCATATACTACATCAGTCATACTCTAGTATCTTATGAGATCAATTATAATAACATTGAGAAGTCTTGTCTTGCAGTAGTGTTTGCTTCCCAAAAGTTGCGACACTATATGCTTGCTCATACTATACATTTGGTTGCAAAAATTGATCCTCTTAAGTACTTGCTTAGTAAGGCTGCCCTCATGGGTAGACTTGCTAAGTGGATGATGGTTTTATCTGAGTTTGATATAGAGTACATTGAGAGAAAGGCCATGAAAGGGCAAGCTATTGCTGATCAGTTAGCTGATTTTCCAGTTAAGGATAGTGTGCCTATTCAGGTAGATTTCCTAGATGAACACATTCTATACATGACCACTCACACTTGGAAGATGTTCTTTAATGGTTCCAACATGAAAAATGGATTAGGTGTAGGAGTATTGTTTGTTTCTCCTCATGGGTATAATATACCAAAATCCTACAAACTTTTACTCCCATGTACAAACAATATTGCAAAATATGAAGCATTAACAAATGGATTGAAACTAGCTATAGAATGGAGCATAATAGAGTTGCATGTCTTTGGGGATTCACAATTAATTATCAACCAAGTCAATAAGGAGTATCAAACCAAAGATGATAAATTGATACCTTACAAAAAGATGGTTGATTCATTGAGACGTTACTTTACCTTTGTGACATTTCAACAGATCCCTAGAGTAGAAAACAAAGTTGCAGATGCTATGGCTACATTAGCTTCACTCCTACAGTTGGAACAACATGAATCCAGATTTGAATTCCTAGTGGAAGAGCTACACCACCCCATATTTTACTCATCTAAAAGAAATGTCATTTGTACCCTTGTCACACATGAGTCTTCCCGCTATGGTGCTATCTATTCATATCTACGCGATGGCATCATCCCTGACACTTTCAACCATTCTAAACACTAAAACCTCATCCTTAATGCCTCTCACCACACCCTTATCTTTGGTGATTTATATAGGAGGGGTTTAGATGGGACACTTCTTAGGTGCTTGGAAAAGGAGGAATCTGACCAAGCGTTAGTTGACATTCATGAGGGCATTTGTGGTGGACACTCTAATGGTCTTGCCATGGCTCGAAGGTTGCTTAGGGTGGGGTATTACTGGCCCACAATGCAAACTGATGTAGTAGCTTTCTCTAAATATTGTGAGAAATGTCAAAAACATGGAAACCTGATTCATGCTCCAGGGAGGGAGCTAATTCCTTCTATTTCTCATTGGCCATTTCAGCGCTGGGCCTTTGACCTTGTTGGGAAAATTCACCCCAACTCATCAGGTGGACATAATTTTATCATCACAGCTACTGATTATTTCACCAAATGGGTAGAGGCAGTCCCTCTTTCTATTGCCTCAGGAAAAATAGTTTCCCTATTTATTCTGAATCATATTATTTGCCGATTTGGAGTGCCTTCTAAGATTATTACTGATAATGGAGGTCAATTCAAGAACAAGGACCTAAATCATTTATGCAAGAAGTTTAAAATTAAGCAACATTGGTCCTCCATCTATTTTCCACAGGGAAATGGATAGGCATAAGCCTCTAATAAAACCATTCTTAAAATCCTTCATATAATAGTACACAAGAATGGTAGGGATTGGCCCTTACAAATCAATCTGGCACTATGGGCCTATAGAACTAGCATTTGTATACCTACAGTAGCTACTCTTTTTGCTCTTACCTATGGTGCTAAAGCAGTGTTGCCTTTAGAAGTAGAGATACCTTCACTTAGAATCTCTCTCAAAGGTTTGATTATAGATGAGGATTATCACGCCATGAGGTAACAAGAACTGGAACTTCTAGATGAGAAGCATACGACTTCCTTTGATCACATGAGAGTATATCAAAAGCATATGTCCAAAGCATTCAACAAGAAGGTTTGCCCTAGTGAATTTTAGATAGGTGATCTTGTTTTGAGAGAGAACCCTAAGAATCAACAGAACAAAGAACAAAAGGGCAAGTTCGAACCTAATTGGCTTGGACCATACATTATTACAGTAGCTTTTCGTACAGGTGCATATTTACTATTGAATGAAGATGGAGAATAGCTCCCTGAGCCCATCAACATTTTGCACCTAAAGAAGTTCTATCCTTGATGCCCATTTCTATCTGGGGGCATCCTTTGTACATATTTTATGATCTTGAAAAAATACCAAAAAAATTCATATATGATGCTGAAAAAATTCTAAAAAGCATATAAAGTCCTGAAAAAATACAAAAAAATCAAAAAATTTAAAAATACAAAAAAAAATATAGAAAAAGTGCCTTGGTGAAAACCTGGAAACAGGCGCCTTGGTAGCAAAAATACAAAAAAATTGAAAAATCAAAAAATCTCCAAGTGGTGAAAACCTGGAAACAGGTGCTACTTGAGGCCTTTGCACTCCTATTTGTTAGCATGCATCCTCGACACTGAGCCTTTCTCCATCATGTCTTGAACTTATTTGGCCTTGGTCTAGAATTGGTCTTTATTTTTGTCTAGGGGGCATACCTGTTAGCATAGGTCCTTTAGGTGCATTTGTCTCTTGGGGCATTTCACAACAAGTGTTTTTCAACACCACCCCAAATAGTGTTTCTCAACACTACCCTTGCGTTGAGTGTTTCTCAACACTTATCAAATGTCTTACCCACCAGTCTAAGTATGATGTGATATTTCTCACTAAGAAAATTTGATGCTCAAAGTTTGACTCTATGACCAACACACATGCACTTAGACAATCAACTCGCTTGAGATATGTTGAATTTATTTTTCTTTGTGTGCTATCTATGAGGATTTCTTTGATGAGTGGTCTCTCCCTGAGAAGTTTTCGATGATGCATAGCTAGAAGACTGAGGGTATGAGAACATGTTTTCTTTCTTTATCTGCTTGTGGGCATATTTCATTGATCTTAACTATCATGAGCATTTATGTCGGTCCTACTTGACACTATGGATTGACAAGGTATTATCCTTAACTGTTTTGCGAGTGCATGCTTCTAGTTATCCTGACTTTCATGTGTCTTGATATAAGCATAATCTCATCATATCAAACTTAGGTAATCTCACTGCATTAGTCATCTTGACCTCCATGTCTTTGATGCCTAGGTGGGATTTCCACATTTCTATCTGATAAAGATCGTATTCATATCCACATAGTTATGTTAGTGTGCATTATATGATCTTACAATGCTACCAATAATGCTCGATGATGATAATTAGATGTCTATAGGTGTTGTGACCTTGCAAGTCAACCACTTTCATAGTAGCTTGCATTCTTAGGTTCATCATAGTTTAATTTTTGCATCTTGCATATGGAGAGAGCTCTCATTTTTATCATCTACGGACTAGTTGGTCAACTCTGCTCATTTTCTGATTCTTCTTGATCATATCTTTCATTTCTAGTCTTTCATATCACATCATTTTCTATCCATTTTTGGACTCGAAATCAAAATCTGAGTCACGTTTCCAAGCTTTCTCATTCTTCTATGTATTTGACTGACCTTTTGAGGCATAATTCTTTGATCTTTGATGAAATTTCATCCTTTCCATGTCTTCCAAACTTCTATTCTTTCATTCACCCCTTTCGCTTGCTCTCTCTGAGGTTTGACTTAATCTTTATCCTATATCTTTTTTAGTCAAACCTCATCAACCTAGGGCATATCTTCACTGTTTGATGGTTATCCTATCATGCTCCATCCTTTGATTATGATTTATTGTGACTTGATTAGGTTTATCAATTTTCTACTTCTCCTTTACTTGATTTCAATTTCGATTCTGAGGGGGTAGTACCTATCAGCTTTAATCTTTGATTTAGCTTTATCTTTTAGCTCAGCTTGAGATTCTTATTTTTAGACTTGATTATCACCTAGCAGCGATGGTGGTGATTTTGTCTTTCAATTTTTATCTCCTATTTTTTAGACTTGATTATTGCCTAGCAATGATGGTGATAGTTTTGTCTAAGGCTTGATTTGCACCTAGCAGCGATGGTGTTGGTCTTGTCTTTCAGCTATTGCTTATGCTTGTCCTGATATGTTCCCATCCATTGAACACACATCTAGGTTATTTTTTGATCCCAAATCAATCTCACATTTCAATTCTTCTTTGACTGCATGTGTTCCTGAAATGATCACACATTAGTCAAGGAGGGGCAAATGTATGCACCCTAAAATGGTCGCCTAGACTTTGGGCCCCCATTCAACAATTTATCAAATTCCTGAATCAATATTCTCAAATATCAACAATATCAATTATATCAATTTCCTTGATCAAATCATAATCAATTCAATATTTCCTAAGGTTTGAGCCTTATTTAATTTAAAAGAGAAAAAAATAAAAATCTTATTTAATTAAGAGGACATGCTCCCTTTTAATTAATTAAAAATCTCTTTTAATTAAATAATAAAATCACTTTATCCTAAGCCTTTATTTAATTAAAAAGAATTTTCTCCCCTTTTATTTAAATAAAAAATCCCCACTTTTCTTCTTATCCTATGTTGCACAACTAAATCATTATTCTTATTTTATAAAAAGGGAAAAAACACTTTTTGTCTTATGTGGGACACAAAAGTCAACTCCTATTTTCCTATTGGAGGATATTTGTGCACAAAGATCAAGCTTCTATTTTTCTCCACCATTGATTAAGTCTTTTTCCTCTTAATCTCAATGGTCCATTTTCATCTCATTTCTTATAAAAGGAGAGCTCTCTCCTTCATTTTCATATCTTAGGTTTTTATGCTGCAAGTTTTCTAGGTCATTTGAAGCTCTTTGAAGACATTCTTGCATTCAAGCTTTGAAGACATTGTTGTTGCATTTCATTTAGCTTGTTTTCTTACATCATAGTTGCATAATCATGGCATTTTTAGTATAGATTTCCTTTATGCAATAGATTAATCTCACATAGCTTAATAGGAGGATTTGTAACACTTGTATTTTCCTTTCATAGCATAGCTTTCATCTTTCATTCTCATAGATTAGTTTGCATTGCATTGCATCTATATTGATTTTATTAGAGATATTGGCATTGTTGCCCTTGTCTTTGATTTGGAATCTCTCATTGTGTGGTTGACTAGCAAGGTCATGAGTTTATAGCTCTAGCTGAGAGCAATTTTACAAATCTTACAACTCCATGCATAGAGAGCTATGGATCGATTTGTGAGGGCTCATTATTGAGTTTTCTTGCATGTAAGGATTCATAGAAGTGTGGTCACATTTTCACCATACACAAAGAGACCCCATACTCTAATGCTCTAATGAAAATCTTCTCTAGGTGTTGGCAATGTTGCTCCTCTTTAGCTAAGAAAGTTGTCAAGTCATCTTGATACACCACCATAAATCTATCAATAAAATCTGCAAAAGCCACATCCATAGCCCTTTGAAAAGTAGCACCAGCATTAGTCAACCCAAAGGGCATCCTCACATAAACATATGTCCCCCATGGGGTTGTAAATGTTGTTTTAAATTGCTCTGTGTCTTTGACCCTTACCTAGTTGTAACCAGAAAAACCATCCATCATAGACATTAATTTTGATCCAGTGACTTTATGTAACATGTTCTCCATATTTGGTAATCCATAGTTATCCTTCAGAGAGTTTATGTTTAGATTCCTAAAATCTACACACAACCTGATGTCACCATTTTTATTTCTAACAGGCACCAAATTTGAAACCCAAGTGGAATGTCTAATAGGCTTGATTATCCCAGCATCCATCATCTTTTTGAGTTCACCCTGCATTTTAGGTGCTAGGGTAGGGTTAACAGGTCTCAACTTTTGTCTAAAAGGTTTTGTTCCTTCCTTGAGCAGAATCTCATGTTGAAAGAGGTCCTCTCTATAAGCCTTGAGATCTTCATAAGACCAAGCAAAAACATGTCTGAATTTTCTGAGAAGATCAACCAAGTTTTTTCTAGTTCTTGGGGATAGACACTTGCCTATATAAACCTTCTTGGGGGCTATTCTGGTTCCCAAGTTTATTTCTTCAAGCTCATTGATTTTATCAGTACTAGTAGAGAAAACTATCTTTATTGTCAAATGCCCTTTCCAGAGCAACTAATCCTTTGGGAACTCTATTGGATTTTAACTGCAAAACTTCCTTCCCAAAAATGACATTTTTACCATTCACTGTGTCAACATAAGTATTGAAATCCATTTATTTATCACCAAAATGAGATTCACATTGGAGAAACCTCAGTATGTCTTGGTCATCAGAAAAAACCTACCAATTATCTACATTATCAGGGATGGAAGGCCTGGCTTGTACCTCTATATTAGATATATCTGTAAATGTAACATCTTCAGGTCTAAGGGCCACATTAGCCAACAAGTCTGCCATTCTATTTTGACTTCTTTCCACCCAACAAATATTAAAAGCACTAAAGTCTTCAATCTCATCCCACACTGCATTCCTATACTACTTTAATTTCTAATTTTTTGAAACATATTTTGATCTAACTTGGGACACAACTAACTCAGAGTCACCTATTACTTTCAAACATTTTATCCCATGCCTTGATGCCAATCTTAGACCTATCAATAGAGCCTCATACTCTGCAACATTATTTGTGCATGAAAACAACAAAGTAAAGGAGAATTTGAAAGTTTTACCATTAGGAGATATGAGCAATATTCTAGCTCTAGATCCTTCTTTGCTATTAGCTCCATAAAAATACATGGTCCACAAACTATCAAGGTCAATCCATCCCTCCTAGCTTTCTGACTTGTGAGTAGGTTCAAATTCTTCCTCTGCTTCCCTATCTTGGACTTTGAAAGCATTAATGTCAGTATCAAGGAAACAATTCATGGTGTCTTCTTCTTCTTCTTCAATCATATGAGGAGTTCTAGATTCCCTGGTGATCTTGATATTCTTTCCTTCCAAATTAAAAGTAGCAAATGACAAGTCACACTGTATACTACCTCCCATAGAAGAACTCCACTTTCTTGATAGTAGCATCCCATATTGGGGAGGAATATCCACTACCAAGACACTCATGGTCAATTGTTTATTGGGGTATGCAGCTAGTTTGTAAGGTAGGGCCTTGATAGTACCTATAACTGGTACCTCCCTTGAGTCCATTGCCTAACACCTACCATGGGGTGTGTCCACCTTTAATCCTAATGACTTCATAACCTTAGTAGACATAACAATGTTTGATGCTCTAGAATCAATCATACAATTTTTTAGCAATCTTCCATTTATCTGCAAAGTCAAGAAAAAAGGATCAACTATTCCTGCTGTAGTACTAACAACATTTGTATCCAAATAAATTTGGGGAATTTTAGAAACAATCTCCTCACTGCAATTTGCATCTTCATCATTCATAGTTGCTATTTGTTTCTCAGTTCCATCTATTTTTTGAGAATCGATAGATACCACACCATTTACCCAATTTAAGGCCTTTTCTTTGTGTTCTTCTATTCTCATCATCTCCAGCAATGGAACTTTAATAGTAATCTGAGATAAAAATTTAGTCATATCAATTGGGACATATTTTGAATCAGAGATATCTGGCTTTGAATTTGCAACTTCTTTATCAATCTCCTGGATGGATATGTTTGTAATTTTTTTATTATGGACTTCATTTTCTTTTTGCAAAGCTGGGACAACCTCAGCTATGGGTTTGGATTTTATCTTATAGATAATGTTAGGTTTAGCATTCTTCTTTATTTTGACCTTATCAATAGCATTGGCACCTTTAGACTTGTCCTATGATGTTTTTACATCTTTGTCCATCTTTTTGATGAAAATTCTAGTAGGCTTCTGATTTGGACTACCAACCACTCTATTTCTCAAGTTGTAATTTGTTTTAGCTTGAGTAACCATGTCTACTATTATCAAAGCAATTTCTTCATCAGAAGGTCTTCTTAAAACAACTTCTTCCTTATCCCTTGAAGCATTGCATTGGACATTGTCAAGATCACTATGGTAAGATTCAGTTTTGGCCTAAGAATTAAAAACATCCTGATTTTCATCCTCTTCAGCAGAGTCAACCTCATCCCAAACATGGGAGGAAACCATTCCACATCCTTGGTCATCATAAGGTTGTTCCTCATTAGATCCTTGTTCATCTTGTGAAGAGACACTTTGGGATATGACACAATAATTTGGATCATGTGGTGACTAACAAGCAATACACCATGGGACTTCCTCCACCACATTCATTGATTTCCTCTGCAATGGATCAAGGGTTCTATCATTTGGTTTATCCTTTCTGTCAGGAAGAATAGGCTTCCCATCTTTCCATTGAGTATTATAAGGATAATTCTACATTCTTGGTAACTTATTAAAATTACTAAAATGAGGCTTATCTCCTCCTGTAATTTTATTATTTCTATTTTCACCAGGCTTCAAGTCCTTTATTTCTTTCAATATCTACTTTAAGCTATTTATTATTTCTATTTTCACAGGCTTTCCTGGATCCCTTCTATTTAATAATGGTGATTTGTTGTCTTCCCTTCTTCCTAGCTTTCCTAAAATTCTCCGATTACTCTCTATGTTCATAGATAATTTGTAAGCTTCAACAAGACTCCTTGGATTTTTGTCTCTCAAAAGGTAACCCATCTTAGAGTCAAAAGCATTTAAATATGTGACAAGACACACCTTGTCATCCAATTTGATGACCTGCAATAACTTATGCATGGCTTTTTGGAATCTGACATTAAACTCAACAACATCCTCATTGAAATTCTTTTTTATGTTATTAAATTCATTCAGCATAAAACCTTCATGTGTTTTATCACCATACTATTCTTTAAAACAATGCTTAAGCTAATCCCATGAACCTATGCTACCATGTGGCAAAGCCCTAAACCAATCCCTTGAATCTTCTATTAGAGATTGTACAAATAATTTCATTATAACATCATCAGGCACAATGTTATAATCATCAATTATATCAATGAACTTTTTTAGGTGTTCGTCACAAGTAACAACATTGCTTCTAGTAAATTTGGGGAGCTTCTTCCTAATTTCATTAGGAATAGGGTTAGGATATCTAGGGATGCCAGTGAAAACCAACTATTTACATCTTTCATGAATAGGCCCTGTATTGGATATACTAGCACCCTGGGATGTAGATGCATTAGTGTTTTCTATGGCAGAGCTTTTGAGCCCTCCTGGTGGGGGAACACCAGTTGTGTGACTAGCTATGTTTGCAACATTAGTTCCTTATGTCATGGTAGAATTAGCAAAGTTTGTGGGTCCTGTAGACTATTTTAGAAAATCAATCTTATTTCTTATTTCTAATGATGAAGCTTCTAATTCTGCCTTTTCAAGTTCTTTGGCTAACAATTCCTATTCCCTTTTAGCCTTTTCAAGATCTGCTTCTAGTCTTAAAGTGGAATCTATGGGAAGTTTAGGGCCTAGAGGTTCTTTAATTGAAATGCCCACTGCTTTCTGCTTTCCCTTATCCTTTGGATCCCTTGTTTCAAATATTTGATGAATAATAGGTAGTTCACTTGTCTATTTAGGAATGGGAACATAATTAATAGCCTCTAAATTTAACAGTTGCCTTCTTAATTGGTCAGCCCTTATCATGGCATGTATAACTTTTTCTTATTTCTCTTTTTCTCTCTTCTTCCTAATAGTTGTTTGTTCATGAATCCTTCTTTCCAACTCATACACTTCCTCAAATATTTCATCAGAATCAAGCAAAGTTGTTTCAGACTTAGCTTGTTGTGCTTGGGGCTCTTCTTGTTGATCCTGAGATTCATGGAGGCCCTGGGGCAATGATGAACCAAGGGTGAAAGGGGGAACAAAATCTTGTCCACCCCTGCTTTTACTTCTAGATCTTCTCTCCCCACCATACCATCTATTTGGGACTATTTTCCTATTGTGGGGTAATCCCTCACCCTCTCTCTCTGCAAGGGAATAATAATCCTCATACTAGTTTAAACCTAGATCAACCGCCTCTTCATATTCTGAGGCATTTCCTTCCTGACCAGGAGGAGCAAGACATTCATGTCTTGAGTTCCCCTTTTGTTTCTAGGTAAGAGACATGTCACTGTGATGAAGGGTGCTCCCCTTAATACCACAAACAAATAATAGAAATAGAAAAACAACAACAACAATATGCAAGAACATAAAATTGGCTTCTTATTATCTCCACAAATGTGGAATTACAAACTTTCAAAATTACAATATGCAAAGCCACATGGGCATTCCCTTACAATATTCTGTAGGACAAAGCCTTGAATCAATACCCAGATCTACTACCCAGAACTTCCCTAGACAACACTATGGGCCTTCTTTATATAGGCATTTTCCACCGCCCAAGAAGGTTCCAAAAATTTAGCCCTAAGGGCTGACCAAACTTAGAATTATTTTATTTTCAATTTAGTACATCAAAGTTGACTCAAAATAACTTTTGAAACCCGAACAACAATTTTGAAGAAAAATTATTTTCCACCATTTCAGGTCGCCCGACTTTCAGAGACCATAAGTCATCACCAGTTGACCTGATTGACTATTATAACCCCATTTCAGAAATGCCACGAAGTGCGCTATAGGCTTGACCGATGCAAGTGCTTGTCACCCAAATTTTTGACCTCATTCGGGGCCTCTAAAGCCTTCAAAATTGAGTTCAAAGTTTCTGTACCCTATTGCCAATACCAAAAATCTTCAATATCTTCAAAACTAGACCTGATCTAGCCATGAAACTTTGCTGATAGGTTGATATGACTGAGATGAACCTCCACATGTAAAATCAGAACATTCCAAGATCGTAAGACCAACTTACTAAAAATAGAAAGTTTCCATAAATAGCAGCTCTACACAAGATAACCCCTATTGAATACAAAAATAGAAATATTTTTGGGTGATGCAAGATTTCTCTTACACCCAGGATGCTCCTGCATCACATTGACACTTTTTTCACTCCTACCCTTGCCTCATCTAGATGTGACAGGAAGTTCACCCTGCAAACTTCCTTCTGGGTGTTCCTTCCTCCAAGGCCTTGTATTTTTGTAACTCATAGTAATATAGTAATATTTTATTTAGCACTGGTACGGAGATGTTTTAGAGTCACCACCCAAGCTATGTGGGATTTTCTATGATTTTAAACAAATAGGGAAGGGTAGGCAGAAAAAGGAAAGGAATCAACTCTGTGTGTAAGGTAACCCATTGGTTTTAAAGTAAGCAAGCTAGGAGTCTAGCTCAACTTGTACCTCCATTACTTAGAACTTTCTTAGCAAATCCCTAGTAGAGTCACCATTTTGTTGGTTCTTCAAAAGATTTTACACTCCAAGAGATACCAGTATGCTTATGATTGATGTTAAGGATTGGTTAATTCCAAATGTAGGAAATCTATAAGCAACTGGACCAACTATAGGGACAAGACTGTCCTCTTGACTTCTGGCTCTGCAAAACCAAGGTAAGTACACCTGATCTAAGAGATATGACTCTATTCTTTATCTAATACTAGATCTTACAACAGATAACAGTGAGAAAGTACTAAGTAACAACCTATTACTCATTGAATCTCCATCACTGGGTAGAACAACACATAAATGTAAATAAAGTAAAATAACTGGTAATGATTATGTTTCAGGATCACAAGATGTTAATCAATCTACACAAAGAAAAATAGGGAAATACAGGCCAGTACCCTATCCATTTGGGAAAAAGATCAGAGGACAGAATGAATATAGAGATATTTGGAAAATAACCTGGTCTTTAAACATAAATACAAAACATTCCAACTCTTTCCTACTTTTTAGAAAATCCTCAAATAAATTCAGTAAACATGTATCTTTCTATGAGCAGTATTTAATCCAATCCTAGATCAAAACTCAAAGCTAAATACATACATGTAAATCTAAGGAAGACTTAAAGATTTACAAAATAAACTCAAAGGAGAGACCAAAGATTTGAAGTTTGTATTAAGTATAACCTTTTAACATTGTATACATCATATTCTGAATGATAAGCTTGTAAAATAGTAGTAGCAACCTGTACTTCTTTCTATTGCTTGATAAAAAATGATACAATATATTACAATCCCCGACTGAGGGCTAGGGTTTCAAAAAATTTATCTTTTTAACTCCTAAACTCTCAATGCCTAGAACGATCATGAAAAATCCTTTTATATACAAGGAGATGCAACAAGCTACCGATCATTCTAGGGTTTTCAAAATTTCTAACCTAAAAACTTTTACAACCTAAAAAAGTTTACAATAAATACACAAGTCAAGTAGGTGAGATATTTGTAGCTGAGCCACCTTGCTCAATGTCTTCAATACTATCCTTGGCTCCCTTCAACAAATCTGATCACAATATCTTGTAGTCAATCCTGCAATGAATGTCTTCTTGTAACTCAACAACCTTTCTCACTCAAAAAGCAACTATTTTGTTCACTCAAGAGGTTGGTGGAGTATTAACTTTTTCAACATGAGGTATGTACTGATACCTCCATTTATTGTACACCTCCTCACTTGGGATCTCAAAATAAGAAAACTCAATCTTCTTACTTGATAACTGTTCCCATTCATTTTCAATTTGAGTAACCTTATGCTGAATATTATCAAACATTGATTTGGCATTTATTAACAACTTGATAACACTGCTAATAGAAAAAGTGCCACTTAGGACACTAGTCACCCTTTCTGACAAAAGTGTGTCCATCTCTTCCCTCCATAGATATGCTTCTTTAAATTTTCCCTTATATGTGAAAATGGTGGGCACCAGCTCATAGTTTGAAAGCATTAATTCAACTTTCAACATACTTGATATTTTAATAAAATTATCCAAAATGATGCCATCCTGTACCATTTTCTTCACAATCTAATGCACTGGCTTAATCAATGGATCATGATCCTCTTGGCCCTTTGATAGCATTCGAAATAGCTTCATACTAGGAGATCTCTCAATCCATTTCTTCAAAATTGGTGACATTTCAGTCTTCTCCTTATTCAAAGTTTCAAATAAAGAATATAATTTACTAGCATGACTACGGAAAATGGAGTTCTTCAAATCATATGCAAACTGCATGATTACATCTATCATTTTCTCTTCTTGCTTTTGGTTTTCCAAAGTTGTGGCCTTCACATTTTCATCTTTTTCCTTCTCTAGTTGCACTCTTATTTCCCTGAATTTATTAGTCTCCTCTGTTAATCTTTGTTTCTCCCAAATAACCCTTGCATCCATACTTTTCTCTGGGTAGGTGGATGGTGGTAACTCAACAATTGGGCTTGAGGATGAAACCACTGCAGGCTTATCAGAGATTGCCAATTGGGGAGACCTATGGTCCTGGGGCCCTGATAGCTGAGCAATCAATTTATCCTTCTAGATCAACTCCACCTTGAGATCATTATATGACTTAAGGACAATTTAAAATTTATCCCTTAGCTCTTCCTTTTCTTGGGCATCCTTTTCTGCCACTTTAACATTGAACTTGGAAATCTCTAGAATTAGGTTTGATGCTTCCACACTAGAAGTTTCACCTACTCTTTGTACTAACAAACTACCTGCATATCTTATGGAGAGAGCCTCCTTTCTTCCTTTATCTTCCTCCCTCTTTAGGGACCACATGACCAAGGCTACATGATCCTCTAAGAAAGCAATTCCCCTAGCAGCTTGTTTGGCCTGTTCTACAGTAGTAAGAGTTTTCACTTTGCTCTTCCTGACTTGGTCAAAGACAATTGCATCAGGAATGTCCCACTCTGGCAAAATTGGCACTCCTGCAGTATGAACCATGGCCCTTCCTTCCTCAAGAGTAATTTTTTCAAACTGCTTGACCATCTCTGGCTTGGTCACATTTTCTATTTTTGTTGTGTCTTTATCAGGGAACTCTTCCCTCTTCTTCTCACAGATCTCTTTGTACTGATTTATCTTCATTCTCCATAAAAATTGGGAGAATGCCCTGGTCTTGACAAATTTGTCATTAGCAAGAAAAGAGTCACTAGCTTGCTTTAAAATAGGGTCCAATTGTTTACCATCAAATTTATCAATAGTAAGGTCCATGGCTACCTATTTAGGTGCCTTAGGCATTCCTTCTTGCAAGTCATCATTGGAAACAAAAAAGTTTCCCTCATTTCTCAATTGTACCAGTTTATCTGCTACCCCATGTTCATCTAATTAGATAGGGGATTGAGAAGGAGAATAAACTTCCTCTCCTGGCCTTACCTCTTCTTGTCTCTACCTCTTAGGTGAGGGTCCCTGCATTGCCAATTCATCCATGGGCCTTTTCCCTTTAGGAGTAGAGGGAAAATCCCTCACTTCCTCTGCTGTGGTGGTAAGAGAACAGTGTATCCACTTCTTTTCTGCATTGTATAAACTCCCCTTGGAGTCAATTTCATTTATTTTGTTTGGCTCAAAATCTACCTAGCTCTTTTAGGGTTTGTTTTGCTTACAGAAGCCCTCTTTTTCATTTATCGCATGCATGATGCCTTCAAAGTTGCTCCATTAGGGGCATCCAGTTTCCTTGCCCATCGGGCCCAAAGCCCTTTAATGGGGTCATAAGCCTTGTCAAAATTTTGAATGAAATCCATAGATTTCTTGTAGATGATCCATTTCTCTTTTTTTAATCTCTTGAGTTTGGAGATCAAACTCATTCTTTATCACATCTTTAGTAAAAGTAAATTAATGCTCAATAAGAGCACACCTTACCCTTTCTCTAAACATTCTTGAGAGGAAACCCTCTGTATCTACACACCTAATGGTGGTTTTTGTCATGCTATAGGGCTGTAGTACTTTATTCAAATGGACCCAACCTCCCTTTGTAATCACATACTGATGTGCTCTAGTTATGTCAGGGAAGAAAGTTCCCTTTCCCTTACCAGTGAGAGTGGTCTCTTGTAGGTCACCAATTTGTCTCAATATTCAGCAAAACCCCTATTTTTAATGGAACTTGGTAAGGCAAGATGTAGGGTGCCTTTCTGCAACCATAAACCCTAAAAACTGTAGAAATATGATACATAATGATATCCCCAAATTATGGACTATGGTGATATCCCTGACAATATTCCTTTGGCCTAATTAATCTTAGAGCAACCCTCCTAGGATCCTTGGATTGTCAAAAAAACAAAAAGAGTTCTAAGCCTTGAGGAAAAATCCCATTCAAATGCAATGTAACTATCATCAACTCTGTCCATGACAGGGTTGTAGTCCATAGTTGTACTGGAAGGGTTTCTCAATTCGTCTCTTTCACAATATTTATTGTTGAGCTAAAAAACTACTCACCTTTGTATAGGAACATGTGCATAAGCATCAAGTACCACCAAAAGACCTACTAACCTTCATGTCCTTAATTCCCATCAATCCCTCATGGATCAAGTCAACTAGATGAGATGCAAAATAAAAAAATTAGTGCCAATTGGGGGTGCAGAGATTGTACCATCATAAACATGTATGGGACTGGCATATGAGTTGCTTCTTCATGCCCTAGAATTAAAGTCAGTGATTTATAAACCTCCTATGCTCTCTTATTGAACAAATCTAGCCTAAAAGGCTCTGGCATGCTTGGACTGATAACACACATAGATCCAATCTCCTCTAGAAATTCCCTTAGAGGTCCTGCTCTCAAATAATCCCTCCGTGCCTCATATATTTCTGTAAATTTTATGAAATCAATTTTAATCCAACCCAAAAAAAAAGGTCATTCAATGAAAAAACTTCCCTAATATCATCATCTATGATGTCATTAGGTCCTTCCCATTTACATCCTTGACACACTTCATCTCAGGACCATAGCATTTAGCAATCTGAATCAATAACTCAACATCCATAAAACACACCAAGAACCACCAATTTTCCTATATCAAACTACCAAATATTACGTAAGGGGGGGCACAAGAATTTCTATATGAGTATGCTGATCTAAATAAAATCAGGCCATTATGATCTTTTCCCACCCTGGCGTCTCTTATCCAATTCCCTCTATCATGGAGTGTGTCTGCAACAGAATCCCTAGGGTTTCTCAGAACTAACTCCTTTAAACCTAGTTGCCCTATTATTTGAATGTTGTAATAACTACATTAAATCTTCAAAGACTCCTCTTTTGTTGTACGCTATCTGACCAGACAGGTTTCTTTTTGGTGGCATTTTGAAACTAGGGCTTTTATAAAAAAATATATGAATACTCAAGTAAACCCCTAAAAATGATCAATTGGCAACACAAATTCCTTCACAACTCCTTCACAGACTTCAAACAATTTTAAACTCAGAAAAGAAACCTACCAGGCACTTGCATATTCTATGCTTGAAATCGCCCTGAGAGGACAAATCAAGTTCACCAGAAATGCTTAAGAGAATGGTGAATAGAAACAATGATTCAATTTTGATGTATAACATCGACAACTACCTAAAATCTATCCACACATAACACATTAAAATCCACCATTACTGAAAGCTGGTGGCCTCAGTTATTCACAGGACGCAAAAAATGTCACTGAGCAAAAATTTGAATTTAGGCCATTGATTTATTTATTTTCTAGTGCATCAGACATGTTGACAAGTCTAACCACATAACCTTGTATTACTTTTCCCCAAATCAATTCTCAACCAATGAGAACATCTTCAATAAAGGCATGTGAGGAAACAAATAAGTTAACTTTATCTTGATCAGAGCGGACAGGTGGCACTTTGTCACTTAAAGCGCAAGCGTAAAACTTGAGCATCTTCATCCAGTGGTGTATACGGTAGCCATTAAGATTCTTTCTAACTTTCAACACTTTACCTATTCCCAAAGAAGTGACCCCACCTTTCCTTTTAGAAATTCTTTTGAATCAGGAAGTGCCATGTCAAACAAGTCAGCAGGAGAAGAAGCCCTAACTTTATCCTTGGTGTCAAACGTACTCGGCAACTCTTTGACATGTCCATTATTACCCTCAGCCAGTCAGAAATGACTGCATCATCAAAAAATCAGTAGCAAAGGACCCACCAAATGGTCCCCAACTTTAAACAAGATCTACAGCTGTCGCTATACTGCTGAGCCTAAAAAAGGTGCAACTTACCCCAGCAGTATAATGGACAACCATGAGATCTTGTTGCATCTTAACCATCCAAAAAAAAATAGGCCCCACTGTGACACTTCATTAATCTCTATTGAATCAACAGGTGGGCCTCTTGGCCTTTTCACTCTTAGTTTGAATCATCCTGACAACCACCACATCATAACTCCCAACAACCAATCAGAAGCATACATGTCAATATGACCTAGCATTTTAGGGCCCACTTCACACTTCAGTCCTTAAAAGAGAATCAAATGGTCATCGCTAAAGTGTGATGTTTAGATGGCTATCATCTTGGTCCAATGATATAGTGACAACCGTTGATGTGATCCATTCTTTAAATGCTAGCACACCCTATTACCAAATGGGCCCGCTCAGATAGGTGGCGCTTCATCGCTAAAGTGCATGTTAGAGTTCTAACAACGGGCAATCTTGCAGTTCAATGACAGCCACATATTTGAAGGGTTTGATACTATTGAAAATTTTATTAGAAACTAGGCTTTGAAAGAAACAATTAATTAAAAGGTACCCTAATTCCAAACCTAACCGCATAACATATGAAATGATGAATAAAGGGGGTCAAAAATAACACATGCTTATTAGGGGGATTAGTGAGCCAAAAAGGTAACGTGAAAATAGGATAAAGACTCTAGACTGGCTGGGGCTTGAATTAAATTTAGGGTTTTTCAACATGAAACGTTACCATTAGGTCAACAACTTGGATTATTTTGAAAAATATTAACATGAAGCTAGAAAAATTTGTATAGTGACAACATGACACATAATCTAGCAACTTTCTTGTGCCTCATGTGTAGAGAAGGTGCTAGGAAAAGATGTTGAGAATGAAGGAAACTAAAAGGAATTATTCAATTTCCTAACAAAGGACTAAAGTCATGTGCTCCATTAGTTGGTCAAGTGTAGCTTTTCTTTGGAAAAATATTGTTAATGTTGTTAATTACCCAGATGGACTTTTTGTCAGATCTTTCATTTTTTATAGTAAATTAGACTATGGTTCCTGTATGAATTTTTTTTTTAGTTCTTAATATACTCCTAAGTATTGCTACTAGTTTATTGAACTTTGGTTCCAAGGTGAATATTTTGGTTACTTATATTTTCCTTTTAGTTTTAGCTACAGATATGTTGTTAGACTACGTGTTGTCTGATATAGCTTTCAATCTACTATTTAACTCTAGTAGTTTTTTATGTTGATTTTCTATTAGTGTGCAGTTAATTTTTTGGTTTTTAGTTTGGTTGTAATGGGTGACACCTAAGTATCATCATAAAAAGACTTAAACAAAAAATAAACTCTTAAAAAAAAATTTAAAAAAAAAATTATTCTAGAAGAGAAAGGAAGTTAATTAATATTAACATCCTATTTTCATACTAAGTAAAATGAGAAAATAAAATCATACTTTCATACTAAATAATCTAAAAATTAGAAAATAATGAAATTAGACTTCATCCAACCCATTTCTTTAAAAACATTCAAATATGTCAAATTATTTTACAAATTTAAATTGTTAAGAATATTGAGAATTTAGGAGAGCATGAAGTAAATATCATATAAGAATCAAATCTAAGTTGAAACATAACATTCACACAAAAAATAGAAAATACTACTAAATATGAAATTACCAACCCATTTCTACAAAAAAATTTAAATATGTCAAATTATTCTACACAATTTGTATTGTTAAGAATACTCAAATTCAGAAGGAGGGAATGAAGTAAATATCATATACGGATCAAATCTAAGTTTGAAACATAACATTAACATCAATAATAAGTGGACTAAATCTAAAGGGATGATAATATTTTAATACAAAGAAGTGGACATTAATTCTTCCCCCCATATCTCTCCCTCCCTCTCTCCCTCCCCACTCTCTCTCCCTCATCATCCCTCCCCTTCCCCCTCCCCTCTCCCTCTCCCTCACCCTCTCCCCTCTTTCTCCCTCTCCCTCTCCCCCCCCCCCACCTTCCTCTCCCCCCCTCCCCCTCCCTCTCCCTCTCCCCCCTCTCCCTCTCTCCCTCCCTCCCCCTCCTCC
>BSBK01010719.1:290000-296052 GCA_027943335.1 Chamaecyparis obtusa | reverse complement strand
TTGAAAAAGAAGGATGAGGCCAGTAGAAATCAAAATCAGAGAGGAAATAATTCTAATCATTTCCAGGATCAGAGTAATATAGATCAGAAAAGAAGAGGAAGAGGACAAGGATCTGGAAGAGGAGGCTTCTATGGAACATGTTTTCACTGTGGAGAAGAAGGTCATAGGGCATTTGAATGTCTGTGATGCCCCAAAAGTTGGGACAAAACACAACCAACAAATCTTTTTAAAGTGATAAGTTTCTACACACAAGATGCGGGTTAATGAGTTCAATGACGAGGTTAAAATGAAGCAGGTGAATAACCTCGACAATGTTGTCTATAAAGGATGCTAGAGGAAAATTAAAAAAATTTAAATACGTCCATCTTCATGACGATCAAAATTATCATTCATCAACTAGAGATCTCAACGGTTGACTAAGAGGACATGAATGTCTAATGTTTACGTTATTCCATATGAAGGTCATTCAATTTACTAATGTTTAGATTAAGTCCAATCTGATCATGGAGCTTAATCGGTTGATCTGAAATACAGGATAAACACGATCTGATTCCTCAAACTTATTATTAAATTAGAAAATAAAAACTATAAGTCTTAATCAATAATTATATTTAATTATTATATAATATTAATTAATAATTATAAAATATTAATTAAGTAATATAGATATTAATTAATTAATAAATTATAATTTATTAACTAATATTTAATACATGTCTAAAATTATCATTATAGAACAAAATGGAAATTACCACTAACTATAAAATTCCTTGCATCACATAATATCTTTCTACACTAACATTAATTCCAAAAGCAAAATTAACAAATAACATATAACTTTATTATCCACTAAACAATCTTAATTAACTATCTAAGCATCTAATGATATTAATAACACATTATCTTAAAAAAAACATATCGATTAATATCTAAACTATCTTATCAATCTACTAAATCAATCTTCTAAATTATCCTAAACTATCAACTACCCTATCCTCCTTAATAACTACCAAATCATTCCTAAATATCTAACTTTACTAGCCTAGCCTCTAAGCTTCCTCAACTCACGTGCCATGAGGAGTTTGAATTTCATAAAGTAAGGGGGGGCGCATACCAAGGAAGTGGTGATGTGTATTTTGGAAGAAGGTTTACATTAATATGCAAGACTTGACAGCCCACCTACCCTTTTAAGCTTCAAACAAGGAAACTATTAACAATTTTTAACTCCTCCAAAGGGCTGCGTGGATTTTGGAAGACAAAGCTTTTAAAAGCTAACAAGTTGCTTGCTTAGGTGGCACTTAGTACACCATCCCATCATCCAAAAGGATTGGGATTAATTACAAAGCCTTAGCCTTCATCCACCTGCGCCTAGGGGAAAGGCTTGTCAAAAAGGTGAGTATGATATTTGTTTAAAAGTTTATTTTATTTATTAGCTTGGGCAAAGGTGGCAGATTTAATAATATTAAATGACTGTGGTTGGATTTTTGTATGGGAATTCTTTCCCATACAAAATCCAGAGAGCTATTTGCTCTTTAAAATTTTCTGGGTAGTGTTATTTTGTTTTAGCACTACTTAGTTCATTTTTTTTTTTGAAACTCATTAATCATAGCAATGAAATTTTAATGGTTCCTAATATGGAATGAAGAGTTTAAGTTATTGCATTTAGATAGTATTTGAAACATAGATTTACATAGTTTATTTGTTATTCAAATAAGGTCTTTTCTAAAGACTAAATGCTCATAGTTTTTCATAGTTTTCTCTTTTGTCAATATCATAGAACTAAGGAGTGTTTTCAAACACATATTCAGAGTATATTTGAATTGATCTTAACCAATTTAAAACATCTAATGGAGCTACAATCTCCTTATTTCATTCAAGTAAGAGTTGATAACATATCAATATAGATTCTTTCAACTTGATGAACTTATAACAATAATTTAGAGAGTAAATTCAATGGCTAAGAGAGAATGAAGGTCTTTTAAGAAACATGCAAGGATACAACTTTCCATAATATGAACTACATAATCCTCTCATTATCTTTGTCCCATTGAAATTTACATCATTCCTAGGTTACAAAGTAACATTGCAATATTCAAATGAAGCTTGCTTTTCTTTACATGAATTTCATAATGAAAGCATCTTCTAAAACATAAATTTGGCAATGATGGATCAATATAGCAACATGTTTTTCTTTCTAAATATAATATACAAGAGCTCCAAAGGGAGATTGAATACATCATTCCAAATTTACAAGGATGAAATCAAAACATGGAGTGAATTCCTCTTTCAAACACATCAAGGAAAAAGTCTTTATCTTCTTTATCCATACTTCAAAATCTGCAAGTGAAAACATGACAAGGAAAAGACCATGGGAGCTCACCTCCCATCCAAGGTCTCTCATGAGACCACCCCCGAGCTTGGGGAGAACACATTGAACAAGTTACAAACATACACACAACAATCACAACATGATTTAACAAACATAGACAAAATTCCCAAATTCCCTCAAGAAGTAAACTAAGGAATTCCCATGAATTTCCTTTGTAGGGTGTGGTAGACAAAACCATGGAGAATACCATTGCATAATATACAAGGCCACACATGGACCAATTTTCTCAAATACATACAAGGCACACAAGGCCAATTTTCCCTCCTTATACCCCCATTGCCACAAAGGCTACATGCAAGGTCTCTTGGGGAAAATCACTCACCCAAGGTTCATCCTTCCCCACACATGGAGGAGACTCTACACATGGAGTTGCCTCCATTACCACACCCCCTCTTGATTTCTCTTCCCTCCCAAGGGTGAGAGAATCTAAGAGTAAACAAACCCAAAAATTCAATTACATGATAAACACATAAGCAAGCTTGCTCTCACCATGACCAACCATGGGGAGCTAAAACACAACACTAAACAAAACGAACCTCCACCATGACCAACCATGGGGAGCCAAGAACATGATCACAATAACAAACATCTCAAACAAAACAGAAAGAGCACATGAATTCCTACCTCAAATCCAAGCTATGGTAGAATGTTGTTGAGCCCTAATCCAAGCTTCAAGCCTTTTTTCCTCTAACTTTCTGAAAGCTCTCTAAAAATAGAGAATGGGTGAATGAATCACCCTAAGCCAAAATTTCCTCTAAATAGGGCTTCTACACCTAACCTCATAAATAAGGTTCAAACAAGCAAGTTGCAATTTTCGCTCAAGAAGGAAATGAAATTTTAAAAGGGTCCTAAAGTCACTTTTAGGCTTCTAAAGAGGTGAAAATACCCCTAACCCATGGATACATGGAATGGGTTAACAAATTAAGCATAAAACTATCTCCTAAGGCCATTATTAACCCTCTAAACCCATGTCGAGAAATAACATCAGAAATGGGGAATGAGACTGCACAAAGATTCCTATGGTAGAAAGGAGTGCTAAGATATCCCTAAAACTCCTAGCAAGTGCTCTCACACAACACACGACGTACCTTTATAACATTGAACATTAGTGTCAAGTGACACTTAACAAAATAACATTTTGCGAAAGGTACATCCAGAATAACAACACATAATATACAAACATTCAAATTACTGTTACGAAATAAATTACTTAACAACGAGGCCTCAGGTCTCTAAATAGATGGGGCCTTGGTATAACTGGTTACCCTATGTTCAATGTGCTTTCCCCGAATGTGTTTCCATGGTCCTTCCACCTGCAATACCTAAATGCAGCATCAGTAATTCAAGGAAGAAAACCATTACAATAACATATATGATATAGCGAAATTTAAACATTAAATTGCATAATTCAACTCATACGTCAATTGCATATAATATTCATGATTTGATTGCACATTTCAAATGAAATTCCATAACGTAATTTAAATATCATCAAGATCATCAGGTTCACAAAACATCATATAAAAACATAAACCAAATCTATACATCATGGATCCCATAAGCAGAATCATCAAAAGAACAATCCAACGAGTCCAAACATAATATAACAGTAGTCGACAAAGTCCAAGTATCACTGAAAGAAACATAATAAAAAAAGATAGCTAATATGTATAACACAGGATCACTATGTGGGCCGAAAGTGGACCTCACAATGTCATCAGCACCAAGGCAGAACATATAGGAGAAATGAAGGCCAGGCCAGAGTTACACATGTAGATGAAGATGCTAGATCATCAAATTCTTAAGATGCTGAAAGATAAAAAAATGCTAATTAACAGAAGAGTCTTGCTAAGTGGTCAGAATGAACCTGAACAAAGGAGGAGCCTATTTTGCACTAGATGCAAGTGTGAGGGTAAATGCTGTGATGTGATTATCGATAGTGGAAGCACTGACAATTTGGTGTCAAAAGAGATGGTGACAAAGTTGAAGCTCAAGAGACAAAAACACCCACATCCATATCAAATTGCCTGGGTGCAAGATGACCACAAGGTCATGGTCACTGAACAGTGCCTGGTAAAGTACAAGATCGGCGGGTACCAAGATGAGGTACTATGTGATATCATCTTTATAGATGCATGTCATATGTTATTGGGTAGACTATGGTAGTTTGACAGATGTGCTATACATGATGGTTGTACAAATACCTATTCCCTGACAAAGGATGGAGTGTGACATAAGCTAAAGCCATTGAAGGAGACTAAAGAAAAAGGTATGTGGTAATGCAAGAATAATATTTGTTGATGGAAGAAACTTCCTAGATGGTATGAGGCATGAACATGTGTGTTTTGCTTTAATTCCAAAAGTTGGTAAATAAGAAGTAGAGGATGTACTTGTAGAGGTTGCAGATTTGTTGAATGAGTTTCAAGATATTGTATTTGATAATGTACCTGATGGATTACCACCAGTAAGGAAGATCAGTCATTAGATGGATTTGATTCCAGGGGTCAGTTTTCCAAACAAGGCAGCACACAGAATGACACTAATAGAAAATGAAGAATTGAACAAATAAGTACATGAGTTATTGTAGAAGGGGTTGATTCAAGAGAGTCTGAGTCCCTATGCTATACCAACGGTATTAGCACCAAAGAAGAATGGAGAGTGGAAGATGTGTATAGATTCCAGAGCAATAAACAAGATCATAATCAAGTATAGGTTTCCATTGCCATGAATGGATGATATTATAGATTGTTTGAGTGGAGCTGTATATTTTTCAAAGATAGATCTGAAGAGTGGATATCACTAGATTCGGATCAGGGAAGGAGATGAATGGAAGACTACCTTCAAGATAAAGGAAGGACTGTATGAGTGGTTAGTCATGTCTTTTGGGCTAACCAATGCACCGAGCACTTTCATGCGGCTCATGAATGAGGTTCTGAAAGAATTTCTAGGTAAGTTTGTCATTGTTTACCTAGATGATATTTTGATTTTTAGCAAGACGTTGGAGGAACAATATGATGCATATTCGTATGGTGTTTGAGAAGTTGAGAGATGAGAAATTGTTGATTAACTTGAAGAAGTGCAGTTTTGTGAAGAAAGAGTTAGTGTATTTGGGATTTGTAATTTAGAAAAAGGTCTAAAAATGGACTCAAAGAAGGTATAGGCTATCCTTGAATGGCCTACTCCAAGGAGTGCTACTGAGGTAAGATCTTTCCATGGTTTGGCTAGCTTTTATAGAAATTTTATCATAAATTTTAGCAATATTTGTGGACCCTTGACTGAAACAATGAGAGGGGATAGAAAAGAGTTTAAGTGGACTAATGGGGCAGAAAAGAGTTTTCAATTGTTGAAACAAAAAGTTATAGAACAACCTATTTTAGCACTTCCAGATTTTAATAAGGTGTTCTAAGTAGATTGTGATGCTAGTGGTACTGCAATAGGAGCTGTTATGAGCCAAGAAGGTAAACCTGTTGCTTATTTCAGTGAGAAGTTAAATGATGCCAAGAGAAAATATTTTATTATGATCAAGAATTTTATGCTATAGTTTAGACATTGAAAAAGTGGAGGCACTATCTACTTCCTAAGGAGTTTGTTTTGTATACTAATCATCAAGCTTTGCAATATTTGAATAGTCAAGGAAAGTTTCAATCAGAGGCATTTGAAATG
>BSBK01010719.1:265000-285000 GCA_027943335.1 Chamaecyparis obtusa | reverse complement strand
AAACTTACTACTGGAAAACTTGATGGTACAGGAGACTGCAGCTCGGTAGAAGAAATGGTGGCTGCCTCTGATGTTGCTAGAGGTGATTGGACAAATGTGGAAGTTGTCACAACCATGCTTGAAGGTGTCTCTGGGCTAGAGGTAGGAAGGGATGCAATGACTTCTGTTGCTATCCTTACAGTATCATCTACCTCAGTGTCTTCTTCTTGTTCATCGCTGTCATCTTCAATATCTTTTATTATTACAGTTTCAATGCTCGGTTGGTGAAGGTGGTATATGTTCTTCCATGTGGCTTTTGCAGCCTTCACAACCGATTCAATATTGTTGATCAAAATCAAACAAGTATTGAACTTCAATGTCATCTTATTTTCATTTTATTTTAATGCTTTCTTTACTTCATCATTATTCAAGCTCGGCATCAACTGTCTCAGGTTTTGATCAAATATGTCTATCACAGTTTGCCTTGCATTGCTCCATCTCATTTTTATTGGATTCAATAGAACTGCTGGAACCTGTGGGGTAATTTCTTCAGGAGAGTATTTCCACTGTCCCATCTTCTCAACAACAGCATCTTCTATTTCCTTCTGTTCTGCTTCCGATCTGGTTTCATATCTCAAGGATTTTATGTTACTTACTCTAGATCCTGGATCCATCTCTAAAGAGTTTGAGCTTTTCTTGAAGGCTTAGAGGAGGCCTTTTGAATACTATGTCTTTATCTGCCTTTTCTGCCTTGTCTGCCTTGCCTTTTGTATTTCTCCTTGTAAACACAGCAGTGGGAGGCATAGATGCCTTAGTGATGAAGACTTTTCCTTTCTTCTTTGCAGGTTCTGGTTCCTCTATTTTCTCATCCTTTTCCTCTTCTTTTTCATCTATTTCTTCTTTGTCCTCGGTTATCATTTGCATTTTGGCTATCCTCTTCTTTCCTTTGTTTACCACCTGTGGAAGTTTTATGCTTAGTTCAATTCTCACCTTAGCTTCATCATATGTTCCAAAATATGGAGCTTTGGGATTGGCAGGCTGATTTAGAAGAGCTTCAATGATATTCTTGGTTTCATCAATATTTACCTCATAAGGAAGAGGTTTTACATATACAGTTCTTGGTTTAACTGCTTGAATATACACATTATCACAATCTACCATAAAATAGATGTCATCTTTGTAATCTTCCACCAACTTCTGTGGAATCCGGAACCTGTCATTCATTTTCTCTTTGAAAGACTCAAAATAATTATCTATGATGCTTTCAAAGTTTTCACCCATTTCTGTGATGTATTCATTTATTTCATAGAGTACTGGCACATCTTTTCTCCATACAACTTTTCCTTTAGAAGGGAAGAATTTCTGAACATAGAAGAATAAACAGACCAACAAGGATCCAAACTTACATGGATTGTTTTTGGAAGTTTTGATGCTTTCCATGTTCTTGTTAAACTGTTTCAACAATAAGTATGCTAGGTCAAATGTTAAGTTGTTTTTGACCACTTTGTATGCTAGGTCAATAGCTTCACAGGAGACACTGTTCTGTTGACTAGAACTGTAAATCTTGTGGGCAATGATATGTGTACCAAACTTCAGTTCAGCGTCGGTAATGCTGCTAACTTTCATGCCTCTACCATCCCACTCGGCTAGGGTTTTCTTCTCTAGTTCCGTCCGACCTAGGGTTTTGGTAGTTTTAGCTTTGTTCAACATGGGAACACCAGTGACTTGTTGAATCATTTTCTTTGTGATCTCAATAGGTTTCTCAAGCCAAATCTTGCCATCATGTACTCAGCTAAGAATGTACCTAACCCATTTATCTCAAAAGTTTCAAGGAAGATGTGCAATGTGAACTAAACCCTTATCTTCCAGATGTTTGTGCTCAGGCTTCAAAATACCATCCACACATAGTTCCTCACGCACAATGTCTAGTTCTAGGTTTCCCATTTCATGAATTGAATAGTTAAAATGATTGCGGATATCGTTAATAAGTAGTACCTTAGGAGGAATCTGAGATTGAGCTCCGTTCGGATCTAGGGCTGCTACAATGCGGGCACGATCTTAAAATCTGGTGCTTTCCACTCCCCTTGGACTAACATATCAGATCCTTTCTTCGCTGAAGTGCTGGATGATGCCATGGTAGCTCACAGAAAATTCCTTTCGCAAAAGTATTGAATCGCCGGGTTGCCCTTGAAATTTTCTGCTCTCAAAGTGCTAAAGATTCATGGTGAAGAATGAGTTCGATTACTTTCTTTTTGTTTACAATTCTGTCATTAATGCTCATTTCAAATTAGGGTAGGAATTCTGACAGACTGTCACCCACTAAGAATTAATTGCTCGGAAAAGACTTCGCAGCTCGGTGAACTCGAGAATTCATACTGCTCCGACCTCACTCGGTAAAGATAGGTACCGACCTTGCTCGGTGAAGACTATACCGACCTTGCTCGGTAAAGACTATACCGACCTTGCTTGGTGAAGACTATACCAACCTTGCTATGATCTCACTGCATCTTGCATGCTGATTTAGACTTTTCTTTTAATTTCAGTTCTGGAACTGCTTGAGATTGATCTATGAGAATACAGTTCCAGTGCTTCCTTGGAAATTAGTTTGAGTTGGTAGAGCCATCCATTCCATTAGTTGGATTGGATTGCTCGGTAGCTTTAGGAATCCATTTTTGTCTTATCTGTTTCCTGACCTTAGTTGCTTCATTCTTCTTTCCTTCTTCAATTTCACTAGCATTCATGCAGTTTCTGGCTATGTGACCGAGTTTAGTGCATTTGAAACATCTTATGGTAGTATCTCTTTTCCTTAGATGATGTTTTATGCAATTCATGCCAATGTGTCCATATTCTCCACAGTAATGACATCTACACTAGGTGTTGTAGTCCCATCCAAACATTGCTTTCACAATTTGTTCTGCTGGATTAAATGTCTTGGATCTGCACTCGGATGCCTTGTGACCTTGTTTGTTGCACTTGTGACAATTACCTCTGAATCTAGGTTTTTCCCTGCATTCATTTTCTTTGTGACCGGGTTGATTGCAGCTATAACATTTTCCATTGAATTCTGCTTTTTCATTGTTCCAATATTTATTTGAAGTATGTCCTATTTTACCACAATGATTACAAGTAGGTTTTTGATTTCTTTGAGTACCTTGCTTAGAGGATTCGCCTTCTTCTTTGTATCCAAGTCCTGCTTTTCCTTTTTGCCTATGAAGATTTCGTTCATACAGCTGATTCAAGTCTTCTTGACTTTTCAGCATTCCTTCATTGATTTGTTTTTCAGCGTTTAGGTCATCCATCAATCTTAGATTGGTTTCCTTTTCAGATCTTAGTTCTTCTCTTGTGTTTTCTATTTCTGATCTTAGATTTAGAATTTCTTCATTTGTATGAGAGATCTGATCAATTAGATTTTCTAGCTGAAGGGTTTTGTTTTGGACTTCAATGTTTCTTCCATCTAATTCATCTTTCAACTTGTTTCTTTGTTCCAAGATCTCACAGAATCTTGTAGAGTGTAGTTCTTGTTCTCTTTTCAATTTTCTCACTTCTTCCTGCAGAGACCCATTCTTTTCTAGGAGTTCTTTGATAGCATTGTTTGCTTCATCTGAGTTATTTGAGGGAAGAAGATCTTCAATCTTTTCTTCAATGTAATTCTGATCATTCATCTGATTTGCAAGTTCCTTCCTTCTCCTTAGGGATTGGGAAAGATGTTCTTTTGCTTCTTTGAGTTTAGCTATGGCTATTTCCAGATCTAGCTTTTCATTTTCAATCACCTTGTTCAGTTTGAATACCTCCATTGTCCTGGATCTTTGCTCAAGCTAGTTAAGCTTTGTCTTGAGAACCAATGTAGCTCTGATACCAATTGTTGGAAATATTTAGGAATTAACCGAGTTACTGAGAGGGGAGGGGTGAATCAGTAACTCCAAATTTTCTTACAATTTGAACATGAAATTTACCTTTTAACCTTTGCATACAGAAAGCATGAAACTTAAAAGCATTCACAATAATGACACATAGATTTGGTTACCCAGAAACCTTCCAAAAGAAAGTAAAACTAGGGTGGGGATGAAACCCACAAAGCTTTAATACTGCAGAATAAAGTTGGCCGGTTAAGGCTTACAATTTGATCACTTCTGATGATCTGCCCTGTTAGGAGCAATAAGGATTGCTAAATCCACCCTGTTAAAGGATTTACAAACATACAGTGAAGTATGCACTCGGTAAAGAGATTTTTACAAAGACTGTTAAGTTGACCCGGTTAAAGGATTTAGTACTGATTCACCTGTTAGAATGAAACAGTAGATCTCTGCTTTGCAACTGGATTGCTGATTGAGATTCTCTGATGTACTGATCACCTTCTGTGATGAATTTGTCTTTGCTGTACCTTATACTTCTGAAGCCTTCTGCAATTCGCTTATTTCTGCCTTTCTTTTTCTTTCAATATATTCTACTTCATACATTTTATTACATCTTTTTATTTTTACAACATTGTTTATATACAAGTCTCAAACAAGTAATTACAATTACAATTACACAGTCGGCTTGACAAATAAACATAAGTGCTACTAAGTCGGCCCAAATATGGTTACTCGGTTCTTTCAAACTGACTCGGTGACTTTCGATACTCGGCGTCCACTGCATTACTCGGCATCGTCATGCACTCGGTAGAAGTGAAGGCACGGTTCATACTGATCACTCGGTAGGTTTTGAACTCGGTAAGTACTGGTGACTCGGTAGACAAGATGTTACTCGGTTTACATTGTCCTGATCGGTTTGTACTAACTTGCTCAGTTTCCACTGTCTTCTCGGTTTGCACTGTCTGCTCGGTTTGCACTGTCTGCTCGGTTTGCACTGTCTGCTCGGTTTATATCCAGAATGCAAATAAGTGTTGTCACTAGTGGCAATTCTGCTTAATGCCAACAATATATATACATATATATGTATATCTATACATATATACCTATATCTATATATACACACACACACAGATATATATATATATATATATATATATATATATATATATATATAACTTGGTTTTATTCTCTATGTTATATATATAAAATGTCGTGGATATTTTTTTTGTTATATTTATATACATTATGCGAAGTAAATATATAGATTGTAGTAGTGTGTAAAAGAGTTTGCATATTTTAATTTCGTATTCCGATTTGGTGACTAAAGAAAGTGTTTTATAATTAGTTATAATTTTTTTTGTAAAAATTAATTTGTTCAGTTATTGATTATTGGAAGAAAAGACAGTCACTGAATTTGATAGCTTGTTATGTCTTTTTATAAGTATTCATCAACTATAATTTTGAGGAGGTGATTTATTTGAAATCTCTTAATCTGTGAATTAAATCTTGATTTTGATCTTTTCGAGAGATTTTGTGAGTATTCAAAAATAAGGTTGTTGTCTTACTTTTGGAGACCTAATGAAAATACTTATATCATAGTTGCTTAATGTTTTGTCATTTATCCATACTTAAGTGTGTTTATAATGGATGAAGAGAGCAGGCGACTATAGTTTTGTTTATGGAAGAAAATATTAGAGTTGTTCAATTTCATAAATGTTTATACAGTGTAGTTAACACATTTATTTTTTAATAACCCTACCAAGAACTCATAATAATTTATTTCATATTTAGTAGGCATGGACAACTTAATCCTACATGTCAAAATAAACATTTAATGGGGGACTATATGCTTTTCTCATTATCTTTTAATGAACCTTGTAGACAACAAAAAATTTAGAGAATGTGCGGAAAGCTCTCATTGTGGAGATGTTTGAGGCTTTTCTATTTTTTTTGTTCGACAAGGTTTTAGCTAGTAGAAAAATTGATTTTAGAATTTAGTAACAACAAAATCTTATAAGTATTTTACATGACTAAATTTTTTAAACATACATAACGTTGTCAGATTTAGTTGTTAGGAATTTCTAAATGCAAATTTTGTTTTAAAGTTATTTTTCTTTGTGTGTATATTTAATGGGCATGGCATCATAATTGATTAACGATTCTCAACAAAATAATTGCTCTAATAGTAGTTGGAAAAACACAATAATCAATATAAAAGATATTAAAGCCATACTCTGTTCTACGCATCATCTTTACTAATATTTCCTATTTTCAATAGATATATTCATGATAACTATAAGAGAAAAGATTAATTGTTATAAATAACAAGAACATTAATTCCTTCTACCTTTTAATGTGTTTTATGTGTATTAAATTATGTTATAAAATTAATAAACTTGTAGTATCTTTCATTTGATTATTTGAATTGCGTATATCTTTAATAGAAAATGGCTACCAATGTATAATCCTATAGAGAATGGCTAGAAAAGTAAATAGTTACGATCATCTAGATGGAATAGAAAATGGATGGAAAGAAATCACAGATATAAACCTTTATTTTTACAATTTAAATGATCTACGCAGAAGGATTAAATCAAAACAAATTCATCCCATTACACAAAGGCTGATTGACACTAGATTAATAGAAGCTGTAGGATTTTCAATTGCTACTCAGGTACCAAAACTAATTTTGGAATGCATTAAAAGATTTGATCCACACACTAGAGAAATTAAGAAAGAAAACAATGAAGTTGTAATTTGTTTGAATAGAGAATCAATACAAAAGTACTTTGTTTTACCTTCAAGAGAACAATACTTAGAATGAAATTTCTCTCTGTCAGTGTCAAATTTTAGCTTTAAAAGGTCTTGATGGCAAGGTGTAATTTCAAATATATGGTTTGAAACAATTAGAGCACCCGGTTCAAAGTTATTGAAAACCCTTTATGGAACAGATTTAAAAAAAGAGATTGTTGATATTCTAATACTTCTACATAGAATCAGAGGGAGTGAACATGCCCCAAGTTTTGAAGAATGGTGGTTTTTCCTTGTGAAATCTATAGCTAAAAATAATATTTATATTTGTTGGGCACAACTCATAAGTGATAGACTTACTGAAATGCTTGTCTCAACAAAGTATTCATACAAATTTACAATGTCATCTTTCCTCATCTATGCCATAGCATGTGAACATATAGGGAAACACCTTCCTAGTGTTGTTGAATATGATAAAAATATTCAGGTTTATGATTTCTATCCATGGATACAACTCAAAAATAGCTATGGAGATTTCAGAAGGGTTAATGATTTTTTTCAATGAAGTTATATTGTGAAATTCAGGGTTGTCCAGAACATAGATTATCAAATGCAACTGCTCAAACAATAATGCAATTTGGTAGCTATTATACTCAATATCCTACATTTAAATATATTAGGATTGGAGGTCTTGATGGGTTTCCATACAAATTGCCTAAATATGTAGATGACAAAAAAGTATTTGATAGAGTTGTGCAGACAAATTATTGAGGTCAACAATAGATGCAGTGAATGACATAAAGCAGGTATTCATTTTCCAATATCAATTGGTGCTTATACATGCTTTTCTAGTTCTTCAGCAATGAATGCCATCAAATAATCTAGAGAAACATATAAATTTGATGAATATAATGTTATTAGGCATCATTTTGACCCTTCAATTATGTAAAATAAAAGCTACAGCTAGGTCCTAGTTTTAATCATGTTCCTTCATTAGAAGATTTTTGGGCTAATTGTATAGATGTCTTTGAAATGAGAGAAAGATCATGGTCCTGACCCACAATTGAATAGATTAAAATTTATAATATTGATATAGATGTGGAAGGGTTATATGATGATCAATCTAAATTATTTTTCGATCATTATTTGGCAAAAATAAAAGGGACACCTTTGCAACCTATACAATTTGAAGAACCCAAATTAGAAAATTTTGATAAGAGAATGGAACAGATAATGAAAAGAACCAAGAAATGGGTTGTATATAAATAAAAGCAAGAGAAGCTCAAACAACTTTAGATCCTAGTTTCACCAACAATACCGACAACAGCTCAGTCCATTCAACAAATGATAGGAGTGGATGATCAACCACAAAATAAAGACATAGCTATAAGCAAGACTTGTGGAAATGGTTCAGTTTCATTGATTAAGATATACACTTAAGAGGAAGCATAAAAAATAGGGGAAGAAGATAAAATAGATGAAATCAGAACAGAATGCTTGAATGCAATCTTTTGAAGGAGAACCACTAAATCAAGAAATAGATTTTATTGAAGGTAGTGTAACATGTATTCAAAATATAGTACCCAAGTTTAAAATTTTAGCTCATCAAATACAAAGTCCTATAATAGCTAGGAAATTATTTGATAATGAAAGTTTAGCTTCTGCGTCAGAAATTCTAGGCACTCGCTTCATGGATAGAAGAAATAGTGCAAAGAAAAGAAAAAAAAAAGAGGATAGAATTCTTAGTGAAGATTTTGTTTCAAAAGTGATAAATGAAAGTACTGGTTCTATGGAAAAAAAAGGAAAGAGGCAAACTTGCTGCTCTTCAAAAACATCAAGAAATAGGACATGTAATAATACAAGTTGCAGAACTGAAACAAGATAGTAATTTTTCAGATCTTAATGCAACAGATTATGATGTTAATGAAATTGACATAGGACCCACATTTCATGATCATACAGTTCATATGTGGGAGTTTACACATCATGAGGCAAGAGAGAGATTGGAGCAATTAAAAGATGAAAAGAACCTTTTGAAATCTACTGTAAAACATTTATCTAATTATAATCCAGAAAATGTTAGGTCCTATGTGTTCTCAAAGAGAAAGTTAGAGAAGATATTTTTGATCCATCAGCTCATTCGAGTGAACAAATTATCAAAAAGATGCATGAAGATAGACAGATATCTCAACTGTCACGACAGTGGATAGAATATCACAATTCAATAGGTGTGTGTCTTGTTGACTATGTAGGAAGGTATTACAAAATATATATTGATCTATAATGTATTTTGTTTATAGAATTGGAGATTCTTGAACAACAGAAAACCATATACAGTAGAAAAGAAAAGGTATTGGAATCTGTAAAACATATGGACTATGAAGAAGCTCTCAATCTAAAAATTATCAAATCTAGTGACACACCTTTACAAAAGTGAATTTTTTCAATCAAATTCAAAATAATGATGTGCATAGATGTTATTGAAGAAGTACAAAAATCTAATTGAGATATTCAAGACATACATTATACATATGGAAAAGATGTTTATTGATATGGGCTGGAATATTGATGTTGTCAGTGGTGAAGATACTCTAGATATAGAATTGATGAAACAAAATTATGAATTGTATCTTCAAAGTATTATCAGGAAAGAATCTTATGAGGTAGGAGATATATACAAATTGAGTGCAATTGGAGAGTTATTAACAACTATAAATTAAGACACATGAAGAATTTTATAATTAAAAATAATAATTAAAAGGAATTATGTATACTCAATTATAAGAAGTGAAAATATTATCATACCATAGGTACAAGAAATGCTTGATGTAATCAGAGAAATGGATCAATATAATAGTAACAAAGTTGAAGAAGAAAAGGTGACTAGAAGATGATGAATGGACATTGTTGATGAAGAATGAAGATTTGAGCTGGAAATCTTACACCTGACCCATGAGCAGAGGGATGGTAACTATTTATGAAGAATGGTGTAGGTTAGTCTAAAAATGGTAGTCACCATATCTTGTAATAACTCAATCAAGTTATAAAGAAAATCTCTAAACAAAGGTGTCAATTATCTATTAAAGAAGATCAGATGAGTGCAAAATTTTTTGGTATTTCAACTAGGTGAGAGCCTTAATTGTTTTTAAATTTTTGTTGTTCTTGTTAATATGATTTAGAGCAATAGAGAGGGGGATGAATCAGTTGTTCTCAAGTCTTGATGTATAAAACAAACTTAAAAACTTTTCCTTGAATCAGATCCAATAACCAAAACAAACTTGGTCATCATTGATTCAATAATAGAAACATATAACATTGCAGTCTACTACCCAACTATAACTTAACTTGTAAAAACATAGAAATGTTCAAACCAAAACATTCACACAAGTATTAACACTAGGATTTATAGTGGAAACCCAATGTGGGAAAAACCACTTTGTAACATGCTACTATTATTTTCACTCTTCTCAAGTGAGCTCGGTTAAAAGCCAACCATGTCAAAGGTTACAATACACACTATTAGGTGTGATCCGATTAAAGGATTTGAATCACCCTGTTAAAAGTGAGCCTTGTCATAGGACTTACATACACTCCATTAGAATGCAACCTTGTTCAAAGGATTTAACATATGACTATTAGGTCAACCTCTGTTAAAAGGATTTTGACTGTTACAATGGTTAGAAAGTAGCAACAATATTTATTTGAAAAATATACAACTCACTTTGAAAATATCAAATATGATTCCATACACTAATGCTAGTTTACTGACTTTGAAACTTTTCCATCTCCATCTCTAATCTGCTCACAACTTTTCTTCAAGCAACCACCACAATTCTCCTTCAGCCTTTTCTACTTATACAGTTAGTAAAACTTTACTAATCTTCTAACATTCTTTGTTCACCCATGCACACACATATCTAATTCTCAGGTTCCCTTTAATACTTTCCTCAATTAGGTTAACTCATCTTATGTTGCTCAATCTCATTCGTAGATCTTAGGGTTAGGTTAGATTCATTGAATCTACCCACTTCATGTTCTTCAGCTCCTTTTCTAGAATCATCTCAAATCTCTTAAAGATTTACAATAAAATGTTTTAAAATGCATTTAATGCTTTCAAACAATCAATAAATAAAGTCAACACATTTTACATAATCCAAGAATTTAACAATGTCGGCTGTAAAACTAAATAATCTTCAAATATAAAAATGCTGATGCTTGGTCAATACTGTGATCAATTGCTTAGTCTTCATGTAGAAAGCTCGATCATTACTAAAAATGTTTCCTCAGCTTATACTGTCTTCCTCAATAGTTAAATGTTGCTCAGTCGACACTAGAATTTTTCTTGGCATACACTAACTCGGTCGACACTAACATTACTCAGGTTAAACATGATTTATCCATTCTTTGCTTGGTCAAGCCTACTAGTGTAGTCTTTAGTCTTACTAAGATAAATAATACATTGTCTCATCATTGTACAACATAGTCAAGTACACTTTGTAGTATCAAGATAACTCAACCTTTCCCTAGGTGCTATTGTTACCAACCTTGCCTATCCCCTTAGCAACACTCAAATAGATATAGTACTTTCTTAAGTAGCAACAGTCTTACCAATTAAGGTTTGACATCAATGAAAATACAACAATTGTTTCAATTGTAGTTTCCAATAGTTCTTAGGCTTAGCCCAAAACATATTTGATACTTCTTACATTCTTATTCTACATAGGTCTCCAAATTGTTTAAAGTATATATTTTTGAATTGTAATGTCTTATTTAAAACCCCTTTACATACTTAATTATGCATATAACATATCTATTCATGTAAATGATTTCTCTTTTGGTTTGCAATTTTTTGAGTTAAATGAATATTTGATAATTTACAAAGCTGAAATACAGTGTTTTAGGTCTACTTTTCTATGAGATTTGTTTGGTAAACTCGGTACTATGTGTAGTATTGATAGAACTATACAAAAACTAGTTTTCATTGAATTTTTTTTTGATTTAGAATATCTGGTATTTGTAAATTGTTATCATATAGTTTGGGTCATGATGATGTCAGAAACTTGTATATTCATGTAAATGATTTGTCTATTGGTTTGCAAAATTTTGAGTTTGATGAATTGTTGATAATTTATGAAGCTGAAATACAGTATTTTACAGTTCATTTTCTATGAAATTTGTTTAGTAATCTTGGCACTCAGTATAGTATTGATAGAATTATATGTAAACTGGTTTTAATTGGAAATTTTATAAATTTAAGGCTTTTGGTTTGTGTAAATTATTGTCATATAATTTGGTTGAACATTATGCTACAAACTTGTTTATTTTATATCATAATCTTTGAATGAATTTGTAGTTTCTTTGTTATATTCTGGAATTGATATTGCAAGGTCTGATATTAATATAGAATATGAAGTTCGATAAACTATTTAGTTATTGTTCAATGCTAATGGACATGTTCTTGTAAAATGGTTTGAAATTTTTTAGTAACTTAATGGACATAATCTGAGAGAATAATAGTGAATTTGTATCAGTCTAATTATGAATTCCAGAGTTGTCTTTCATCAAAAGTAATGGTAGGTATGTTATGATTGTCAATAATGGTAGGTAAGTTATGATTTTCAGGTATGTTGTGCTAACTTTTAGAGTGAAAAAATGGGGATAATCTAAGAGAAAATTTGTAATATTTATTTCATGATGTATGACTGATAGCATACATATAGTTTACATTGAACTAAATATCTTTCATTTATAGTATGTCAGTTATCTTGAAGTAAAGTTATTTTCATATAATTTTTTAAATTTTAAAAAAAATTAATAGATCTATAGGTGCAATAAAAATTTTCACTGAATTAATTAGAAACGTTTAAATAGTTGTCGATGACCTTTGGTGTTTCTAAACTTTATTGTGCATTCAAAAATATCTAAAAAATATAAGTTAAAGTCTAGTTCAAAAGAATATTATCAAGCCCATATCATGTTTGTACATATGCAGTGAAATAGAAATTGTTTGAATCTAATGTTATTGTGATATTGCTGTCAATATTCAACTATGTAGTTTTTTGAGTCCAACTCATTGACCCATGATTCATGAGTAGTGGTTCACATGAACCCATCTCCCATGAGAATGAATCAAACCCTTAGCACTAATTGGACTTGGGAAGTTGTTGGCATAATACATTATAAAAGGTATTTAATAACTATCAAACTACATGACAATTAGTAACCGTAACCATCTAGCATTGTATAAAACTTCTTAATACTATCGAATAAATATTGAATGTTTTGTCTGCTCTCTTTCATTTAGTATCATAGTAATGAGAACATACATGTATTATTTTGGATGATAGGCATTCGGTTCTCCAGTTGAAGATGATTCTATAGAAGATGACCCTATTCATGATGGTGATCCTGTATTCCACACAGTGAAGATAATGATGCCTATGATGTGCTAAAACTTCTTCAATCTTTGATGAGAGATTTTTTACAGTAGAGTAGTTGAGGAAGTGTTGGCTACCAGAAAAATTTGATGATGCCTCTGTAATTGCATTTTGTGCACAATAGTACCAGTTTGTTTTGCATTGTAGTGGTGTTTTACTACAATAGTTTTCAAGTAGCGTGTGAAACTGATAGAATGGAAATAGTTTCAAGGTGGACCTATGTTGGCATGTGAAGCAATGAACAACTGACAGACATGTTATTCTCTGCAACACATGAAAATAGTGAGTGAAGTATGTACCAATGCCATTTAATCAAATAAAGCCCCCAAAGCCCCCATTTGCACCTGGAATGTTCTAAAGTTGGTAAGTTTCTCCTTGGAAAAGAATTTGAGATAAGATATTGAGGAATTCAATGATAAAAAAATTTATGTTTACTGATCATCAGTCATGTACATGCATTTCTCCACACATCTTTGAATGTGTACGATTGTTCATGTCATCATTGTAGAGAAATGAGTTCAAAGAGAAGTCTCCAACTTCTTTTAGGTGAGCATACATGCATTTAAAATTGTTCATCAGGATTGTATTGGTTTGAAATGGAGATTCCTTTAGATAAATACTCTAGTTTCAATTTTCATACATGGAGAATAAAAATACAAATGCAATTGATGAATAAAAACCTATGGAGCATAGTAAGAGAAAAAGAAAAACCACCTATAGATGCAACTAAACTGTTGGATTGGAATGGTAGATATGATAAAGCCAAGGCTATTATTGGTCTTTCTCTTGCAAATTCTAAACTTCATCATGTCAATCTAGATAGAACTTCTACAGAGATTTGGGATAATCTAAACAAGTTGTTTGGAGCAAAAGCTATCAATGCAAAGTTTTCTCTTAAAACTCAACTGTTTCGATTCAAAATGGAAAATGGGATCACAATGTCCAATCATATCAGTAATTTAAGGTCTCTCATTAGACAACCTATAGAAGTTAAGGCTCCTGTTGATGATGATGATGATGCTAAGGCCATCCTATTAAATAGCTTATCTTCCAAATATAGTAATGTTGTCTTTACACTAAGTCAACTCACTTTGCAGACTCTAGAGGATATGATTTCAACCCTTCTAAAAATAGGAAAAAGGAAGTCATAGAAGAAGCTCATCAAATAGATCTAGCATTATACTCGCTAAGTACTAAAAAATGGTAAAATAACAATAGAAGAGACAATAAATGTTTTTACTGTAAGAAAAAGGGGCATATAGCATGGATTTGTAGAACTAGAGCTAGTAATGTTCTTAAGGAAAAATAAAAGAACAATATGAAGAAGGCAATGCTTCATGCATTGAATATGAGGATACATCTGATGATGGAGAGGTCGTTAACAATTTCTAGTCTCCTATTAACCTAAATCTTGTGCTTTGAACCTTCACTTCTAGAGGTTGGTGGCATTGGAGGTTGGAGGAATTTCTATCATCTCAAGTTAGCTTCTCGCTTTGAGATGGTGTTCTGCATGAGAAGCATTTTTGGCTTTCTATTTATGTTTTTCTTTCTAATGTTGACAAATTTGAAGAATGTATGTCTTGTGAAGACTCATTTTGAAGACAGATTTAAGGTTTGGTAGTGTGCTTAATATGGATTGTTGTCAAGCAAGCTTCAGAGTATATGATCAAGAATTATACCCTTTGGCAGTCACCAGACAATGATAGAGATCTATCACATCTCTTAGGGATCATTGTTGAATAATTTAAGACTATGATTCGAGAGTTCAGGACTCGGAGCCTAAGAACACATCTCGAAGCTACACCTTTTCAAGGGTCACAAGACAACTTGATGGAGCCTTTCATGATTTAGGATTCACAACTTCAAAAAGAAGATTTTCTCAACATATGTATTCATATTATGTAATCAACATGTTTTTCATGTAAGCCTCGAGGGGGGGATTCCTAATCCCTAGGGAAAATAGTTTTTGATATGTTTAGGATCAATGTATTAAGGGGGGGAATGTTAGCATAATACATTATAACATGTATTTTATAACTGTCCAACTACATGATAGTTAGTAATCGTAACTGTCCAGCATTGTATAAAACTTCTTAATACTATCACATAAATGTTGAATGTTTTGTCCACTCTCTTTCAGAAGTCTTGGTGCTTCACCTCTATGAGCATCACCTAGATTGAATGAGTGCTAAGTGTTCCATTAATTATCATGAGAGATGTGTTCATGTGAGCCATTACTCATGAATAATTGGTCAATGTGTTTGATTGAAAAAACTACACAATTGAATTCTAATAGCAATATCACAATTTGACTTGCTTTAGAAAATATGTCCTACTTATCTAATGTTTTTGTTAAAGTAACATTGGTTATGCATGCCAAAAGGATTTTATCTTTGAAATCAAGGTATGCATTATTAATTTATTATAATGAAGATTATAATATACAATTATTTTCTTACAAATTTTAATTTTTAAATTCTTATCAATTTTGTTGTTTGTTATTTGATTTTTTTGTTTGTATTGATAAGAAATTTGAAGTAGAAACTTAAAATTTTGCATAAAAATGTTAGAAAGAAGTTTCACATATATAAATATTGACATGACAAATGTGTGAACAAGTTAGCAGTTAAATTTTATTCAATTTAAAACCAGTAACGTGTCCACATTTTGTTTCAAATAAATTGTGATACATTGGAAGTTTATATTTTTATATGGTTCCAGCAAAGAAACATAAATGAAATACAAATAAATGTAATTAATATGGTGTGCAATGTTTGTAAAAAATTTATTTCAACATTTTCCATTGACACAATTTTAGTCATAGTGGCCTTTTGACAGCACAAGCTACACTGATGAGTTTCATTAATAATTGGTGCCAATGGTGTGACATATGCATTTGAGACATCATCTGCCCACCTAAAGTAACCACAATCGTTGTTGCCTTGCAATATGAAGATTACATTAGTACATACTATAATATATAGTCTATACATTTTTTTAAAAATATAGACTTCATGTCCAACACTAACCTTCTTGCTAAGTGGACAAGTCCAAAATTTTCTTTGAGGGTTCTTCTTAGTGTTTGAGGTTTTCAAAATACAATCTCCTTCATCACAGTTGTAGTGTGGCATATTTAGGACAACCATTGTTGATTCTTAACAAAGCTGTAAAAGAAAAACTTATGTAATAATGCTAAAATCAGATAGATTAGGATGTAATGTTAGTTGAGAAAGTCAGAATGAATTTAGTAAATGATAAATATATCAAGGACAATGATATAAGTTATTGGGGATGACATTCAATAGAAAGTTCATTTTGCTTTAAACTAAGAGAAGTGAACTTTGTTTTGGTGATTAAGAGAGTCATTGTAGTTCAAGAAACACCTTTGGGATTCTTAGGTAAAAGGAATATCATATTTTTTCTTTCTTGGTTTTTTTATTGTCAGGTTCTAGAACTTCCACATTGTAACAAGTTCCCTTCTGTAGCATATATAAAATGAGTATGAAATTATGTATACATTATTATGAACCCATAATATCTAATTGCAATAAGCATTAAATTACAAGAATTACCTATATAAAAAATAGAAAATCTATCATTTATATTTAAGCATAATAAATGATGGCATACATATCTGTATAACTAATTATTGAAAGATATAAAGATTATCTATTTGTAAAAAGTTATTAATTTTGTATAGAAAATTGAAATCGTAACCATTGTGATTATAATCTAATATTATGGATTTGTTGTCTAAGGTAGACTTCCATCTCCTTATCCATAAGTAGGAGAGATATATTATTTTTCAAACTGACAAAAATTACAGTCTTAAATTATATCATCATAACCCATGGGTTGACTGTTCATGGGATTCAAATCATCAAACTAGTAAAGATGTGTGGATGTTTGTGTAGTATACCCCAGTTCTGTGTATGAACATGGGTAGAGTTTATAGGTGGCTTGGGTCCATGTAGGTATATAAATTCACGTATAGGTATATATAAGTAACAGGCCCGAGGTCCCCATCTTTGTATGACTTGTTTGTTCCACAATGTGTTTGAACTTGATGCAAACTGCAAGCAATACATTCGACCATGATAGAAAAAATTATGTAAAGAAGTTCTATCAATTTGTGGAGTTTGAAGAAGTTTTTGTATGCATAATTGACCTGTTTCATTTATCAAAGTAGAGTATTCAGTCTCAAATGCTATTGATACTATTTGAAACCATGTTTCACTTAGAACATGATGAACTTGTGTTGGATTACATGTGTCACAAGACTACAATTCTGGAATATATGGATCTCTGTAAACGTTGTCAAAATTTCTTTGTGATATTAGACGAGATGTTATTAGTCTCTTTCGTTGTAGAAACCTTTGCGCTAAAAATCCTAAAATTCTATCTTCTTCACGTATTATGTGAATGTCCATGTGTTGAAAAAAGTCATGACTGACAACTCTTCTCTATCACAACATTTCTACATTGTAGTTCATAAATTATTCATAAGGAGATGAAAATCATTTGATTCTTGATCATTTTGTGATGCCTTACAAAGAACAAAATTTGGTATAAGTAATCACTAATTTAAAATGAAAGAAAATTAGTTTTTCTACTTGTTCTTTAGAGAAAGACTTGTTTATTCTATATATCTTAAAAGAAGTAAGAATATTGGTAAAGGTAGAGCATTGGATTTAGAACCCTAGTTTTTCCATTTTTAGAATTTTGAAGACAATTTATCAACTAGTTTTTCTATTGAGTCAATTAAGTCGATTGTAAGATTCAAATATTTATCAAATGAATATATTTTTAGGTTGCAAGACATTTTCTTTAGATTATCGATTTGTGCATATTGGTAACTATCTATATTATTATAATTTGATTTCTACATGAACTTTGTTAGATAGTTTTAGGTATTGAAATAAAAAAATGTGCAAAAAATGAACGAGATTAAGAATGATTAATAGCATAAGTTAGTTTAAATACCCAATATTGCTATGAATTTCCTTCATCTTTTCTTCTATTCTTGGTTCCTCTTCAAGTTTGCTGCTATTGTATGTTGTTCTAATGTTTTATCAATTGTTTCTATACAAGTATTTGTAATAGCAGTATTATTTGACACTTAATAAAAGAATAGGGCAGTGTTGTAGAGTGCTTTGCACTCATAACATTAATTGTAGGAAATGATATTTTGAGAAATGTCATTAAAGTGATGTGATGGAGTTCTGTAGAGACAACTTTACAATAATTATCTATGTAGTAAGATGAGTTTAAATAAATCATTAATGCTAAGATAAATTTGTAATAAATTTATTTTATATGTCAAGCATATCACCAATCACACATCTGAAACTAAAAAGATACTTTTTAAAGTATTTCGATGTTCCATATAACTAACTTGGGAAATCTAAAGATATAGCACATAAATTAAGAATGACAGATGTCATATCAGATGACATCTTTATTATATATAAAATTATCTTAAATAACAGTCAAAACATTGAATGCACATGCGTGAAAAGTCTAGGAAAGATTTTGTTAATCAATAGTTTTTGAAATTCTATACAAACTGAAATATTGGTATTCAATACAAGGTTTTCTTGCATTGGATTTATATGCCAGGAACTAGTATTTCTAAAAATATCATTGTCAGGTTTTTAGAAAAGTGATACATACTTGACTCATCACTTGCGTTGTGTGACTCTGGTTGCATTTGCAGTCATCAACTTTTGCAAGAAAAATTGTAATTAGTTAACCTAATTATTATATAAATTTATAACTGTTATAGTAATAATGATATTAATTTGTAGCTATCATCATTACTTAATACTTAGAATATCTAAGTTTCAAATTAAGATTTTATTTAATTTGTATTATAAAACATTAATTAATAATATTAAAAAAAAAAAATTAATGTTAGTGATAGTATAAAATAGTAAATAATATTAAATAGTTGGTAAATTTATTATATAATTTTAATTTATTTTTTAAAATTTTAATTATTGTAATATTTATATAATGATATATGATATATGAAAATTAATAACAATATTTTACATTATATATGAAATAAATATTTAACATAATTTATAGAATACTACTATATAGTGATGATTATTATATGACAATATGAAATATATTGTCTTTAATATTAAAGGTCATATATATGTAACTATTACTAATGAAATATAAGTATAATATATTTTTTTTGTATTTATGATTGTAACTTAATATGTAGCACTATAAGAATTTATGTGATATGTAAAGGTTGTTTAATTTGTCCTTATATTTGACTTCAAGAATATAATGTATTCGATCAAATTATTATTAAAATGTTAACTTATTGTTTAATTTTATATTATTGTTATAATAAATATAGTAAACATTATAGATAATTATTAGCAAAAATATTATTTATATATTATATAATACAATATGATAAAATCTATAAAATCTTTTATTTTATGTATAAGATAAATATATATAAAGAGAACTCTTCTTATCTTGGACCTTTGCTAGTACTTGTTTCCAAAGTTTGGAGGATTGTAGACCTTTATCTAACTCGATACCTAGATATTTACAAGGGAATCTACCTAGTTTAAAACCAAAGATATCACAGATTTTCTTTTCCAAATTAGGTGAGGTATTAATATAGAAGATCTTTGATTTTTGAGAGATGACTTGTTGACCAGAGGTATTAATATAGTTTTCTCTTCCTGCGGACCTGTTGGGCCACCTCAAAGTCTGGCCAGCTTTGTACAAAGACAACCTATTTAAGGACATCTGGATTATATCACCCTCCATCCTAGTTTGGGAAGTCTGGAAGGAACGTAACAGAAGAATCTTTATGAACCAGAAATTAGACTTGACTTGCATCACTAATAAAATCGAAGCTTCAATAGCGGAAAAGATCAATAGCAAACTGCGAGACACTACATGCTACGAAGAATCTTTTAGAACTTGGGACAACAAGATCAGACTA
>BSBK01010719.1:0-260000 GCA_027943335.1 Chamaecyparis obtusa | reverse complement strand
AAGGATTTAAATGTGCACATGGAAAATGTAAACCTTTAGTGGTTGAAAAAAGGTAATGAAGAATTATAATGGGCCAAAGGGTTTTTTAGGGCTTTTGGGCTACAACGGCTATATTTATGAATTTTAACCTAGGTTATTAATGCCAGAGATAGAACAAATGCTGTAGAGACCAGGGGAAAGTTGCTAAACCCATGAAATTTTTTGCAGTTGTTCAACAAGGCTTAAAGCATGAGGATCTTGGATTAAAAATAGCTTATGACCAAAATGAATGGATATGAAATTTTGGGCAACATTTTGGTAATTTCTGTTGGATGCTAGCTTGCTAGACATTGAAACTAGTGGCCTTGACATATTAATTGGGCATGGGGACTTTACTAAGCAAACAAATTTGATAGAGGGACATAACCAGAACTAGAGGGACAAAAATTGTGCACAGGCACTTCTTGGAAAGTAGGAAAAAACCTAAAAAATAGGGAAAGAAAAAAAAAACATATTTACAAGAATTTACAGAGAGGGATTAACCTCAAAGAAGGGCTTCAAGTGGACACCATTCACTAATATAGGCAAGGCATCTCCTTCAAGAGTTGATAGCTAAAAAGCATTAGACCCCTTACATTCTATTATAACAAATGGCCCACCCCAGAACGAATCAAATTTTGTATGTCTACTAGGTCTGGATCTGAATTCATCCCACTTGAGAACTACATCTCCAACTTTGAGATTTCTGATAATAGCTCTTTTATCAAAACTCCTCTTTGTCTTATCCTGATGGAACTTTATATCCTTCATGGATTTGTCTCTGAGTTCCTCTAACTCTATTAACTAAGAATACCTTATTTACAGGGATCTCCTTCTTCAAATAGAACATAATGAGTAGATAAGTCCAAAGCTAGTAACTCAATTGAGATGGACAACTTAGCCTCTCTACCATACACTAACACATAAGGAGAGTTCCCAATGATCTTCTTTGGAGTAATCCTGTATAGCCATAAGGTAGACTTCAACTTAGTATGCCAATCTCTTTGGTTATCCTGCAGAGTTTTCTTGATTATCCTAATCAAGTTCTTGTTAGTTGATTCTGCTAAACCATTGCCTTGAGGGTAGTAATTTGAACTCATATTTAGATAGATGCCATTTTTTATTGCCCATTCTGAGACCTTAAGGCCTATGAATGCCAATGCATTATCTGATATTATGGAGTCTGCAGTGCCAAATATATGAATTATATCATCATAAAAACTTAAGACAACACTCTCATTTGATTCCTTCAAGGCAACTACCTCTGTCCATCTAGTGAAATAGTCTATTGCAGTGATTATCCACTTGTGTACTGCACTAGATGGGGGGTTGATCATGCCAATAAAGTATATGCCCCATCTCATGAAATTTTTCTCTATTCTAACTGGCTGAAGGAGTAGGGCTACAAGTCTTTCTTTCCCTGCAAATATAGTACATTTGATGCATTTTTTCACATAATCATGACTATCCTTAAAGATAGACAGCCAATAGTATCCAACCCTCATGATTTTAAAAGCAGTAGTCCTAGGAGAAAAATGACCTTTAGAAGGTCCATCATGAAATTCAAATAGGACATCAACTATCTTTTCTGAATCTATTCATCTTAAAAGGACACCATTGTGATCCTTTCTGAAAAGAACTTCATCTACCAACACAAAAGGAACAGATTGTAATCTATAGAATCTTCTTTTTGTTGAATCCAAACCTGTGGGACATTGTCCTATCTTCAAGTAATGAATCATGTTAGGAAACCAACCTGATGCCTGGGTATGTTCTTCTATAGAATGCACAACCAAATATGCATCCATTTGTTTAGATTTCTTTCAACCTTCACCCCCTACCAAATGCTCACAAAGACCTCTTCCTCTAACTAGCTTGGTAGTTTGGATATCAAAGTCATATTCCGTCACCTTGGTGATCCAACCAACTATTTTCTCATTTAGGTCCTTGGAAAGAAAAAATCTTTGACACTTGGATGAGCAATTTTCAAGTGTACCTTGCTATGGGTCAACAAATATCTAAACTTTTTAAGGATCTTCACCACAATAAGTACATGTTTTTCAATAAAAGAGTATCTCTATTCATACTCTTCTAAACCTTTGCTAAAGAAAGCAATAGGCTACTCCAATCCATTTGAATTTTCTTGAGTCAACATTGCAGATATAGCATCATGACCCCCATAAGCATAAAGGATAAAATCCTTACTAAAATTTGCATTTAACAAGGCAGGAGCTTCTATCAAGGCCTCTTTGAAAGCTTGGAAATTCACTTTTCCTTCTTTAATCTAGCTTAAAGTTGAACTTTTCTTTAACATGGCTATCAAAGGCTTAAATAAATCTGCAATATTAGGCAAGAAATGCCTAACAAAATTAATCTTTCCTATGAAAGATTGGAGACTTTTCTTATGGTGTGGCAATGGTAGCTCTAGGATGGCTACAATTCTCTTAGGATCTACTATAATTCCTTCTTCGGATACTACATATTCCAACAATTTTCCTTCATGAATCGCAAACACACATTTCTTTGGATTAAGAGATATCCCAAACTCTCTACACCTTTCAAAAAACTTCCTCAAATGTTTGATATGATTTTCTACATGTTTAGAATAGATAGCTATGTCATCTAAGTAGACCAATACAAACTTATACATGAGGCTTTTAAAGGCCATATCCATTTCCTTTTGAAATGTAGCACCTGCATTTGACAAGCCAAAGGGCATCTTTTGATAAGCCATGGTTCCCCACTTGGTTGTAAATGCAGTCTTATATTGATCATCTTCATTAACCATTATCTAATTGTATCCTGAATAGCCATCCAATAATGAAAATCTCTCGAATCCAGAGACATATGGTAAGATTTGTTCCATAGAGGGTAATGGATGGTGGTCTTTTAAGGAGGCCATATTAAGATCCCTGAAGTCAACACATAATCTCAACTCCCCATCCTTCTTCTTGATAGGAACAAGGTTGGAAACCCAACTAGTATGCTTAATGGGGTAGATGATACCACTTTCTATCAATTGTAGCACTTCTCTATGCATAAGTGGCTTAAGCTTTGGATTAACAGGCCTTTGCTTTTGCCTTATTGGTTTGGCATTAGGTTCTAATTCAATAGTGTGTTGAGCAAGGGCTGGATCAAAACCTTTAAGGTCTTCATATTTCCATGCAAATACATAATTGAATTCCTTAAATAATTGGGTGTAAGCCCGCTTTTCCAGTTCAGTGTTTACCTTTCCAAATTTTAAACTTTTACTTGGTTCCAACTCTAATTCAACACAATGCTCTTGTTGAACTACCAGGCCAGCTTTGTTTTTCTTAACTTCATCATCCTTGTTGAAGACATTCTCTAAGGTGACAAGACCTCTAGGCATCTTATTAGACCTAAGTTGTATCACTTGATCACCATAGTTCTGTGATAATCTCTCTTGATTATGTCTTGAAAAGACGTCCTCTTCAAACAAGAATTGTAGAATTTATTCATCATTGTCAAACACCTACCAATTTACATTATTATCAAGAATAGAGGGTCTAACAATCACTTTGATATGTTGTTGGGTCTGCTCCTTTGAAATACTTTTTGGAATATCAGACTGAGATCCAATAGCAGCTAATCTATTCGCATTTTGATTTAGCTTTCTAAGGATAGCAACAATATTGAAAGCACAAAAATCTTCAATTGTATCCAAAAATCTATATTTGTATGATTTCAAGGTGTCATTTTTAGTTGCACTTATCCCTCTCACTTGGCTGACAAGTAATTCACTATCACCATAAACTTTTAAGGCCTTAAGCCCTCTTTTTCTAGCCCACTCTAGTCCATTCACTAGGCTTTCATATTCTACAGTGTTGCTAGTGTAGGAGAAACTAAATCTGAAGGCTGTATAGTACCTTTCTCCTTTTGGGGACACTAACATAGCACCATCACCAGAACCATGTCTACTTCTAGCTCCATCAAAAAACAATTCCCAAACCTAGTTGCCTTGATCCTCTGAATCAGTGTCTTCCTTGAGAAGACTTGGCTCTATGGATCCACTTTCTTGTATCAAATAACTTCCCAAAATAGCATCCCAAATAACATTTTCTTTGGATTCAAAGACCTTTTCTGACTCTAGTTCATCAAGGAAAATATTAGGGATACTTTCTATTTTAGTGCTTGCTTCTCTGCGATTGGGAAATCACTATCATCAAATATAGGGAAGCTTGCATTGATGGTGTTGGATACATATGGTTCTATATGGTGTGCTACCAATGGTTCTAACTTAATGGTGACCTTGGTCCCATATCTTGTGTGAAATAACATGTGAGACCAATCAGAAGAAAGGTAGCCTCCTATTTTGGCTGTGAACTCCCTTAACAAACATATGGAAAATAATGTAGGGAGATCTATGATATATATATCAAGTAGGATAGAAAAATTAGGAGTAGCATGAAGGATCAGACTAGTATCCTTGACAAAACCTATAGTGTTAACCTAAGATCCACCAAGTTGTGTAACACTTTTTTGGAAGGGTTCATACTTAAGTCCTAATTGGTCAGCCATTTTTTTAGGCATTATAGTGCTAGTAGCTCCACTATCTACCATACAATTATGTACTAAGGATTTTCCAATAATTAAGGATACATAAAAGGGAGGTGGTTTTGATTTCCTACCTTGCATGGTATTGTCTTTGGAGTTGCAACTTGGAACCTCCTTTTCTTGATCAATGTTAACCAACATTGGCTTTGCAACTTCTTTTGTAGGCTGAGGAGTTGTTATTTCAGTCATGGCTTTCTTCAAAATCTCAGGTTGCCATGGAATAGCCAAAGAGTGCCACATAGACATAGTAATGTTCACCTTCTTCATGTTGTCCACAATGTTGAAAGGTGTTACAGTGTGTACTCTTTGTTGTGTTTTTACAATGATGGGTTCTACTTCTTTGAGATTTTGCCCCTCTTTTCTTGTAATGGTAGGAGCCTTCTTGAATGTGAAAGGAGTGGCTTGTTGTATTGGATCTACAGATGTAGTAGCCTTAGTCCCAGAGTCTACCCACTCTATATCTTGAGCTCTTCTCTTTGAACTTGTGTTAGCAGCAATGGAAGGTTCCCCAATGACTGTATTGAAGTCTTGCTAATCCCAATTGAAGAGAGCAGTCTCATTATCTTGTGGTTCTTGTTGAGGAACTAATCCACTGGATGAAGCCTCTGATTGAGCTTGTGAGGCATTTTGAACCATTAGTGCTTGGTTCATCCATCCATTTTAACATGTAGCCTGATTATGAGGTTGATTAAAAGGGAAACACCATTCATTGTCCATAGCCATATTATTTTGACTAGGAACCATGTCCCTAACCAGGTTCACAGAATTAAGAGGTGCAGGGTTGTATGGTTGGAATGGTCTTTGTTTGAAATTTTGTCTTTTCCCTTGATAACCTCCTTGGTATTGTGGCCTATTCTATTGATAAGGTTGTCCTTGATTTTGATATTACTAATTAGAACTTTGGCCTTGTGGCTAAAAGGGTGGTTTGATTGCTTGCCCTTGCCTCTTTAGGTTTGTAACCTCTTTAGTCAAAGTTTGCAACAAGTTTTTCATTTCTTGCTGACTAGTTTGTTGGCTATTCTTGATTTCTTACAGCTCTTGAGAGAAACTTGTTTTTAGGTCCTGACCACTAGTACTAGCCTGAGATGCTAATATGGTGGGAATAGGGGTAAATAGAGGTACTTATGTAGATGCAATGGACTGAAGGTTAGGAAAGATGGGCATGGGTGGCCTTCTAGCTATCACACCTATCTGAATTAAACAATTTTTAGGCCTGACAGCTATGTTAAAAGCTTGGGGTAAAGAGGTACCACCCATAGATTGGATCATGATAGAGATTTGGCTATTCAAGCTTTGTAAGAAATATAGGAAAGCATGGTTAGCTAATGGCCTCACTAAGACTAGAATTCTATTCCATGTCTTAAGGAATCTACTATTGTAGTCTGTCATTTGCTCTTGAGGGTCTCTTTTAATGATTGTCAACTGCTCAACCAAAGACAAATTGTCTAATTTATCCTCAAAATGTTTACTCAATGCATCTCCTAACTCATGCCATGAAGTAATGGAGCCAACAGTTAAAGTTCTAAACCATTCAAGAGCCTTACCTTTTAGAGAGGCTGCTAATAATTTGGTGGCCACATCTTCTTGGGTTATGTTGTGTATGTTGCAAATGGTGGTCACATCTCTTATGTGCTCAAAAGTAGCTATTTTCCCTTCACCTATGAAATCAAGTAAACTCTTTAGTGCCACTAAGGTCACATCATGATGTTGAGAAAAGGATAATGGACTCCCTTGGTTGAAAGGTGCAAAGGCAAACTACCTAGCCATTGTAGGAGCTATGATTTGAAGATTAACAACTATGTGAGTTGTATTTGATGCTAGATTTGAATCTTCTTCTAGATCTCTAGTTAGAGATCTGCCTCTTCTTCTGAGATGAAAGGGAAAATGTGTCCTTTCTAAGGTATCAGGAGGTGTAGACTATGCTCTCCTTGTAGGAGATTTTCTTTGAGTTGTTCTACCCTTATAGCTCCTTTTTAAGGGCAACTCTACAAATTCAGTAGGTTTTGAGCTTCTAGTCTCAATCTTTCTCATAAACTTTGAACAAGGTAGCCTGAATCTATGAAATTAGTGGAGTCACCAAATATACTTGATAGAAAAACTTCAAAAAGTCTGTATTATGTAGTCAGTATATCAGAGATATCATAACCTTTCAAAATGAACTTCTTTTGTAGTAAAAAATGTTATGCCTAAGGTGAGGTATCTTTGAATCTGAATCCTTGAACTTATAACAATACCTTTGAACATAAATTTGAACCTAGTCCCACCGAGCGTGCCAAAAATGTTATACACTAAGTTTGCACCCTTTTTTCAAACTCTCATAGTCTTGATAACCTAGTATAACATGGTAATCATCTCCAAGTTGTGGGACCTATGCTAATTGAGATGAGACTTCTAGGTTCTAGGCTGGTTCCACTTGGATAATCACCTTAATTTTCTTCTAGACATGAAAGTAAATCTTTGAGGGGAAAGGGATAGAAGGAATTCTTGAAGGGAAATGACTTGAAAAGAAAACTACCTACTAGGTGATACACTGAAAATATGGTATGAATTGTAGCATAAAAGATGGATTCAATGAACAAACTTAGCTCTAGAAGATCACAACTCACTAAATAGGACTACATAAATATTTCATAGAAGGGTCTGCAAATAAAAGAGTGTATTCAGGGAAAGAGAGAGATTCTTTCAGATACAATAACACTCTTAGGATTAAACAACAATCTATGACCTATAAACTAACATTCACCTCTACAACTAGGTATAGGAATGAGACAAGATTGTTAAGGGGTTGAGTTATACCCACAAGATCATTCAAATCAAATCACCCACTAGAATACATAATAATTTCAAAAAGAGAGAGGGATCAGGAACCCTAAGATATCACTCAAAACATACACATACTTCATTTCAATAAGAGAGAATTAAAACAAGGAAGCATAGGGATAGAAAAAGATGTCACAAAATACCTCTATAGTATCTGAATAATTAATGGGAGGTTATAGGATGTAGAAAACCATAGGGTAGAGAAAATGCCACTGATAGCCTTCTAAGAAAAGAGATTTTCTTCTTTACAAAATGTTAACTCTAAGCTCCAAAAAGCTTGAAAAACATTATATACATCTCCTTTTGCATGCAGGAAAGAGTCAAAACCTAATTAGGGTTACATAAATTGTCATATAATAATCAAACCCTAACCCTATCACATCTGATCATAAATGTGTCTTTAAAAATATCTTGGCTGATCAGATATCTTGTGTGTCCATCTCTGTACTGAGTCCACTTGTAGACGTAGCCGCCTTGATTCATCTACCCTCTCTGCAACTCAACCTTGCCATGAATTCTCAAATCTGGTCTAGGTTTGATTTTTATTTTGAAGTACAGAATGCCATAGGTGGTGCCACCCTTTAATGTTTCTTAGGTGTGAGAATATCAACATGGTACCTAGAGAATTCCCACGAGATGGCCATTAGATCTTCTCATAAACCTCCCAACTACAACTATCCTGAAGAATTCAATTTGAGCTACCCACTTTGTCACAATTGATCATTGGATCAAAACCTTAGCAAAAACCCTGTAGAGATGTATTTGAATTTAAATAAGAAATGGCTAGCCTATCATATTAAAATGTGACCATCAATGTCTATTTTTCATAGTAGATGAATGGCTCAGATTGACCTTGAAATAATCAGGAGACCCCTTGAAAATTCAAGCACCAACTCACTAGTCTTTGACCAATAAGAAGTGAACACTTCAGCAACACGTAGCACATTAGATGGTTGTCACAAGATTGCAAGGGCTTCGAAGATCCCTTGTGGTTAAGCGACAACCATAGATCTTCATCCTACTGACATTTCTATAGATCCTCTGACAGGGTCCCACTGACACATTCCAGTCATTGTCCTATCAGCCAATAAAATATGAGCACATTAGCAAGAAAGGACCCACCTGACAGAGCCTCTACAATAAAGCAAGATCGATGGTTGGTGCATAATCTCACATGTCAGAAAAACACCTTGACAAGATGCACCAGCCATTGATTAAATTTATATAGTTTGTTGAGCCCACTCTGACAGAATTTACAAATCACCAGCCTTGGCCAATAGGAAATGTCCACCTCAGACTATGTGGTAGTGGACCCACTAACAACCTACAGTGCTACATGAAAAGGAAAATTGATGGCCATCACTATATCGTGATCCTAAATCACTTGCATCTTCACTCAATGGAATAGTGAGGACCATCAGATCTAACCAAGATTTAGTCCCTTTGAAGATTGAAACCATAGTGCCAAGCATTAATTGCTCACCAAATCACTAAGTGTTAAGGGGTTAACTGCCAGGAATAAGAGACTTGGCGACTGGAGGATTTAAATGCGCACATGGAAAATGTAAACCTTTAGTGACCGAAAAAAGGTAATGAAGAATTATAATGGGCCAAAGGTTTTTTTAGGGCTTTTGGGCTACAACTTCTATATTTATGAATTTTTACCTAGGTTATTGATGCCAGAGACAGAACAAACGCTGCAGAGACCAGGGGAAAGTTGCTAAACCCATGAAATTTTTTGGGGTTGTTCAATAGGGCTTAAAGCATGAGGATCTTGGATTAAAAATGGCCTATGAACAAAATGAATGGATATGAAATTTTGGACAACACAAACATGTGAGAAGCATTCGATCCTCTGCAAACTATCAGTTCTATAGTTCCTTTAGAAATTGGGTTCATGTACTTACACATCATCAAATTTTGTTTAATGAAAGTTCATGATTTTAAAAAATAACCAGGGCCTACATTTCAAGCATTCTGAATTGTATAAAAAATCAACAACACTCATATGATTGCAAAGGTGTTAAAGATGCGTTGTGGTATTACAACAACCGTTCGATCTGCTGTTAGATTCATAACTGAATGATAACCTTATAAAATAATAAAATCTGTGGGGCTTTTAGAGTTAGGAATAAAAAAAGAGGTCAGACCTAGGTAAAGAAATATTAGTAATATGAATCAGCTTGATGATTAATTAAAATATGTGTCTAATTAGGAAATTAAGTAATTTTGTAAACATAATGGTCAAATAGATTTTAAAAGAGTGACCTAGGGTTTTCTTCGATAAGGAAAGGCACATAGGGTTTTTTAATGTCAAGTTATTTAATCAGGGCTTATATTGAATATAAATATTTTATCTTATATACAATTTGGAAGAATATTGATTAAAAAAATCTTTTTAGATTTGTCAAGGATTTTCTTTCATTGTGCTGACTTTTGTCAATCAATTGTTGGGAAAAAGGTTGACAGTTTTATTTTTATTGGACGGTTGTTGTTAATTTTCAAAACAAACATGTATTCATTGGGATCTTGCGACAACCATGAATGAAGGGCATATCTCATTTGTTTCACTATTTATAATAGAGCAACATGAACATATGGTGTGAGAATGTCGAAATGGGAAACAATGGGAAGTAAGTGATTTTGTGATGATCAAATACATAGATAAGTTTTATTTTGAGGTTCATTTATTATAAAAATTTGTTATTTGAAAGATATCAGGGTAGAAAAATAAGTTTGGTTAAATGAGAGACATTATTGTAGGAAAATGTGCAGTTTGTATCAAGCAATGAGAAATATTTTGAATCTATGTAAGTGTCAAAATAAAAATAGTCTATTTTTTTGGACAAATGCTTTGCTTATCAAAGAAATCAGGTTTTATTATCTAGTTATGAAGTTATTTCTTATTGGTTGATTCAAACTGCACATTTTTTTACAAAGGTGTACATGATTTGATCAATGTTTGTTTTCTGCACTGGTTTTTTAGATAGCAATTTATTAAAAAATGGAAATGTTAAAATAAGGTTTAGTTATGTAGTTGATCAATACAAATTGACTGATTTGCAAGCCATAAAAATTGGGAAAAAATTTCAACCATGTTCAAATTGCAGTTGTTTATCTTTGTTGTGACTGTTTGGATAGTGATAATTTTCTTGTGTTAAAAAAATGCAAGGCTGTATTTCTAGTATTTGAACCTTATTTAGTTTTCATTCTATAAATTTAAAAAAAAAAATTGTAAGAATTTGTACATCTGCAATAATTTATTTCTGGTTATGTTGGTTTTATCCCATAGACTAAATATATATTTGTAATATGTTGAACATAAACTTCTTATAGAGAAAAATCAAATAAGCTTTAAATTAATAACTTTCAATGATAGAAATAACGAAGCCTAAACTTGAAGGAGGTATTGCTTAACTAATTGTAGTTTTTCTTTTGATTTGAATCATAGTTGCAAGGGTTTTGTAGAATAATTTTTTTGAATACCTGATTTAGAAATTGTTATGACTAATTTTTTGCATTGTTCTTTAGGTCATGATTAATGATAGGTGTTTTTAAGTATGATTATATTGTCATCTTGCAGTGATTTGAGATTTGAGATTTTAACAAATTGAGCAACTGAAAGCCATAAAAATTGACATGTTTTTTCAGCCATACCCAAATTCCAATTTTTTTTCTGTGTTGATACTGGTTGGACAATGATATTTTTTATCTACTAAACAAATTCTAGACTTTATATCTAGTATTTGTACCACTGTTTAGGTCATGGTTTATAATTTGATTGAAGATGATGTTCAAAACTTGGCTATTCATGTAATGTTTATGATGATGTAAATTTTAAAGTTTCAATAAAAAAATCCTGACTATTGTAGGGATTTCTATTTTTTTAATTGATCTTGTAAATTTGGGTACTATATTTTAATAACATGTTATATTTGGTTCTTTGTAAGAAGGAGGAATTAATGGTCAAACACTTGTTCATCCACTCTGATTATGGCTTCAAAATATGGCCGGAGGTTATTGGCAATTTGGGTATATCTTGGGCCTTGGATAGAGAAGTGCACCAATTTAGCAACTGGAAATCCCACTCCAATCACCCTTTGCTCCAACTCCTCAGGTGTATGCTACCCCCTCACATCTTCTAGGCCATTTGGAAGGAGAGGAACAATAGGATCTTTAGAGAAGAGAGCAACCGTTCTGAGACATGTCTTCATTTAGGTATTAAGCTCCTGTGTGAGAATGCCAGGATGGCCAAATGGAAGCTCTCCGCTTGTCCTCCCACTACTTGGGAAGTGAGAATTGCTGACAGATGGAATATCCTTGATTGGTTCTCTAGATATGAAGATGCTAAAAAGATAGCTAGGAAGGCTACCAGATGGGTTGGCCCCCTAGAGGATGGACTAAATTAAACTTTGAAGGGGTGGAAAATAATCTAAGCCAGGGTGGGGGTGGTGTCCTGAGAGATTATAAAGGTGATTGCCTCATGGCTTATGTTGGCCCTATCAACAACTAAACCATCACCTAGGTAGAAGGACTAGCCCTTCTCTGGGGGATTAAGTTCACAAAAGAAATGAATGTCAGATAACTAGAAATTGAGGGGGATTCCAAAGTGGTTGTTGAGGCTATCAAAAGGGGTGCTAGTGTAGGGTGGCAGGCTAGACCTATTATTTTGGAGATTGTTGAGCTAATTAATAGCTTCCAGAGCACCATTAGAGCCCACATGTACATAGAAGGGAATTCAGTTGCTGACTCAATGGTGGCAATGGGCCTAAAACAAACTAAACTCAATAGTTAGAGGGTGGTGAGTGACTTACCCCTACTAAATCAGCAGATAATTGGGGGAGAAATGAATATCAAGGTTTAAATGTGCCACTCCATCTTATTCATTGCAAATCCTTATTAGATCACATGCTAATGTGTTTTGATGATTTTTGTGATTATGGAAAGGAGAACCCAAATTCCCATAAAAATTCATAATTGCTCCTTAAATGTGTGGAGTAGGCACTATCTGAATATGAAGGCTTACTTTGTGGATAAGGAAAACAAGTGTGTCCTTGGTATTATTACTATTTATGGCACCTAGAGATCTGTTAGATCTAGTGGTACGAAGCCCAATTTCCAAAACATTTTCCCAAGCCAAAATTTTAAGTGTAAACTATTCTTGAAAAGGCTTTTCAATTTTGAAGGGTCTTTTAAGCTCTACAAAAACACTCAGCTCTCTATTTTCCTGGGTATTCTAGTGTGGGAAGGTCTAAAATTTAAAATGGGCGGCAACACTCTACACATTGAACCTGATAGAATTGATGAGGCCTTCATCTCTGATGCACTGGTGACACATTACTACAAGGAGAGTGACATTTGGAGCTTTATGGAGAGAATGAAGGGGGGCCATGATGAATGAATCTCTAAATAATTTGTGTCATCCTGGAACAATCGGAAGGTCTTTGTTGGTGGCATCCACTTTCAGTTGAATGAGAAGGTCATATCCAAGGTGACGGGGCTCTCTATGATGGGGAGAAAATACAAGAACACTAGCCAAACTCCAGACCCTACTAGTCTCAACCAATTCTTCAAGGAGGGAGAGCTACCAGTGAAAAAGAAGGGGGGCTTCAACAGGGAGGAGCTACTAGATTTTTGGCCTAAAATCTACCTTATAGTGATGAAATACTTCACATTGGAAGGTAATTTTACTATCTTTTACTACTACCACTTATCATTCCTGAACCATGTTAAAAACAAAGACTTAATCTCCATCCCTTTGTATCTTTGTATTCCTTAGAAAGTAACATTCTTGATGTTAAGGAGAACCCAGATAAGCCTATTCCTATCCTCCACTAGGGCCTCCTTCACTGCATCTACTAGTTCCACAAAGCCATTTTCCCAGCACCCAAACCCCCACCTGATTATCCAAGAAATACCCTAGGAGGATTCCCTGGCCAAAACCAAAAACCCCACCCAGTCCTCCTCCTAGTCCATCTGTGTCATCCAAGAACCTAAGCTGGGTGCCAAAGATGGTAGGAACCATAAAAAGTGTGTTTGTTATACACTAAGTTTGCACCCTTGTTTCAAGCTCTTGTAGTCTTGATAACCTAGTATAACATGGGAATCATCTCCAGGTTGTAGGACCTATGTTAACTGAGATGAGACCTCCAAGTTCTAGGATAGTTCCTCTTGGATAATCACCTTAATTTCCTTCTTGACAAGAAAAGTAAACTTTGGGGAAAAGGGATAGAACGAATGTAAAAAGGGAAATGACTGGAAAGCAAACTACCTACTAGGTGATACACTAAAAATATGATATGAATTGCAGTATAAAGGATGAAATCAGTACACAATCTTAGGTCTAGGAGATCACAACTTAATGAATAGGCTTGCATCAATATTTTATATAGGGGTATGCAATAAAGAGATGCTATGCAGGGAAACAGAGAAATTTCACAAAGCAGTAGCACTCCTAAGAATTTAGACACAAACTATAACCTGCAAACAAACATTCACCTCTGCAATTAGGTATAAGAATGAGACAGATTGCCAGGGGTGGAAGTATACCCACAAAAGCATTCAAATCATATCATTCACAAGAATACACATAAATTGCAGAAAGAAAGAGGGATCAAGAACCCTAAAAATATCACCGAAACATACATATACTGAATTCAATAAGAGAAACTTTAGACAAGAAGGTATAGGGGACATCAAAGAATGTCACAATACACTTTGCAATATCCAAATAGTTAATGAAAGGTTACAATTGCAAAAGTGATAGGGGAGAAAGAATGCTTTAGATAACTTCTTAGAAAGATGAACTCTCTTTTTAAAAACTATAAAATCTAAGCTCTAAAATCTCCAAAAATTAATTATATACATCTCCTTTATTGCACATAGGTAGGAGAAAAAATATCATTAGGGTTACATAAATCTGCATAAAATAATCCAAACCTAAATGAGTCAGTTTTGATCATAAATGTTCATGAAAATATCTCAACCAATCTGATATGTCTATATCCTTGCATGTACATCTCCTTACTGAAATTGCTAGCAGACAAAAACCTTGATCCAACTACTTCTCTTCAAGTTGGGCCTACCATAACTATCAAATTTGATACTCTTAGAACGTAAGAATCCACCAAGAATGGCTGCCCAAATCTTTTCCTCATCTATTCCAATTGCAACCACCCCTGAGAACATAAATTCTGAGCTACCCCTGCAAGAAAACACTCTCCACAGGAACAAACAGAAGAAAACTAGTGAAATATACTACAATCCCCTTTGAAAAATTTTAAGGCCACATCATAACAGCTAGAACCAATAAAAATTGGCCATCTCAGCAAAAGGACCCATAGAAGGTAGAAGAATCATGCCTTGACCATCAGATGGTGGGTGTATGATTTCGTAAGCCCAGGAGGTTCTATGAGATCATACACCGACCATAGATCTTCCTCTATTACCACTGAAGATACTCAGGCCCATAATAAATGCACCCTATCATAGTGTGTACCAATAAGAAACCCGAACATCAGTTGGACCCACAACAACGTCAGTCAAAACACTCAGAGGATCGAATGGCTATCACATGATCACATGGGATCAGAAGATCCCATGAGATCATGCGCTAGCCATTGATCTTGGATCAAATGGCACCTCTATAGAGCCACTGACCATCGGACTAACCAATAGTCCTATCATCACCTGGCCGGGCACTAAAAAATGGACATGTCACCACCTGAGGACTCAGAGGCTTGGCAGTAAAGTAGATCTAATGGCCATCACATGATTGCATGGAATCGAAAGATCCATGTGAACATGTGACCACCATAGATCTTCAATCAACTAGGGCCTACCTTATACTTTGGGTCCATTGCAAATCTTCATTGATACCACATCAATGGTTGTTGCATGATCACCTGGGATTAGAAGATCCCATGAGATCATGCGATAACCATTGGATCTAACTGTGAACAAAAAATAGACCTAGGGGAAATATTAAAGGCTAGGACATAGGATACTTAGGAAAATAGGTGGTAGGACCTTAAGAAAATAATAGCACATGGGTTTTCAGAGATAAGCAACCCAAAAGAGTAAAATATTAAATTAGAAAGGGCCAAGGCTTAATAAAGGGTTTTATGGGGGTTTAAATGTTCACATATGAATTTTTAATGGCCTTCAAATGATGCAGGAGCATCCTGGGTGTAAGAGCAATCTTGCATTACCCAAAAAAAACATATTTCTATTTTTATATTCAATAAGGGCTATTTTGTACAGAGCTGTTATTTATGGAAAGTTACTATTTTTGGTAATTTTTGTATGTGCTTAGAATGATCTGATTTCTTTTTTGGAGGTTCATTTTGGTCATATAAGTCTGCTAGTAAAGTTTCATTGCTAGATCAAGTGTATATTGGAAGATATTAAAAATTTTCGGTATTGGCAGCAGGGTACAGAAACTTTGAACTCAGTTTTGAAAGCTTTAGAGGCCCCAAATGAGGTCAAAAATTTGGGTGATGGGCACTTGCGTGGGTCAAGCTTGTAGAGTGCTTTGTGGCATTTCTGAAATGAGGTTATAATAGCCGATCGGGTCAACTGGTGATGACTTATGGTCTTCGGAAGTTGGGCCACCTGAAATGGCAGAAAATAATTTTCTTCAAAATTTTTGTTCGGGTTTCAAAGGTTATCTTGAGCTGACTATGATGTAATAAAATGTAAAATAAAATAATTCTAAGTTTGGTCGACCTTATTGGCTAAAATTTTGGAACCTTCCCAGGCATTGGAAAAATTGCCTTTATAAGGAAGGCTGTATTATTGTCTTAGGCAGTTCAGAATAGTTCTAGGTAATAGATCTGGGTAATAGTTCGAGGCTTTTTCCTATAGAATATTGTAAGGGAATGCCCATGTGGCTTTGCATATTGTAATTCTAAAAGTTTGTAATTCCACATTTGTGGAGATAATAAGAAGCCAATTTTCTGTTCTTGCATATTGTTGTTGTTTCTATATTTCTGTTATGTGTTTGTGGTATTAAGGGGACCACCCTTCATCAAGTGGTATCAGAGCAGGAGTTCTTGAGTGTGTAAATAGATCATCGACTATGAGGCAATTTGCACCAGGACCATGGTTAGAGTTTCAGTGCGCATCGCAAAAATGCCTCCACAAAGAGAACATGGTGGAAGAGCTGGTGCTGTGACACCTAAGGTTAGAGAGCTGCAGAGACAAGTGCAAGCATTGCAAGAAGAGATTCATAGAGGAATGAATCTTAATCTCAGAGATGAAAGTGAGGATGAAGCCGAAGAAGAATATTAAGAAGGAGAAGCTGAAATTGTGAACGAGGAGGAAGAAAGACTTTTTCAGGCAATTTTCAAGATTGGGAAAAGACCTAAGATTGAGGTTCCTACATTTTTTGGAAATCTTAACCCAGAGGAGTTGATCGACTAGATCAATGAATGTGAGGAATATTTTGAGTATGAAGATGTTGAGGATCCTGATAGGGTCAAATTTGTGAAGGCCAGACTGAAAGGTCATGCAAAGATATGGTGGCAAGAGATTCAGTTGGAGTGAAATAGAATGGGAAAGGAGAAAATCACGAGATGGGATCGGATGGTGGATAAATTCAAGTGACAGTTCATCCTTGTTGATTATGAGTTTGACCTACTAAAGAAAATGCAGAGTTTAAAGCAAGCAGGAAGATCTGTTCAGGAGTATATAGAGGAGTTCTATCGACTTCTCATCAGAACAGGCCATGCAGAAGCTGATAAGGAGAAAGTTGCCCGATACCTTAATGGGTTAAGGCCAAGCATTCAGGAGGAGTTGAATCTAGTTTGAATGAACAGTATTGAAGAGGCATACCAGTTTACCCAAAAAGTAGAGGAAAAGTTGAACAAGAAGTTTGAGAGCAGACAAAATGGAAGAGGTCGCGGTGGACGATCTGGTAGACGGTCATATGGTGGCCAAAATGAAGATCCAAAAAAGAAGGATGAGGCTAGTAACAGTCATTATCAGCAAGGAAATAATTCCAATCACTTCCAAAATCAGAATAATAGAGATCAGAGAGGAAGAGAAAGAGGACAAGGATCTGGAAGAGGTGGCTTCCGTGGAACATGTTTTCACTGTGGAGAAGAAGGTCATAGGGCATTTGAATGTCCTCAATGCCAAGGTAGAACAAACAGGAGAAATGAATGCCAGGCTAGAGTTGCACATGTAGATGAAGATGCCAGATCATCAAATTCTGAAGATGCTGAAAGAGGAGAAACATTGATTAATAGAAGAGTCATATTGAGTGGTGAGAATGAACCTGAGAAAAGGAAGAGCCTATTTTGCACCAGGTGCAAGTGTGAAGGTAAATGTTGTGATGTGATTATTGATAGTGGAAGCACTGACAATTTGGTGTCAGAAGAGATGGTGACAAAGTTAAAGCTCAAAAGACAAAAACACCCACATCCATATCGGATTGCTTGGGTACAGGATGACCACAAGGTCATGGTCAATGAACAATGCCTGGTGAAGTTCAAGATTGGTGGATACCAAGATGAGGTATTGTGTGATATCATATCTATGGATGCATGTCATATGTTGTTGGGTAGGCCATGACAATTTGACAGATGTGTTGTACATGATGGTCGTGCAAATACCTATTCCTTGACAAAAGATGGAGTGTGACATAAGCTAAAACCATTGAAGGAGACTGAAGAAAAGGTATGTGGCAATGCAAGGATAACTTTTGTTGATGGAAGAAATTTCCTAGATGGTATGAGCCATGAGCATGTATGTTTTTCTTTAATTCCAAAAGCTGGTAAAGAGGAAGTAGAAGATGTTCCTGTAGAAGTTGCAGATTTGTTGAATGAGTTTCAAGATATTGTATCTAATAACGTGCCTGATGGATTACCACCAGTCAAGAAGATCAGTCATCAGATGGACTTGATCCCAGGAGTGAGTTTGCCGAATAAGGTAGCACATAGAATGACACCTGTAGAAAGTGAGGAGTTGAACAGACAAGTACATGAACTGCTACAGAAAAGATTGATCTGTGAGAGTCTGAGTCCCTGTGCTGTACCAGTGTTATTAGCACCAAAGAAGAATGGAGAATGGAGGATGTGTACAGATTCTAGGGCAATAAATAAGATCATAATCAAGTACAAGTTTCCATTGCAATGAATGGATGATATTATGGATTGTTTGAGTGGGGCTGTGTATTTCTCAAAGATAGATCTAAAGAGTGGATATCATCAGATTCAGATCAGAGAAGGAGATGAATGAAAGACTACCTTCAAGATAAAAGAAGGACTATATGAGTGGTTAGTCATGCCTTTTGGGCTAACCAATGCACCGAGCACTTTCATGCAGCTCATGAACGAAGTTCTGAAAGAATATCTGGGTAAGTTTGTCATTGTTTACCTAGATGATATTTTGATCTTTAGTAAGACATTGGATGAGCATATGATGCATATTCGTATGGTATTTGAGAAGTTGAGAGAAGAGAAATTGTTGATTAATTTGAAGAAGTGCAGTTTTGTGAAGAAAGAGTTAGTGTATTTGGGATTTGTAGTTTTAGGAGAAGGTCTAAAAATGGACCCAAAGAAGGTACAAGCTATCCTTGAATGGCCTACTCCAAAGAGTGCTACCGAGGTAAGATCTTTTCATGGTCTAGCTAGCTTTTACATAAAGTTTATCAAAAATTTTAGTAGTATTTTTGGACCCTTGACTGAAACAATGAGAGGGGATAGAAAAGAGTTTAAGTGGACTAATGGGGCAGAAAAGAGTTTTCAATTGTTGAAACACAAAGTTACAGAACAACCTATTTTAGCACTTCCAGATTTTAATAAGGTGTTTCAAGTAGATTGTGATGCTAGTGGTACTGCAATAGGAGCTGTTATGAGCCAAGAAGGTAAACCTGTTGCTTATTTCAGTGAGAAGTTAAATGATGCCAAGAGGAAATATTCTATTTCTAATCAGGAATTTTATGGTATAGTTCAGGCATTAAAGAAGTGGAGACATTATCTACTTCCTAAGGAGTTTGTTTTGTATACTGATCATCAAGCTTTGCAATATTTGAATAGTCAAGGAAAATTGAATCAAAGGCATTTGAAATGGGTTGAGTTTTTGCAGAGTTATACATTTGTTTTGAAACATAGGATTGGAAAGTCTAATAGGGTTGTAGATGCTCTTAGCAGATGGTAACTATTGCTAAAAGAAATGCAGATTGAAGTGGTTGGGTTCAAGGAAATCAAGAATTTGTATCTAGAGGATCCTGATTTTGGTGAAGCTTGAAAAGCTTGTACAGAACCTATTACTCTAGACAGGACAAAATGGTTGGATTTCATCATCCAGGATGATATGCTATTCAGAGTGAGTCAGTTGTGCATTCCATGAAGTTCTATGAGGGAGAATCTCATCAAGGAGAAGCATAGCAGAGGATTGGCTGGACATTTTGGTCATGATAAAACCCTTGGTTTGGTTAGTGAGAATTATTATTGGCCACAGTTGCAGCAAGATGTGAAGAAGTTTGTATAGAGTTGCAGAGTATGTCAGATGGTGAAAGGAGTGAAGTAGAATATAGGGTTGCATCAACCATTACCTGTACAAGAGAAGCCTTGGGAAGATATCAGCATGGACTTTGTTCTTGGTTTACTAAGGACTCAGCAGGGACATGATTCAATTTTTGTAATAGTTGACATATTTTCAATGATGGCACATTTCATTCCCTGCAAGAAGACTAATGATGTTGTTCATGTAGCATAATTATTTTTCAGAGAAGTGGTGAGACTACATGGTTTGCTAAAGACCATAGTTTCAGATTGGGACACTAAGTTTGTTGGATATTTCTGGCATACATTATGGAAGAAGTTGAAGACAGATTTGAAGTTTAGTTCATCACATCATCTACAGACTGATGGATAGACAGAGGTGGTGAATAGGAGTTTGGGAAATTTGCTAAGATGTTTGGTTGGAGATAAGCCAATAGGATGAGATTTGATTTTACCACAAGCAGAATTTGCATACAATAATTTTGTCAACAGGAGCACTGGTAAATCACCATTCCAGATTGTGATGAAAGGTGCTCCCCTTAATACCACAAACGCATAACAGAAATAGAGAAACAACAACAATATGCAAGAACAAAAAATTGGCTTCTTATTATCTCCACAAATGTGGAATTACAAACTTTCAGAATTACAATATGCAAATCCCCATGGGCATTCCCTTACAATATTCTGTAGGACAAAGCCTTGAATTATTGTGCAGATCTACTACCCAGAACTATTCTGAACTGCCTAAGACAATAATACAGCCTTCTTTATATAGGCAATTTTTCCACCGCCTGGGAAGGTTCCAGAATTTTAGCCAATAAGGCCGACCAAACTTAGAATTATTTTATTTTACATTTTATTACATCATAGTTGGCTCAAGATAACCTTTGAAACCCGAACAAAAATTTTGAAGAAAATTATTTTCCGCCATTTCAGGTGACCCAACTTCTGAAGACCATAAGTCATCACCAGTTGACCCGATCGGCTATTATAACCCCATTTTAGAAATGCCACAAAATGCTCTATAGGCTTGACCCACGCAAGCGCCCGTCACCCAAATTTTTGTCCTCATCCGGGGCCTCTAAATCCTTCAAAACTAAGTTCAAAGTTTCTGTACCCTGCTGCCAATACCGAAAATCTTCAATATCTTCCAATGTACACTTGACGTGGCAATGAAACTTTACTGGCAGACGTATATGACCAAAATGAACCTCCAAGAAAGAAATCAGATCATTCTGAGCACATATGAAAATTACCAAAAAATAGTAACTTTCCACAAATAGCAGCTCTGCACAAGATAGCCCTTATTGAATTCAAAAATAGAAATATTTTTGGGTGATGCAAGATTGCTCTTACACCCAGGATACTCCTGCATCAGACACCCAGGGTAATTTGAGAAGTGACCCTGTCACGACTCAGGTGTGCAGAGGAAAACCAAGACGGTTAACCTCCTCCTTTGTTAGCCATGATGAATCTTTAATAGGTCATCCTTTCCATTTGACCAAATACTCTTCATATGTCTTGTTCCTTGTGCTTCTGCCAACACGACTGTCCAATATGTCTTCAATCTCCTTGATATCTGAACTGGTTGCTGGAATACTCCACTGTGCTGCTACAACCTCATCTTCAACACCTCCTTCATGATACTCTGTCAAATCTGAAATGTTAAACAATAGTGAAATATTCAGCTCAGTAGGCAATTCTACCTCATATGCATTTCCTGAATCATGTTTCTTCAGTATCTTACATGGCCCAAACTTCTTCATTTATAGCTTGTTATATGTACCAACCGGAAATCGCTCCTTCCACAAATGAACCATGACTTCATCACCAATCTGAAATTCTTTATACCTCCTTTTCTCATCTGGCTTAGCCTTATACTATGCATTCATCTTGGTAATATGCTTCCTCACCTCCCCATGAATGTTCTTCAAGTGTTCTGCAAAATCCTTAGCTTCAGCACTACTTATTTCTCCTTTATCTATCTTCCTCAATTCAGATGCATTTCTTCGACTACTTCCATATACAATCTGGAATGGTGATTTACCAGTGCTCCTATTGACATAATTATTGTATGCAAATTCTGCCTGTGGTAAAATCAAATCCCATCCTGTTGGCTTATCTCCAACCAAACATCTCAGCAAATTTCCCAAACTCCTATTCACCACCTCTGTCTGTCCATCAGTCTGTGGATGATGTGATGAACTGAACTTCAAATCTGTCTTTAACTTCTTCCATAATGTACGCCAAAAATATCCAACAAACTTAGTGTCCCAATCTGAAACTATGGTCTTCGACAAACCATGAAGTCTCACTACTTCTCTGAAAAACAATTCTGCTATATGAATAGCATCATTAGTCTTCTTGTAGGGAATGAAATATGCCATCTTCGAGAATTTGTCAACTACCACAAAAATTGAATCGTGTCCCCGCTGAGTCCTCGGTAAACCAAGAACAAAGTCTATACTGATATCCTCCCAAGGCTTCTCTGGTATAGGTAATGGTTGATACAGCCCTGTATTCTACTTCACCCCTTTCACCATCTGACATATTCTGCAACTCAGTACAAACTTTTTCACATCTTGCTGCAACTGTGGCCAATAATAATTTTCACTAACCAAACCAAGGGTTTTATCACGACCAAAATGTCCAGCCAATCCTCTGCTATGCTTCTCCTTGATGAGATTCTCCCTCATAGAACTTTTTGGAATGCACAACTGACTCTCTCTGAATAGCATATCATCTTGGATGATAAAATCCAGCTATTTCATCCTGTCTAGAGTAACAGGTTCTGTATAAGCTTTTCAAGCTTCACCAAAATCAGGGTCCTCTGGATATAAATTCTTGAGTTCCTTGAACCCAATCACTTCAATCTGCATTTCTGTCAGCAATAGTTGCCTTCTGCTAAGAGCATCTACAACCTTATTTGACTTTCCACTCCTGTGTTTCAAAACAAATGTATAACTCTGCAAAAACTTGACCCATTTCAAATGCCTTTGATTCAATTTTCCTTGACTATTCAAATATTGCAAAGCTTGATGATCAGTATACAAAACAAACTCCTTAGGAAGCAGATAGTGCCTCCACTTTTTCAATGCCTGAACTATAGTATAAAATTCTTGATCATAAATAGAATATTTTCTCTTGGGATCATTTAATTTCTCACTAAAATAAGCAACAGGTTTACCTTCTTAGCTCATAACAGCTCCTATTGCAGTACCACTAGCATCACAATCTACTTGAAACACCTTATTAAAATCTAGAAGTGCTAAAACTGGTTGTTCTGTAACTTTTTGTTTCAACAATTGAAAACTCTTTTCTGCCCCATTAGTCCACTTAAACTCTTTTCTATCCCCTCTCATTGTTTCAGTCAAGGGTCCACAAATACTGCTAAAATTTTTGATAAACTTTCTGTAAAAGCTAGCTAGACCATGAAAAGATCTTACCTCGGTAGCACTCCTTGGAGTAGGCCATTCAAGGATAGCCTGTACCTTCTCTGGGTCTATTTTTAGACCTTCTGCTGAAACTACAAATTCCAAATACACTAACTCTTTCTTCACAAAACTGCACTTCTTCAAATTAATCAACAATTTCTCTTCTCTCAGCTTCTCAAATACCATACAAATATGCATCATATGCTCATCCAATGTCTTACTAAAGATCAAAATATCATCTAGGTAAACAATGACAAACTTACCCAGAAATTCTTTCAGAACCTCATTCATGAGCCGCATGAAAGTGCTCGGTGCATTGGTTAGCTCAAAAGGCATGACTAACAACTCATACAGTCCTTCCTTTGTCTTGAAGGTAGTCTTCCATTCATCTCCCTCCCTGATCTGAATCTAATGATATCCACTTTTCAGATCTATCTTTGAAAAATACACAGCTCCACTCAAACAGTCCATAATATCATCCATTCATGGCAATGGAAACCTATACTTGATTGTGATCTTATTTATTGCTCTGGAATCTGTACACATCCTCCACTCTCCATTCTTCTTTGGTGCTAATACCTCAGGTACAGCACAGGGACTCAGACTCTCTCGAATCAACCCCTTCTGCAATAACTCATGTACTTGTCTGTTGAACTCTTCACTTTCTGCTGGTGTCATTCTATGTGCTGCCTTGTTTGGCAAACTGGCTCCTCGAATCAAATCCATTTGATGACTGATCTTCCTTACCGGTGGTAATCCATCGGGTACATTATCAGATACAATATCCTGAAACTCATTCAACAAATCTGCAACCTCTACAGGTACATCCTCTGCTTCTTCTTTACCAACTTTTGGAATTAAAGCAAAACACACATGCTCATGCCTCATACCATCTAGGAATTTTCTTCCATCAACAAATGTTATTCTTGCATTACCACATACCTTTTCTTCAGTCTCCTTCAATGGTTTTAGCTTATGCCACACTCCATCCTTTGTCAGGGAATAGGTATTCGCACGACCATCATGTACAACACATCTGTCAAACTGCCATGGTCTACCCAACAACATATGACATGCATCCATAGATATGATATCACACAATACCTCATCTTGGTATTTGCCAATCTTGAACTTCACCAGGCATTGTTCATTGACCATGACCTTATGGTCATCCTGTACCCAGGCAATCCGATATGGATGTGGGTGTTTCTGTCTCTTGAGCTTCAACTTTGTCACCATCTCTTCTGACACCAAATTGTCAGTGCTTCCACTATCAATGATCACATCACAACATTTACCTTCACACTTGCACCTGGTGCGAAACAGGCTCCTCCTTTGCTCAGGTTCATTCTCACCACTCAACAGGACTCTTCTGTTAATCAACGTTTCTCCTCTTTCAGCATCTTCAGAATTTGATGATCTGGCATCTTCATCTACATGTGCAACTCTGGCCTGGCCTTCATTTCTCCTATCTGTTCTGCCTTGGCACTGAAGACATTCAAATGCCCTATGACCTTATTCTCCACAGTGAAAACATGTTCCACGGAAACCACCTCTTCCAGATCCTTGCCCTCTTCCTCTTCCTCTTTGATCTCTATTATTCTGATCCTGGAAGTGATTGGAATTATTTCCTCACTGATTCTGACTGCTACTGGCCTCATCCTTCTTTTTCAGATCTTCATTTCGACCACCATATGATCGTCCACCAGATCATCCACCGTGACATCTTTCGTTTTGTCTGTCTCAAACTTCTTGTTTAGCTTTTCCTCTACTTTTAGGGCAAACTAGTATGCCTCTTCAATACTGTTCATTCGAACCAGATTTAGCTCCTCCTGAATGCTCGGCCTTAACCCATTAAGGTATTGGGCAACTTTCTCCTTATCAGCTTCTGCATAGCCTGTTCTGATGAGAAGTCGATAGAACTCCTCTGTATACTCCTGAACAGATCTTCCTGCTTGCTTCAAACACTGTATTTTCTTCAGTAGGTCAAGCTCATAATCAATAGGAATGAACTGTCACTTCAATTTATCCACCATCTGATCCCATCTCATGATTTTCTCCTTTCCCCTTCTATTTCGCTCCAACTGAATCTCTTGCCACCATATCTTCGCATGACCTTTCAATCTGGCCTTTGCAAATTTGACCCTATCAGGATCCTCAACATCTTCATACTCAAAATATTCTTCACATTCATTGATCCAGTCGATCAATTCCTCTGGGTTAAGATTTCCAGAAAATGTAGGAACCTCAATCTTAGGTCTTTTCCCAATCTTGGAAATCGCCCGAAAAAGTCTTTCTTCCTCCTGGTTCGCAATTTCAACTTCTCCTTCTTGATATTCTTCTTTGGCTTCATCCTCACTTTCGTCTCTGATATTAAGATTCATTCCTCTGTAAATCTCTTCTTGCAATACTCGCACTTGTCTCTGCAGCTCTCTAACCTCAGGTGTTACAACACCAGCTCTTCCACCACGTTCCCTTCGTGGAGATATTTTTGTGATGTGCACTGAAACCCTAGCCACGGTCCTGGTGCAAACTGCCTCACAGTCGGTAATCTATTTACACACTCAAGAACTCCTGCTCTGATACCACTTGATGAAGGGTGCTCCCCTTAATACCACAAACGCATAACAGAAATAGAGAAACAACAACAATATGCAAGAACAGAAAATTGGCTTCTTATTATCTCCACAAATGTGGAATTACAAACTTTCGAAATTACAATATGCAAAGCCCAATGGGCATTCCCTTACAATATTCTGTAGGACAAAGCCTCTAATTATTGCCCAGATCTACTACCCAGAACTATTCTGAACTGCCTAAGACAATAATACAGCCTTCCTTATATAGGCAATTTTTCCACCGCCTGGGAAGGTTCCAAAATTTTAGCCAATAAGGCCGACCAAACTTAGAATTATTTTATTTTACATTTTATTACATCATAGTCAGCTCAAGATAACCTTTGAAACTCGAACAAAAATTTTGAAGAAAATTATTTTCCGCCATTTCAGGTGACCCAACTTCCGAAGACCATAAGTCATCACCAGTTTACCCGATCGGCTATTATAACCCCATTTCAGAAATGCCACGAAGCGCTCTACAGGCTTGACCCACGCAAGCGCCTGTCACCCAAATTTTCAACCTCATCCGGGGCCTCTAAAGCCTTCAAAACTAAGTTCAAAGTTTCTGTACCCTGCTGCCAATACCGAAAATCTTCAATATCTTCCAATGTACACTTGACCTAGCAATGAAACTTTACTGGCAGACTTATATGACCAAAATGAACCTCCAAGAAAGAAATTAGATCATTCTGAGCACATACAAAAATTACCAAAAAATAGTAACTTTCCACAAATAGCAGCTCTGCACAAGATAGCCCTTATTGAATTCAAAAATAGAAATATTTTTGGGTGATGCAAGATTGCTCTTACACCCAGGATGCTCCTGCATCAGATTGTATATAGAAGTAGTCCAAGAAATGCATCTGAATTGAGGAAGATAGATAAAGGAGAAATAAGTAGTGCTGAAGCTAAGGATTTTGTAAAATATTTGAAGAACATCCATGAGGAGGTGAGGAAGCATATTACCAAGATGAATGCACAATATAAGGCTAAGGCAGATGAGAAAATGAGGCATAAGGAATTTCAGGTTGGAGATGAAGTCATGGTTCATTTGTAGAAGAAGCGATTTCTAGTTGTTACATATAACAAGCTGAAAATGAAGAAGTTTGGACCATGTAAGATATTGAAGAAGCATGATTCAGGAAATGCATATGAGGTAGAATTGCCTAGTGAGCTGAACATTTCACCAGTGTTTAACATTTTAGATTTGACAGAGTATCATGAAGGAGGTGTTGAAGATGAGGTTGCAGCAGCATAGTGGAGTATTCCAACAACCAGTTCAGATATCAACGATATTGAAGACATACTGGACAGTCGTGTTGGAAAAAGCACAAGGAATAGGACATATGAAGAGTATTTGGTTAAATGGAAAGGACGGCCTGTAGAAGATTTATCATGGCTAATAAAGGAGGAGGTTAACCATCTTGGTTTTCCTCTACACACCTGAGTCGTGACAGGGTAACTTCTCAAATTACCCTGGGTGTCTGATGCAGGAGCATCCTAGGTGTAAGAGCAATCTTGCATTACCCAAAAAAAACATATTTCTATTTTTATATTCAATAAGGGCTATTTTGTGCAGAGCTGCTATTTATGGAAAGTTACTACTTTTGGTAATTTTCATATGTGCTTAGAATGATCTAATTTCTTTCTTGGAGGTTCATTTTGGTCATATAAGTCTGCTAGTAAAGTTTTATTGCCAGATCAAGTGTATATTGGAAGATATTGAAAATTTTCGGTATTGGCAATAGGGTACAGAAACTTTGAACTCAGTTTTGAAGGCTTTAGAGGCCCCAGATGAGGTCAAAAATTTGGGTGATGGGCACTTGTGTGGGTCAAGCCTGTAGAGTGCTTTGTGGCATTTCTAAAATGAGGTTATAATAGTCGATCGGGTCAACTGGTGATGACTTATGGTCTTCGGAAGTTGGGCCACCTGAAATGGCAGAAAATAATTTTCTTCAAAATTTTTGTTCGGGTTTCAAAGGTTATCTTGAGCTGACTATGATGTAATAAAATGTAAAATAAAATAATTCTAAGTTTGGTCGGCCTTATTGGCTAAAATTCTAGAACCTTCCCAGGCGGTGGAAAAATTGCCTATATAAGGAAGGCTGTATTATTGTCTTAGGTAGTTTAGAATAGTTCTAGGTAATAGATCTAGGTAATAGTTCAAGGCTTTTTCCTATAGAATATTGTAAGGGAATGCCCATGTGGCTTTGCATATTGTAATTCTAAAAGTTTGTAATTCCACATTTGTGGAGATAATAAGAAGCCAATTTTCTGTTGTTGCATATTGTTGTTGTTTCTCTATTTCTGTTGTGTGTTTGTGGTATTAAGGGGATCACCCTTCATCATCAAACTAGAGAACTAAAAAACTAGAGTAGCCAAGGAAAAGGCATAGACTTCATAAAAATTCTCAGGGGGCTAACATAGGATTAAAAATGCCAGACATAGGAGACTAGGCCAAATTGCATAGGATAGGAAATTTTGGGGAACATTTTGGTGGTTTCTACTGGATGTCAGCCTACTAGACATGGAAATCAGTGGCCTTGAGAAATCCATTGGGCATGGGGTTATTTTTTTAGCACAAAACTTTGACAGAGGAACAAACCTTGAAGTAGAAAGACAAACCTATGCACAGGCACTCTTTGAAAAGCTAAAAACTAACCTAGGAAAATAGGGAAAGAAAAACAAGAAACATAATTACAAGAATTTACAGAGAGGGATTAACCTCAAAGCAGGGCTTCAAGTGGAAACCATTTACTAAAATTGGCAAGGGAACCCCTTCAAGTGTTGATAGCTAGAAAGAATTAGGTCCCTTGCACTCTATTATACCAAATGGTCCACCCCAAAATGAATCAAATTTTGTATGCCTACCAGGTCTTGACCTGAACTCATCCCACTTGAGGACTATGTCTCCAACCTTGAAATCTCTGATCCTAGCTCTTCTATCAAAGCTCCTCTTTGTCAGAATATGATGGAATTCCATATCCTTCATGGATTTACCTCTGATTTCTTCTAATTCCATCAGCTGAGCATACTTGATTTGTAAGGGATCTCACTCCTCAAACAGGGCATATTGGGTGGCCAAGTCCAAAGCTGGCAATTCAGATGAAATGGCTAACTTGGCCTCTTTTCCATACACTAGCACATAAGGAGAATTCCCAATAATCTTCTTTGGAGTAATCATGTCCAACCATAAGGCAGACCTTAGTTTGGTATGCCAATCCCTTTGGTTGTCCTGCAGGGTCTTCTTGATTATCCTAATCAAATTCTTGTTTGTTGACTCTGCTAAGCCATTTCCCTAAGGATAGTAATTTGAACTAGTATTTAGGTAAATGCCATTCTTGACTACCCATTATGAGACTTTGAGGCTTATGAATGCCAATACATTATCTGATATTATGGAATCTGGAGTGCCAAATCTATGAATTAAATCATCATAAAAACTTAATGCAACACTCTCATTTGATTCTTTCAGTGCAATTGCCTATGTCCATCTAGTGAAATAATTTGTTGTAGTGATTATCCACTTGTGTCTTGCACTAGATGGAGGATTGATCACACTAATGAAGTCTATACCCCACTTCATGAAAGGTTTCTCTGTTTTGACTAGCTATAGGGGCAAGGTTGCAAGCCTTTCTTTTCTTGCAAACATGACACACTTGATGCATTTTTTGACATAATCATGGCCATCCTTGAAGATAGATGGCCAGTAGTATCTATCCCTCATAATTTTAAAAGCAGTAGTCCTAGGAGAAAAGTGACCTCCAGAAGGTCCATCATGAAACTCAAATAGGACATTAGCTATCTTTTCTAAATCTATGCATCTTAAAAGGACACCACTGTGATCCTTTCTAAAAAGAATCTCATCTATCAACACAAAAGGAAAAGATTATAATCTATAATACCTCCTTTTTTCTGAATCTAGATCTACAGGACATTGTCCTATCTTCAAATAATTGATCATATTAGGCAACTAACTTGTTACCTTGGCTTGGTCTTCTACAGAATACACCACAAGAGATGCATCAATTTTTTGTGGTCTCTTTGAACTTTCATCCCCTGCCAAATGCTCACAAAGGCCTCTTCCTCTAACCAACCTCATAGTTTGAATATCTATGTCATACTCCATCGCCTTGGTGATCCAACTAGCTCTTTTCTCATTTAGGTCTTTGGAAAGAAAAAATTATTTGAAACTGGGATGAGTAACCTTCAAGTGTACCTTGCTATGGGTCAATAGATATCTAAACCTTTTAAGGCTCTTTACCATAGCAAGTACATGTTTTTCTACAAAAAAGTATCTTTGTTCATACTCTTCTAAACCTTTGCTAAAGAAAGCAATTGGCTACTCCAATCCTTTTTCATTTTCTTGAGTTGACATTGCAGATATAGCATCATGACCTTGATAAGCATAAAGGATAAAATCCTTATTGAAATTTGGGTTTAACAGGGCAGGAGCTTCTGTCAAGGCTTCTTGGATAGCATGGAAAATGGCTTTCCCTTCCTTAGTCCAACTAAAATTTGAACCTTTCTTTAACATGGTTGTCAAAGGCTTTAGTAAATCTACAATGTTAGGCAAGAAAAGCCTAACAAAATTAATCTTTCCTATGAAATATTGGTGACCTTTCTTATGATGAGGCAATGGTAGTTCTAGGATGGCTGTAATTCTCTTAGGATCCATTGTAATTCCTTCTTTGGATACTACATATCCCAACAGTTTTCCTTCATGAACTGCAAACACACATTTCTTGGGATTAAGAGATATCCCAAACTCTCTACACCTTTTAAAAATCTTGCTCAAATGTTTAATGTGATCTACTACATGTTTAGAATAGATGGTTATGTCATCTAAGTAGACAAATAAAAACTTGTACATGAGGTTTTTAAAGGCCATATCCATTACCTTTTGAAATGTAGCATCTACATTTGACAAACCAAAGGGCATCTTTTGATAAGCCATAATTCCCCACTTGGTTGTAAATGCAGTTTTGTATTGATCCTCTTCATTCACTAAGATCTGATTGTATCCTGAATAGCCATCCAATAATGAAAATCTCTCAGATCCAAAGACACATTGTAAGATTTATTCCATAGAGGGTAATGGGTGGCGGTCTTTAGAGAGGCCCTGTTAAGATCCCTGAAGTCAACACATAACCTCAACTCCCCATTCTTCTTCCTAGTAGGAACAAGGTTGGAAACTTAACTAGTATGCTTGATGGGGTAGATGGTACCACTTTCTATTAGTTTGAGCCCTTCTTTATGCATAAGTGGCTCAAGCTTGGGATTAACAGGCCTTTGCTTCTACCTCACTGGTTAGGCATTTGGTTCCAATTCAATAGTGTGCTAAGCAAGGGTTGGGTTAAGACCTCTAAGGTATTCATATTGCCATGAAAAAAAATCACTGCATTCTTTGAAAAGTTGAGTGTAAGCCTTCTTCTTTGCATCAAAATTCACTTTTCTAAATTGTAAGCTCTTACCTGGTTCCAACTCTAATTCAACACAATGTTCTTGTTGGACTACCAGGCCAGCTTTATTTTTCTTAACTTCATCATCCTTATTGAAGATAGTCTCTAAGGTAACAAGACCTCTAGGCATCTTATTGGACTTTAGTTGTATCACTTTATCACCATAATTTTGTGATAATCTCTCTTGATTATGCCTTGAAAAGACATCCTCTTCAAACAAGAATTGCAGAATTTGTTGATCATTGTCAAACACCTGCCAATTGACATCATTATTAGGAATAGAGGGTATGAAAATCACTTTGATATGCTAGTGATCTATTTCTTTTGAAACACTATTTGGAATTTCATATTGAGATCCAATAGCAGCTAACCTATCTGCATTTTAATTTAGCTTCCTAGGGATAGCAACAATGTTGAAAGCCCAAAAATCTTCAATTGCATCCCAAACTCTATGTTTGTATGCTTTCAAATTGTCATTTTTAGTTGCACTTATCCCTCTTACTTGGTTGACAACTAACTCACTATCACCATAAACTTTTAAGGCCTTAAGCCCTCTTTTCCTAGCCCACTCTAGTCCATTCACAAGGCTTTCATACTCTACAGTGTTGCTAGTGCAAGATAAACTAAATCTAAAGGTAGTGTAATACCTTTATCCCTTTGGGAACACTAGCATAGCACCACCACTAGAACCATGTCTACTTCTAGCTCCATCAAAAACTAGTTCCCAAACCTGATTATTCTAATCCTCTGAATCAGTGTCTTCTTTGAGAAAGCTTGGTTCTATGGCTCCACTTTCTTGTATTAAATAACTTCCCAAACCAAAATCCTAGATTATATTTTCTTGGACCTTTGAAGCTCTTTCATCTAGTAGAATATCAAGGATATTCTCTATCTTAGTGTCTACTTCTCCAATGCTTTAGAAGTCATTGTTATCAAATATAGGGTAGTTTACATTCATGGTATTGGACACGTATGGTTCTATATGGTGTGCTACCAATGGTTCTAACTTAATGGTGACCTTGGTCCCATACCTTATATGGAATAGCATGTGAGACTAGTTAGAAGATAAGTAACCTCCTATCTTGGTTGTAAACTCCCTTGATAGACATATAGAAAATAATGCAGGGAGATCTATGATATATATATCAAGAAGGATGGAAAAATTAGGACTAGCATGAAGGATTAGACTGGTATCCTTGGCCACACCTATAGTATTTACTAAGGATCCATCAAGTTGTGTAACCTTCTTTTGAAAGGGCTCATATTTCAGTCCTAATTAGTAAGCCACCTTCCTCGGCATTACAGTGCTAGTAGCTCCACTATCTACCATACAATTATGCACTAAAGATTTTCCAATGATTAGAGATACATAAAAGGGAGGTGGCTTTGAATTCCTACCTTGCATGGCAATGGCCTTGGAGTTTCTACTTGGAGCCTCCTTTTCTTGATTACTATTAACCAACGCTGGCCTTGCAACTTCTTTTGCAGGCTGAGGAGTTGCTACCTTAGTTATGGCCTTTTTCAAAAAATTTGACTGCCTCGGAATAGCCAAAGAGTCCAACATGGACATGGTAATGTTGACCTTCTTCATGCTATCAACAATATTAAAAGGTGTTACAGTGTCTACTCTTTGTTGTGTCTTTACTATGATAGGCTCCACTTCTTTATAATGTTGGCCTTCCTTGCTTGTAATGACAGGAGCCTCCTTAGGTGTGATGGGAGTAGCTTGTTGTAGTGGCTTTGGAATTGGAATCTTCTCTCTCCATGTCTTGAGCTCTTCTCTTTTCTCTTGTATAAGAAACAAAAGCAACTTCATCATTGACTCCATTGAAGTTTGGTTGTTCCCAATTGAAAAGAGTAGTCTCATTTTCTTGTGGTTCTTGTTGAGGAACTGACCCACTGGATGAAGCCTCAGATTGAGCTTGTGAGGCATTTTGAACCATTAGAGCTTGGTTCATCCATCCATTTCAACACGTAGCTTGATTATGAGGCTGATTACAAGGAAAACACCATTCATTGTCCATAGCCATATTATTTTGACTAGGAACCATATCCCTGACTGGATTTGTAGAATTTAGAGGTGCAGGGTTATATGGCTAGAATGGTCTCTGATTAAAAATTTGTCTTTGTCCTTGATGCCCTCCTTGGTATGGTGGCCTATTTTATTGATAAGGTTGTCCTTGATTTTGATATTTCTGAATAGGACCTTGGCCTTGTGGCTGAAAGGGTGGTCTGATTCCTTGACCTTGCCTCTTCAAATTTGTGACCTCTTTAGTTAAGGTCTGCAACAAGTTTTTCATCTCTTACTGACTGCTCTGTTGGCATTTTTTTTTATCTCTTGTAACTCTTGAGAGAAACTAGTTGTTGGCTCCTGGCCACTAGTACTAGCTTGAGGAGCTAATATGGTGGGAATAGGGGTAAATGGGGGTACTTGTGCAAGTGCAATGGGTTGAAGCCTAGGAAAAATGGGCATGGGTGGCCTCCTTTATATCATGCCTGCTTGGATCAAACAATTTTTAGCCCTAACAACTATGTCAAAAGCCTGGGGTAAAGAAGTACCACCCATAGACTGGATCATGATAGAGATTTGACCATTTAGACTTTACAAGTAGTATAAAAAAGCATGGTCAGCTGATGGTCTCATAGAAACTAGAATTCTATTCCATGTTTTGAGGAACCTACTATTGTAATATGTCATTTTCTCTTGAGGGTCTCTCTTAATGGTTTTCAACTACTCTACTAGAGACAAATTATCTGATTTATCCTTAAAATGCTTACTTAATACATCCCCTAACTCATCCCATGAAGTAATGGAGCCAACAGTTAAAGTTCTAAACCATTCAAGAGCTTTACCTTTTAGAGAGGCTGCTAATAATTTGGTGGCCACATCTTCCTGGCTTATGTTGTGTATGTTGTAGATGGTGTTCACATCTCTTATGTCCTCAAAAGTAGTCATCTACCCTTCAATTGTGAAATAAGGTAAGCTCTTTAGTGCCACCAAGGGCACAAATTGATGTATAGCAAAAGTCAATGGACTTCCCTGGTTGAAAGGTGCAAAAGAAAACTATCTTTCCATTGTAGGGGTTGTGATTTGAAGATTGACAACTATGTAGGTTGTATTTGTTACTAGATTTGAATCCTCCTCTAGATCTCTAGTTTGAGATATGCCTCTTCTTCTAAAATGAAAGGGAAAAGGTCTCCTTTCTAAAGTATCAGGAGGTGTAGATTGAACTCTACTTGCAGGGGATGTTCTTTGAGTTGTTCAGCCTTTATGACTTCTTTTTGAGGGAAACTCTATAGATTTAGTAGGCTTTGAGCTTCTAGTCTCAATCTTTCTCATACACTTTGAACAAGCTTGGCCTGGACCTTTGAAATTAGTGGAGTGGCCAGATATAATTGATAGAAAAATCTTTTAGAAGTCTGTATTATGCAATCTATATATCAGAGATAACATAATTTGAATTTGAATAAACTTCTTGTCCCACAGGGTGTGCTATAATTGTTATACACTAAGTTTGCACCCTTTTTTCAAGCTCTCATAGTCTTTATAACCTAGTATAACATGAGAATCATCTCTAGGTTGTGGGACCTATGCTAACTAAGATGAGACCTCTAGGTTCTAGGCTAGTTCTTCTTGGATAATCACCTTAATTTGCTTCTTGTTAGGAAAAGTAAACTTTGGGGAAAAGAGATAGAAGGAATACAGTAAGGGAAATGATTGGAAAGAAAACTACCTACTAGGTGATACACCAAAACTATGGTATGAATTGTGGTATAAAGGATGAAATCAGTACACAATCTTAGGTCTAGGAGATCACAACTTAATGAATAGGCTTGAATCAATATTTTATAGAGGGGTTTGCAATAAAGAGATGCTATGTAGGGAAAGAGAGAAATTTCACAAAGCAGTAGCACTCCTAAGAATTTAGAAACAAACTATAACCTACAAACAAACATTCACCTCTACAATTGGGTATAAGAATGAGATGGATTGCCAGGGGTGGAAGAATACCCACAAAAGAATTCAAATCATATCATTCACAAGTATACACATAGATTGTAGAAAGAAAGAGGGATCAAGAACCCTAAAAATATCACTGAAACATACATATATTGAATTCAATAAGAGAAAATTTAGACAAGAAGGTATAGGGGACATCAAAGAATGTCACAATACAATTTGCAATACAAACAGTCAATGAAAGGTTACAATTGCAGAAGCCAGAGGGTAGAAGGAATGCCTCAGATAACTTCTTAGAAAGATGAACTCTCTTTTTACAAACTATAAACTCTGAGATCTCAAAGCTCCAAAAATTAATTATATACATCTCCTCTATTGCACACAGGTAGGAGCAAAAATCTCATTAGGGTTACATAAATCTGCATAAAATAATCCAACCCTAAACTAGTCAATTCTGATCATAAATGTTCATGAAAATATCTCAACTGATCAGATATGTCTATATCCTTGCATGTACATCTCCTTACTGAAATTTCCAATAGACAAAAACTTTGATCCTACTACTTCTCTTCAAGTCGGACCTACCATAACTATCAAATCTGATACTCTTAGAATTTAATAATCCACCAAGAATGATTGCCTAGATCTTTTCCTCATCTATTCCAACTGCAACCACCGCTAAAAACATAAATTATGAGTTACCCCTGCAATCAAACACTCTCCACAGGAACAAACAGAAGAAAACCCATGAAAGATACTACAATCCCCTTTGAAAAATTCAAAGGCCACATCATAACAGCTAGAACCAATAAAAATTGGCCATCTTAGCAAAAGGACCTGTATAAGGTAGAAGAATTGTGCCTTGACCATCGGATAGTGGGTGTATGATCTCATAAGCCCAGGAGGTTCTATGAGATCATACACTGACTATAGATCTTCCTTTGTTACCACTCAAGATACTCAGGCCCAGAATAAATTTGAACTATCATAGTGTGGACCAATAAGAAACCCACACATCAGTTGGACCCACAACAATGTCAGTCAAAACACTCGGAGGATCAAACGGCTATCGCATAATCGCATGGGATCGGAAGATCCCATGAGATTATGCACCAGCCATTGATCTTGGATCAACTGGTGTCTCTATAGAGCCACTAACCATCAGACCCACTAATAGTACTATCATCACCTGGTTGGCCACTAAAAAATGGACATGTCAGGACCCAAGGACCCACCACCGGAGGCTTGGCAGTAAAGAAGATCTAACGGCCATTGCATGATCACATGGAATCAGAAGATTCCATGTAACATGCGACCATCATAGATCTTTAATCAAATGGGGCCTACCTTATACTTTGGGTCCACTGCAAATCTTCGTTGATGCCACATCAATGGTTGTCACATGATTTCATGGGATCAAAAGATCCCATGAGATCATGGGATAACCGATGGATCTAACTATGAACAAAAACTAGGCTCAAGGGAAATATTAAAGGCCAAGACATAGGAAACATAGGAAAATAGGTGGTAGGACCTTAGGAAAATAATAACATGTGGGTTATTGGAGATAAGTGGTCTGAAAGGGTAAAATATTAAATTAGAAAGGGCCAAGGCTTAATAAAGGGTTTTATGGGGGTTTAAACATTCACAATTTTTAATGGCCTTCAAACTAGAGAACTAAACAACTGCAAAGGCCAAGGAAAAGGCATAGACTTCATAAAAATTCTCAGGGGGATAACATAGGATTAAACATGCCAGATAGAGTAGACTAGGCCAAATTGCATAGGATAGGAAATTTTGGGGAACAGTGTCAAAAACCTCTTTAAAAAGAAGGAAAGCCAGGAGTTGTCCTATGTCTCTAAGTCTGAGGAAATGAAAAATGGGAAAGAGGATGACAGTACCCCAGAGATAGAATGTAGGTGGAAAAAAAGGAAAAATATGGAGAGTGAGGTTAGTTTGGAGGTGGATTTGAGTGGCTCGGGCCACAAGAGGTCAAATAGACTCGCCAAAGAGAAATGCAAAACCAAGCTGCTGGAAATAGCATCTAAAGAATACTCCATAACTGAGAAAGATTCCCAAACCACTGAGTCTATGAATGAGTCCTCAGATGACCACATGAGCTATTAGAAATATAGATGCAGTAACTGAGAGGGGGGGTGAATCAGTTAACCACAAAAATATTACCACTGATCCCTTAAATATCTTAACAAATTATTTACTGTACCACTTAGTAAATATATAGAGAAATGCTGAAACTTGATCCTTCAAGTGTGTAATAATTAAAATATTTTTAAGCATTCATCACTGATTAACTTACATGAATAAAGAAAATAACATGAACACAAGAGACACCAGATTTATCGTGGAAACCCAATATGGGAAAAACCACCAATGTAACTAGTTACTATTTTTCACTCTTTTAAAGTGATGCCCGGTTAGAAGCCAACCTGGTAAAAGGTTACAAAACACACTATTAGGTGTGACCTTGTTAGAGGATTTAATCACCCTGCTAGGACTGGCCTTGTAAGAGGTCTTGAAACAATTCAATAGAACTGTCACCTTGTTAGAGGATTTACAAAATGGTTTTTAAACCAACTCGGTTAAGAGATTTTGATATCACTACTACAATTGCTAGAGAGTAACAATGAAATGACCTGCAACTGAATTGTTGAATATAGATCTATGTTCTACTTCACTAAATCCTTACTGATCAAATAAATCTTTGCTGCTCCTCAAGGATATCTGACCATCCTACAAAATTCCCACACACCTTTCTTCAAAATGATTTCTGCATGCTGTATATCTTTTATTCACCACTTGACCTTCTATATATATATGCCATTTCATTAACATTTAGATTGTCAAGTCGGCACTAATAATTATTATAACAGTCAGCTTGGATAAACAAACTGTAATAACAAAATTCTTTGAAGGGGCGACCTTGCTTGGTAAACATTAATCCTGAAAAGATTTCCTTCAGTGACCGAGAGAACTCGGTAACCACAGTGAATTCTGCAACATCCTTTGGAGACCGAGAGAGCTCAGTAACCACTAATTTTCCTTCGATAACCGAGGAGGCTCAGTTAACACTGTTACCCTATCATGTTTCCTTTAGACACCTAAGAGAACTCGATAGACACTAAAAACCACCTAGCTGACCAACTGAGCTCGGTAGATACTGAGAACCGCTTGGCTGACCGACTAAACTTAGTAGACACTAAGAACTACTTAGCTGACTAACTAAACTTGGTAGACACTGAGAATGATAATTGATATGACATTTGTGTGACATCAAAGACAACACATAGCTAATCCAACAATGTCCTTCAGACAATTGTATCCAACAATCTCCCTCTTTGGCATTGATGGCAACACAACATGTCATAGCACAATGAAATTTCATAGAGAAACCTAGAGTAAGAAACATATCCTTAGCTTCATTCTGATTCCCATCATCTTTAAACTTCTTTCTCTAACTGAGAACTCTCCCTCTTAACTTCTCAAATTATTCTTCTTATAAGTTTCTTGAAATGACAGCAAACTCTCCCTCTTTGACAACACATGCCAAAGACAACTTACATAGTTTCGATAAATATCTGACCAAACATAGACACTTTAAATTCTTTGTTCATATGCTCTGAAAATTCTTTGCACTGATCATCATTTCCTATAAACACAGTATCATCCAAAAATATTTTTTCCAAAACAATTTTGTTATCTAATCCTTCTTTGATGTATAAATTACTATTGTCATTAGCTCTTTTGAAATCAATCTGAGTAAGATAGTTATGTAATCTTTCATACCATGCTCTAGGAGCTTGTTTCAGACCATACAATGCTTTTTGTAATTTGCAGACCATATCCCTTTTGTCTCGATCAATAAAACCTTCAAGTTGCTCAATGTAGACTTCTTCCTCAAGAATACCATTGAGAAAAATAGATTTTATATCCATCTGATATACCTTAAATCCTTTATGTGCTGCATATGCAAGTAAAGTCCTCACACCTTCTAATCTTGCAATAGGAGAAAAAGTCTCTCCATAATCTATTCCTTCTTCTTGAGAATATCCTTTACATACCAATCTTGCTTTTTTTCTTTATACTTGACCATCTTCATTCAACTTATTTTTGAATACCCATTTTGTCCCAATTATATTTTTATCTTTAGGCCTAGGTACAAGAGTCCATGTCTTATTTTTCTCTATTTTCTCTATTTCTTCATTCATAGCCTCAATCCAACTTTCATTTTCCAATGCATCTTTGACATTTTTAGGTTCTAAATCAGCAATGAACATGTACCTTTTAGTTTACTTCTTGTCATAGTACCATCTGATTTGTTTCCAATAATCTAATCTAGTTTATGATGCTTTCTAACGTACTTGGCTAATATAGGTTCCTTGCTTCCAGAATGAGTTACATTGTCATCTTCTTCATCTTTAGGTTTAGATTGCTTGGGCTCAGTAGATACTTGCTCGGTAGCTTCAAACTGAGACTCAGTACTTTGTGACTTGGTTTGAACTTCTTCTTGTGACTCAGTTACTGTATTGGGCTTGGTAGATGTAGTCTCCTTATATGTGTCTAGCAATGTATCAGGTTTGATGTAAAAAAAATTTCTGTAGTCCTCTGGTTCCTTTCTGCTTTCTTCTTCAGTCTTTTCTGCAAACTCATCAATTCTCACATGTGCACTTTCTATGATTTTCTGAGTAGACAAATTTAGACATCTATATGCCTTACTTTTGCAAGAATATCCCAAGAATATTCCTTCATCACCTTTTACATCAAATTTTCCTTTTCTAGATTCTTTTTAGATGTAACATTTACTACCAAATACTTTTAGGTAACTTACATTTGGTTTGTAGCCATACCATAGCTCATACAGAGTCTTGAATGTGTCTTTTCTCAGCTATACTCGATTCAAGGTATGAACTGCAGTGCTGATAGCTTCCTTCCTGTATTTCATAGCAATGTTCTTTTCAATCATTAGAGTCCTTGCACAGTCCATGATAGATCTATTCCTTCTTTTGGCTATTCCATTATGCTTAGGAGTTCTCGGGGCTAATACCTATCTTTTGATTCCTCTTTCAATGCAGAAATTATTGAATTCATGGGAGATGAATTCACCACCTCTGTCTAATCTCAAGCATTTTATTCTTTTTCCTATTTCCTTTTCTACTCTTGCTAAATACCATTTGAACTTCTCAAATGCTCCAGAATTTTCTCTTAAATACATAACAGTCATCATTCTAGAGTAATCATCAACAAAGAGAATAAAGAATTTTTCTCCGATATAACTCTCAATTCCAATAGGTCCACATAAATCAGTATGCACAATTTCCAAAATATCTTCAGACTGATAGTTTTTACTTTTAAAACTAGACTTTCCCATTTTACCAATTTGACAATTCTTGCATAGACCAACATCAGGTTTCTTCAAAGTAGGAATACCTCTTACTTTCTTGAATTTGCTTATTTTCATCATGTTGTCAAAATTTACATGACATAACCTTTTGTGCGATAACCAAATTTATTCAATTTGAGCAATAAAACATGAGTAATCACCAAGATCAAGATAAAATAGGTTACCTTTGGTTTGTTTGCCTGATCCTATCAGTTTTCCTTTGTCATCTAGCAGTCTTGCTTTGCCATTCATGAATTCAACCTTGAATCCAATGTTGATTAGCTGCGCTACACTTAGAAGATTATGCTTTAGTCCTTCGACCCAATATGCATTATCACATATAAGTTCTTTGGTTAATGAAATTCATCCCTTTCCTTTTATACAACAGGGTTCATTGTTTCCAAACCTTACATTACCACCATCAAAGTTTTCAAAGTGTTCAAACTTGGTCCTGTCACCAGTCATATGATGTGAACATCCATTGTCTATAATCCATGTATCATTCTTACTTATATGAGAGATAAGTGCCATCTCATCTTCATCATTATCAGATTCATCTTTTACAATAATGAAAACAATTTCTTCTTCACTATCATCTGAATCTTTAGCTAAAAAACATGTTTTCTTACCTTTATCCTTGAATGATTTGAAATTTTTCTTGCCATTGTACTTGTAATTTTTCTTCTCATCTTTGCTTTTCTTGTTTGGACATCTAGCTACAATATGACCAATTTCTTCACATGAAAAATAGATTAAGGGAGTTTTACCTTTGTATTTTCCTCTGCCTCTTGAATACTTCTTTTCAAGTAATGCTTCAATAACTTCAAGATCACTATCAGAACTTTTCTTTGATTCTTCTTCACTTTCTGATTGGATTTTCTTCCCTTTCTTGAGTGAAAGTTTGGCCTCAAAAGCTGATTCAATATTTTTAGAAGTTGGAACATATTTGTCATAGTTATCCAGTTCAAAGGCTGTCAATCTTCCAACTAAGGCATCCAAAGTTATATTATGATTTTCTTCACATCTTCTTTCTTGAATAGTAGAAAATCTTATTGCATAAATAGGAAGTAATGTTCTAAGAACCTTACTTATAACAGTTTCATCATCAATTTTTCCTCCAAAAGCTTTGATTGCACTAACACTTGTCTTGATCCTTTCAACATATTTCTCAATGTTTTCTTCTTCTCTCATTTTCATCTGATCAAACTATCCTCTTAGGCTCTCTACTTTGGCTCTCTTCACATTGTCATCACCACCATAGATTTTCTTCAGCTTGTTCCACATTTCATGAGCAGTTGTGTAGTCTTTGATTTCATCAAATTCTTCATAGCTAAGAGCTGATGCAATGTCTATCATCATAGTGTTATGGTTCTTCTTCTCTACAATGTCTTCAACAGTTAATGTGCTAGTAGGAATTGTATATTCTTGATCAATATATTTGCATCCTGAATCACCAATGGAAACCAGATGTAGTCTCATGAGACCTTGCCATGCTGAAAAGTTATTTCTATTAAGCCTTGGAATTTCTCTTTTGTAAGACATCCTAATCTTTAGCTTAGGTCCTTGAAACCCTTCTTACAAGCACCACAAGCTCTGATACCAATTGTTGGAAATATAGATGTAGTAACTAAGAGGGGGGGTGAATCAGTTAACCACAAAAATATTACCATTGATCCCTTAAATATCTTAACAAATTATTTACTGTACCACTCGGTAAATATACAGAGAAATGCTGAAACTTGATCCTTTAATTGTGTAATAATTAAACTATTCTTAAGCATTCATCACTGATTAACTTACATGAATAAAGAAAATAACATGAACACAAGAGACACTAGATTTACCGTGGAAACCCAATATGGTAAAAACCCACCAATGTAACTAGTTACTATTTTTCACTCTTCTAAAGTGATGCCCGGTTAGAAGCCAACCCAGTAAAAGGTTACAAAACACACTGTTAGGTGTGACCTTGTTAGAGGATTTAATCACCCTGCTAGGAGTGGCCTTTTAAGAGGTCTTGAAACAATTCAATAGAATTGTCACCTTATTAGAGGATTTACAAAATGGTTGTTAAACCAACTCAATTAAGAGATTTTGATATCACTACTACAATTGCTAGAGAGTAATAATGAAATGACCTGCAACTGAATTACTGAATATAGATCTCTGTTATGCTTCACTAGATCCTTACTAATCAAATAAATCTTTGCTGCTCCTCAAGGATATCTGACCATCCTTCAAAATTTACACACACCTTTCTTCAAAATGATTTTTGCATGCTGTATATCTTCTATTCACCACTTGACTTGCTATATATATATATGCCATTTCATTAACATTTAGGTTGTTAAGTCATCACTAATAATTATTATAACAGTCAACTTGGATAAACAAACTGTAATAACAAAATTCTTTAAAGGGCAGACCTTGCTCGGTAAACATTAATCCTGAAAAGATTTCCTTCGGTGACCGAGAAAACTTGGTAACCACAGCGAATTCTGCAACATCCTTTAGAGACCGAGAGAGCTCGGTAACCACTAATTTTTCTTCGATAACCGAGGAGGCTTGGTTAACATTGTTACCCTGTCATGTTTCCTTTAGACACCTGTGAGAACTTAGTAGACACTAAAAACCACCTAGCTAACCAACTGAGCTCGGTAGATACTAAGAACCGCTTGGCTGACTAACTGAACTCTATAGACACTGAGAACCACTTAGCTGACTGACTGAACTCGGTAGACACTGAGAATGATAATTGATATGACATTTGTGTGACATCAAAGACAACACATAGCTAATCCAATAATGTCCTTCAAATAATTGTATCCAACATGAGCCCCCCAGGCCTTGTAACAACCCTATTCATGACCCCAAGTAGGCCATGGAAACCCCCATTCCTACCCCACCCCTGAGTCCTGCTCAAGACCCCTAGAATAAGCCCCCCTCTATTTACAATATCGAGGCTCTGGATGACAGCCTCAAAGGTACTCTCAAAAGGTGGTTCACAAACTTGGACAGAGAGATTGCAGAGATAAAAAAAAAGATGCAGGAGTTGATGAACCAATGTATGCTGACCAACAAATTTGGCTTGAAGGTTATGCATGCTTTGGCTACTACTCTCTGTCATGTGCAAGAGAAGCTAGCGGGTGGCACTCTAGATGTGAACAAAGACAACAAGGACCTATTCCTATTTCTACAGGAAGAATGGGTGAGGATCCTGTTGTCTAAGCAGTTGGGTGGGAAAAACTAGTTATATTTCCCATGTGTTGGTTATCTTTATCTATGCCTGGACCTAGCCCGAGGACCCCCTATTTTTTGGATGGGGTTAATGTTAATTTTTACTTCTTTCTGTTTAGCCCTATGTGGCTTTCAATTGATCCTTTTCTTGCTGCTACTCAGTTTAGATACTCTATTTTTATGGTTTATGTTTTTGATAGGGGCATATTTAGACTGGTGATTATACTGTTAAACTATTTATCTATTGTGACTGGTTACATTAATGTGTTGTTAATGTGCTACTATTCTTTTTGTTCAAGCCAGCACCCTCTTGCTTCTTTTTCTATCAAAAATATGTTATATTTGGTTGAATAAGTTGATTTCTTTGATTTGATGTATGTTTATTTAAAGTTTGGTCTATTGTAATACTGGTATTGCATATTTCTTTACTCATGTGTGGACCCATAAATTTGTTAATAGGAAAATTTGTTTCCTTATGTATAAAATAATTTGTTATCTTTTTAGAGATGTATAATATTTGATAGATTGGGCTTGATAAGCATAAATTGAATTATAAATTTAATAAAAAAAATTCATCAAAGTGAAATTAGACTTTAGTATATGCAATACATGCTGGGGCAATCAAGTTCATGGCCCTTTGTAGGTACATCTATCTTTATCTGACAGAATTTATTTGAGTGTATTAACAAGATAAACATAACTGTTTGACATATCAATAAAGTATAGTATAGATATTTCAAAGACTAAACATAATTATTACAATTTTGATAATAGAAATATCTGCATGTTCTACAACTTTAGAGTTCAAAAGCAAAGAATCATGTATACATATTTTTTATTTCAATCAAGTATATATACAATAAGGATACACAAATGTGTTAATATTCTGTTAGTGCATTTAAGCATCTTTCTTCTTCTTTTTGCCTTGTAACATTTATATTTTGTTTCATGTGTGAATATTTTTCAAAACTGAAAGGTGGATGAATACGAAGTCCTAAGAGTTCATGAACTCTTGAAAGGGTTGTAAAGGTTAATCCTTTTTGTTCTATGTTTCCAATGTCAATTGTTTCTTTGAAAAGAGAAAAACCCTATGATTTGTGTATTGTTAAAGCCCATGACATTCGCAGAGGTATTTAACAATGGAAACCCCTTTTAATTACTATGATAGGAATATTCTTTGGATTAGTGGCATCCCAAGATAGACCAATGTAGTTAAAAAATTGAACCACAACTATCAATAGCATTTGAGGAGGCTTTTCAACATCATTATATATAATAGCTTTGATTTTTCCTATAGCACCATTAACTAGTCCTGTATGGACACATAAATTTGTACATAGCATAACTTGTTTCCCTATACATAAAAGAATGTGAGATTGAAGTTGATCTTCATCTGCATTCGAGCTCTCAAAATATTTTTGTTGTTCTTCTATTGAAAGTGTCACAAGTTGATGTAGAGAAAATAGCATACACTTATTATGAAGAGCTACCATTTCATTAGTTGCAAAAAGGTGTATTTTAGAATGAAAATTGTCTTATTCCTCTTTATTGAGAGCAGTACTTATTTGTGACATGAGTAGAGTCCAATCTTCAATTGTTGGTTCTACATTTCTTAGATTTTTAAGAAGAGAATGGAATTGTACTTGAATATCTATGTTACCCATTTGGCAAAAGTTAGCCTCTAAAGTGATTACTTTTCTGAATGATTTCCATAATTGTCCACAATATGAATTTGAAGCATAGGTTGGAATATCTTTGACTAGAGGAAGATGACCCAAATCACCAAAGAGAATCATTGAACAACCTCCAAAAGGAACATGATTTCTATTTGGAAATGTTTCTCCTAATCTCATATCAATTCTTTGAAATAATTTAGGACCAATAAAACTCATTTCATCTATAATAATGTACTAAACATAATATAGATTTTCCTATAACTTTTCTAGTTGTTGACCTTGTAATTGTACCATTTCTTTGATAGGAATGCATAGAGATGAATGAATTGCAGATGCCTTGATGTTAAATGCTACAACTCCTATTGGTGCAAGAAGTAGAATAGGTGACTGACCATTGGGTGCTAATTGAGTGAGACTAGCTTTGATTTGATCTATCAGATGAGATTTTCTAGTGCCAGAAGTGCCTTGTACAATTAGCTATACTAGTTGTTGTACACTACTTCTTTGGCTATGTGATATAATCATATCATATGCTTTTTGTTATTGGACAAACAATTTATAATAAGTTTGTTGATGCATAATTGGATTCTGTTGAAATATTTCTTGATTTAATTGAATGAAATTTGTAGCTATAGCTTTTTGTAAAGGAGTAATATTATTTTGCAACCAATTATTTCCTGAATCAAAATCTAGATATCCAAGAATATCTAAATCATTTAATGTATAGGAATGCTTGGATGTAATTGAGATAAAACTTTCCATTCATCTGGTAGAGTATCTTGCATTATATCTGGATCTGTTGTAGGGCTTGTAGGATCATATGCTTCTTTTACATCTGATTATATTCTACATACATTCCATGCTTCATATGATCTTGAAAAAGATTCCCATTGTTCTATTAATCCTTCATCTATTGATGCAAATTCTATTTCAATATTGCGGAATGGTTCGTATAATAATAGTTCACTCCAGCAAAATTTTGGATAAGAGATGTCCTCTTTGGAAGGAATACTGATAAATCTAGGGGAGACTCTAACTATACAAGGTGATATTATTTCTTTCTATGTATCTTGTATTCGTGTAGCTCTAAATGTCCATCTTTTAGTTATGTCAATAAGAGAATACAATTCTAAACTTGGTGGACATACCATATGATTATCAATTTGGTTTTGGCATAAGCTTGTTGGCATGTCTAATATAGGTAGATGTTGAATTTTTTTTTGGTTCACATTCAAAGATATGAACTATCTACTACAAAGCGATAAGGGAAGCTTTTGTAGAAGATAGCAAGTTTCTTGGACACCTATATCATGGTCAACAAGATTTTCAAGAAGCATTCTCTGAAGTGCAGTTGGTGCATGCATTGTACCATTCAAAGTTGATGATATTCTACTTAACATTGCATGATATGTTTCTAATTTTTGTTTTGCTTTAGCTCCATATTTTTCTATTTACTTGATAACTAGATCATTGAAAGAACAAGTTTATAATCTATATTACTTCATCAAATGGATAGCATTTGTATGTTATGAAAGTTTAGTCGATCATTATTGCATGCTTCTGTATGTTTAGGTTTTCCTTTACCTGTAAGAGTTCATTCAAATTTTTCTTCTGTGGCCCATGCAGTTGTATAATGGCATGAAATAGCATCACCTTTTCTTCTTAAACATGTCTATAGAGAACATTTCATGTGACATTGAATACAATTAACCAAATCACTGTAATCAAAAGCTACATCTATTGAATATATCATTTGTGTACTCATTAGACAAGGATCATGAAGAGATTTGGAAAAAGTCCCTTGATTTCTTTGTTGTATGGTTTGTGGATTCCATGCAAATACATACTGGTATATGTAATCTAAAGCTTTTTGCACTAATAAAGCATTATTCCATTCCAAATTTTTAATATCTAGTGCATTTGGCAACCAGATAAACCCATGAATATGTGGAGAACCTCTATTTTTCCATTTAGACTTGATATAAATTTAAGTTAGTAAATAAACATGTAATTGCATAGGAATTAATAACATTTTAAATAGGTTATTTACCTATACCAATGGTCAGTTGTGCCAAGCAGTTTCTCCAAGACTTCCTCTCGAAAAGAAATGAATCTATGATGCATATATATAGCTATCAAATGAGGATTTTCAATAATATTTTGTATTCACTATCTTGTAGCCATAGATGGATTTGTGGGTGTGGTGGATGGCATGATATTGTGTAAATCAAGCCATTTTCTATCTACAACACTCAGCGTAAAGAAAATTGTAGGACAACCAATTTGAATAACCATGTCTATCAGTTTTGTTCTTCGTTGATTCCAAAAAAATCTAGTGCCATTTATAGAAGATCCAAATCTCATCAGTTGATCTACCAATTTATCATCAGGTACATCCCATAGCTTTTGACGAAGATCTAAAATAGTTACAGGTAAAGATCCATCCAATTATTTGTGGACAAACATAGATGGTGTGGCTTGGCTTCGATGATGCATGATAATATTCAATATAAAGTACCAGAATCTTGAATGCTGTCCAAATCTGTTATCATTGTATCGTAGAAGGTGTAGAGCATATTCATGGAGTTTGACTTCTTCAATATGTGGTTGTTTGAATGCAGCCATTCCATTGGGAAACAAAGTTGGAAATAACATAATGAATAAACCTTCAGTTGGGTATTCATTTGTAGGAAAAGGTGTGATAGGAGGCCATACAATATATTCTATTGTTTGACCTTCACCTAAATGCAATAAAGAATGTATTTCTTCTATTTCTCTAGGTGGAGCAGGTAGATTACAAACAAATGAGCTGTTCAATTCTAGACTATCATCAAACTCATTTTCTTTTATCTCATCTAACATGGATGAGTTATCTTCAATAAGATGACTATTTTCCACTGCATTAAAAATTAGGTCTCAAATATTAGTAGATTATATAGGTAATGATGTCAATGCATTTTCATCTAATTATACATCTCTATAGTATGATTCATTCAATTTTTTATATTTTGATGCTTCATAAACATGGGATGTGCTAGCATAAAAGGTATATTTCTTATTTCCTATACTCTCTTTGTTAGCAATGATTATATCCAATGCATCTATTCATCTTTGCAACAATGATGTGATACTAGAAATGTTTTGAGGAAAACAAATAGTTTGACCACTATATTTGTGTTGACCGCCTTTTGCATATGTAACTTGCAAAATAGGACTTATTTTTTCTATCAACATTTGTTCAATTCTGTTAAGATTTTCAAACACAATGGCTGTTCACTTGGATCCATATTGTTCCACTTTGAGAACCGATGGCCATCTTTTTCTGAATTGCATCTATAGCATATTAACATTTTGTCTGAGATGCGTAATTTAATTCCAAGATATCTTTCCATACAAATAGAATGCTTAGTATAGTTTGAAATCCCATCTATCTTTATATGGAATTCTTTTCTAGCATTGTAATAATTTTCAAAGAAAGGTGAACTAATAATATGGTCAGTTGTATTCATGGAAGTTGTATGATCCTGAATACAATCAAGTATTTGAACTTCTAGCAAGGAAAGATTTTGAATAATAGAATTTGGTAGAGGATATGAATTTGGAAATTCAAGTGGTTCTAAATGTTGTGAGGAGTTCAAAAAATGTATATCTGAAGCAAAAATTGCAAGTTCAATATTTTGAAAGCTTTCTAATCTTCTTTTTTTAATAACTATTTTTTTGGCATCATATCTAGCTCTCTGCATCTAATTTTTGTGGTTGTGCTTAGCTTCTCTTTCATTATTTTCATTATCCATCACTACAAATATAATTGTCTCTTATATATGTAATAATTAAAAATCATAAAATTAAAAACAATAATGAGATATGGAAATGTAATAAAAAAATAATCATGCTAAATTGCAAAATATAGGTTGTTTATAAGTTCTATGTAGTGCATATATAATTGTCATTTATATCTATAATAATTGAAAATCATAAATTTGAAAACAATTCTGAGATATGGAAATGTAATCTATAAACAAACATGATAAATTTGGAAATATTGATTCTTTATAAGATCTATGCATATTGTATTTATCGAAAGTAAATTGAAATTTATTACACAAAATAATATAATATTTTAAAATGTAAACATATACTAATATTAAAGTAAATTATATAAATATTTCAAGAAATTTGGTATATCAAAAGAACATAGTTTTACAAGATCTAAAAACATCTATTTATTTTCTAAAATTTGAAACAACATAATATTAACATGAGATAGTTTATTGTTGAATTAACATATATTCATAAAAATATTATTAGATACATTCAATATTATAAGTAAACTACTGCCTTAAGCAAGCTTCAAAGCCATAACAATTATGCTTTGAGTTTCTTGCCCAACAAAAGAAGATGTCTTGATAGTTAGACCATATACAAACTCAGCATCATACAGATTATCCAAAAGTTGTTTATCTACCCCAGGTTCAACAACCAGTAGCTAAAAATCTTCTGCATCCACACCCAATAAATCAATTATAGGGCCTTAAAAGGAAATAACATTGTGAAGTTCACCTAATCAATTTTGTAAATCCATATTAAGCATGAGGTTGAAATCACATATTGGAATATGAACATAACATTTAGGACATTCATATGTCCCAGTATGATTCAAAATAACTTTTTTTTTACATTTTTTGCTATCCACAATTAGTGGACATGAGAGATAATAAAATTTATTCAAATCAAGTCTATTAATTTGTGTTGTTACGCAAATAGGAATCATGGAATGGAAGTCTTTTTTACAAATGGTAGACATTATCTATCGATTTATAAATCTAGCAAGTATTGTTGGCTCTTTAGTCAAAGAAATAGAAGATTGATCTTCTCCTATTCATGTACACCATGTCAATAGAGTAGTACTTTTAGTCAAATTTGGATTGATATGAACATTGGTTGAAAAAATAGTATCCAATGATTTACGAGACCATGAAAGCAAACGAGCAGATTTTATTAAAAGAACAATTGTTTTACTTTCCCTAAATAAATTCAGAATTTGTTGTCCTTCATTGTTGCAATGATGTCCCCATAGAGTCACTTCAATAGAGTAGCCAGAGATATCTTTGATATGTGTATTACATTTTTTTTAATTTCTGTACCATTTTCTTTTTCTAATGGTACTTGATGTATTGATAGAAAAAAGAATTCCAGTCATATCAACTAGTGAATTAACAGGTAAAGTTTCAAGAGATTTAATAGTTTTTATATGGTAATCATGTTTGGGAACTATAGATTGAACATGTGTGGAAGCTATGATTGTTGAAGAACCCTAAAGAACCATTTCTTATGGAATTGTTGAACTATTGAATTTTGTATTTGCAACTTTTACAGAACACTTGGAAATCAAATAAAGATTATTTGATTGAATAATTTCATAAAAATTATCAACCAATTCATTGAAACAAGTTATATGTATACTAGATCCTTGTTTTTCTATAAAGTCAAATTCAAATACTTTACCCTTGTTCGTTCCTGGAAAGGAGTTTACACTCAAAGAGACACCAATATGCCTATGATGGATATTAAGGACTGGTTAGTTCCAAATGTGGGCAATCTATAGGCAACTGGACCAACTATAGGGATGGATAATCCCTCTTCTGCTTCTGGCTCTGTCAAACCAAGGCGGGTACACCTGATCCAATAGTATTTAACTCTTAACTGATATTCTTAACTCTGCCCCCTGTTTCTTTATTGGATCCTTTAACAGATGAAAACAGTGAGAGAATACTAAACAACAACTATTGTTCATTGATCCTCCATCACTGGGTAGGACAATACATAAAAGTAAATGAAAGTAAAGTACTGGTAATGATTAAGGTTTTCTTTGCAGAATGCAAACAATCATGCAACATATGTACCAGTACAGGGGATACTGGATCATGATCAATGCCTCATCCATTGGGCATCACACCTAAAACAGACATGAAATACAAGAACAACTACTAGATTCATTTGAGAAACCAAGCCATAAACACAATAAAACATCTTTTACACTACTTACAGACATCCTTCCTAATTGAACCAAAAGAACCTATGCTTCACTCAGAGGCTTTTAACCTGATCCTGGATCAAGGCTAAGAGACAAAACACATACACTAGTAACCTAATGCAATGAGTCAGAAAACTCAGAATTCATCAAGAACAACTGAAGGAGAGATCCAAGAATGAGTAACTGTATTAAGTATATGGGTTCAAATCCCTGTATTAAAAACTGATTCAGTGATACCATAGATAATATGCAAAGGATACAGAAGTTTTCTTCCTAATACTGATACAGAAAGCAAAAATGGTTACAACCTAGACTGGAGATACACACTTGCCTTTCAGCCTCCTATGTCAAGAAAATACAGCCAGTCCCTCAAAAATGACTACAAAATTCCCTTTATAGAAACAAGGATACACAAAAATATCAATTAGGGCAAACCTAGGGCAACACTAGTCAACCCTAAGACTTCTCCAAAATATCTGAAAACAAATCTGATTACATTTCAGAAACTTTTACAAAATATCTGCAACCCTACTCAAAATTGACCTCGGATGACACAGTCCATTACTGCTCTCACCAACCTTCTCAAAATTGAAAATAAACACCACCATTGCATTCCTTGTTCCAAGCCGATTCTGAAAACATATAATATCGATATATTTGGCTAAAAAATAAGCCCTGGGCGCCAATTTTTGTCAAAAGACTATTTTATTTAAATATTTGAATTTTTATAAAGTGCTGACTTTATTAAATTTGAAATTCAACATTATGGAGACCCTTGAAATCCATGGTGGGCCCCTATGTGCCACATGTCATAATCTAATTGTTCCGATGAGCCACCTCATCTCCATGTTGGCAGTCCAACACATCCCTTCGCCACATGTCACTCTGTGCTTGGCCAACTTCACTGACTGGGTGCCACGTGTTAGCATCTCGTTAATCTGCTATGTTAACTAGTGAACAACTTCACTTTACGCTTTAGCAACAACCACTTGATCGACACACATCCCAAGGCAGTCGACCAACTGCTTGAGCCTGCTTTGTCATTGCCTCGTCACTGTCCACCGCCAAGTGTCACAATCTAACTGGTCCGCAAATCCATTTGGCACCAGTCTGCAACATATTTCCATGTCATTGGAGTGCCAGGTGTCAGCATCTCACTATACCACCATGTTAATTAGGGTGCATCTTAATCTCAGCAGAATAGCGAGCATCATCAGATTTGGGTGCGCATTTCAATGTGTAAACTGCCTGCATATTCATTTTCATCAAAATATTGTTTACCTTGTGAATGTGGGCTCCACAATTTTCGTCAATATCCAGCTGTCCATCTTGACTTCCATGCACATGCGAGGCCCCACACAGAGTCTTCCCTCTTTCTTCCTTTACAATGCATATGAGTGTTTTTTAATATAAACAATCCTAGCACATGCTTCCTGGTGCATGTGGGATATCCAAACAACATAAAAATATTAGAAAACACCATTCTCAGCCTGTGAAAACTCTTTCCTACTTGCTGGGCATGTTTTTGACAAAGGCTGGGCATTGTTGATGGTGCTGGGCCATTGTTTTTGATGCTGAGACTGCTATTAATAGTGCTGGGTCATTTTTAACACAGAGGCCATGTTTAAAATGCTGGGCATGGTCTCAAACACTGGTCCACCTTATTTTTCCATGCTACTTCTCTTTGTCCTAACGCTGGGCATGGATTTGGAGTATTGACATTGGATCTTCATTCCCTTTTGGAGTGTGCTGAGACTTTGATTTGAAAAACTAATCACTGTTAATGCTGGGATTCTATTTTTTTCGTGTGCTCCATATTGTTTCAATGGCGCCAAGACCTTTGATTTGGCATTGAAACCATTTTAGCATTGACACATTAATCCACTCTTCTAACAAATATGCAAAACCTCTTTCATTTGAGAACGTTGGTCATGATTTTCACTGGGAAATCGCTTGTTATTAATGCTGGATACATTGTTTATGGCATTGGTCTCAAAGACTTTAAATCGTAGGTCATCCCTTTCTTGGTAAAGGGTCTTGACCCTTTCTTGATTTGGACAAACATTTTACTTGGAGCTGTACTCCCCTCTTTTTTTTTTTGCTTCTTCAATTTATGAGTGCTTGAATTACTGGATCTCATTGTTGTCCGCTTTCTCCTCTAAGATTTGGCAATTTCTTCACTTTTCCCTTACCACATAAATAAGCGTCCATGAAATCAACCAGTTCATGTGTCGGAGTATCAGTCCCATTTGTTTCAATTTGCCGAAGAGACTTTTTTCTCTCATCACAACCTATTTTGAACAAAGTAGCTATGATTTGCCTTTACATCTTTTAATTCATCTGTGGAGCTAGTCGGGTCCAGAGTGGGCCCGGCTAAAAAAAATTTCATTCCCATTCAAATTTCGCCCATGACACTCTCAGGCACAAATTTCACGAACTGGGCATCGACCGAAAGCATTTGAAACACAATCCGGATCAACCGGCAAACTTTGCCCGAACACTGCAAACGACAATTTTGACCGACCCAAAAAAATAAGTCAAAACAACTTTTCGGGTCCCACCAATTTGCACAATCAAAGATTGAATTTCATCCTTCAACCCTGCAAAATTTTAGATTTTTCCTCCACCGGGGCATATGGAATTTTAATCGTGCAAAATGATTAAAATACTTCAGGATAAAATCCGGCTAGGCGTATATTTTGGCAAAAAATGAAATGATGCCTGGGAACTTGAAAATTTGACCAATGATAGACCAATATTTATCATAAACAATGCAACTGACGGCACTCAGTTTCGACATCCCAACTAAAAGATATAACAATTTGAAGTTGACGATCCACAGAGGTGAGACATGACACAGTTGACGACAAATATTTTAATCATTTTGATTGAATTTAAAAAGAAGGCAAATGGATTGGCAGAGGTCTGAAACTTTGGCCACATGAAGTATCTGACAAATGCAACAGAGTGCAAAAGGAAATTCTTTAATAAGTGCAACGAGCCAAAAATGGCAGGAGGTCAAAATCAGGTGTTTAGTTTGAAGACATAGTGAAACTTGTAGACTTTTGTGAATAGCTCCAGGAGATAGCATTGCTCTTATAGCAAATGGATTCGTCAAGAGTTGAAACTCCTGTCGGGACAAGTGTTTGCAACATGCTTCATGACACAAAAGGAATCAAGGTCGCAGGACTCTCTGGCTTAAAGTTATAAGGGGTCAAACAGGGTGACAAATCACTGTTGGCAGAACACAACACACAACTTGCAAAAGTTGCAAACAGAATCACCTTTGAAAACCCATCAAACAGATTGGTACAAGGGTCAAATTTGGAGCATAAGAAGTAATTCATGCCTACAATGCAACGGAGAAAACCATCTGATCAAGAGTGCAACTGGGGAAAAGTTATAAGAATGCAAAGTAGTGTCCTGACAAGCAGTTACACTATTCAACAATGCAATCAGTAGAAATTGCCTACAGAATGGCCCTTGAAAAGTGATCAAAGAGATTCGCAATAACTTAAAACTTGGAACACATGAACCATTTTCACCATAAATATAGATCAATAATCAGTTTGCATGGATCAATCCCTGGGTAAAAGATGCAGGCCTCCAAATAGGGCTCCTAACAAGAAAAGCTCCAAGTGACAAACTGCAAGTTTTAGTGAACTCCTCAAAATGAGTACTTGCAAAATGACTTCAAACTGAAAACTAAAAGTTGCAAACCACTAAATATGCTGAATGAAGGATGTTCCAACCATTTAAAGGCTCATATCACTTGATTTCAAATTGGCCCAAAATCAGGACCACTCAAAGCAACATCATCAAACTGACCTTCCAAAGTGAAAAGAGCACTTTATTGCAAAAATTCACATAGGGGACCCAAAAATGCCTTCCTCATTTTTGAGCCCAACAGTGGCTCTGACTGGGGACACGTGCCCCTTGTGGGCATGTAGAGAATTCATGAATCTTTGGTATAGCAGACCACCCCAAAATTGAAAACTAGCTTCTGCTCTTTCTCAAAAACCGGAAACCTTGCTGAAAGAAACACACAACCGAAAGAAAGAACTGTACAATATATACAATTTTTACAAATGGCCAATCAACCATGAAATTGAAATCACCACTTTCCTCTGTCATATATATGGTTTTCATCCCCATATGAAAAAAGCAATCTGAAAACATCATGAGAAATTTGTTGCCTACCTACATGGAAATATTTGGGCTGGAAAGTAATTCTGAATTTGCCAAAGCCCAAACTCTTCCGGTCACAACCAACCTTCTCATATTCATATTCATATTCCAAAAAAAATGGAGGATCCTTTATCTCATGTTGATGTTGACTGAAAGTACAAAACTTATCAAGTAATGCCTCAAAATGTAAACTATAATGATGATCTTGTATTATTAAAAACTCACATAACTGAGCAGGAACCAGATCTTCAGACCTATCCTTGTGAGATGATTCAACCACTGAGTGACTTAGCTCCTCAAGTATATATTTACAATCTGAATTTTGAACCAAGTGCAAAATGTTTTCACAAACATCATCATTGTGACACAAAGACAACTGATCTATATCATCATGTTTATCAATAAAATCATTGTCTTTAACACTATCACAATCATTATCACAATCACTATCATATTCATCAAACGAAGGAAGAGGCACTAAACAAGAGACTTGTCCATTATCAGAATCTTCATGATAGGAGAACACACTGTCATGGTCTTCATCCACTTCTCATGCAAACTTACCACATGAGGGAGATTCATGGGAACATGAATCATTATCTTCATCATTCTGAGCACATGCCTCATCATCAGTGTCAAAACATGGATCAACTGGATATTGCAAAGTAGAATCCATAATGGAGGCATACCTTTGAAAATCAACTTCTAAAAGGTCTGAGATTTCTTCACTACTTAGTGGGTTCTGGATTCCATGTTCATCTTTTTTGGTTTCCTGTCTAATGCTGCAAACTTCTTTCCTGTTTGAAACAGGGGCTGCACACTCTTGGATCATCTCATCTTGTGCAATGTCATCACTGCAGCAACTCTCATCTGCATCATAATTATCTCTTTTATGTTTGAACAAACATCTCTTATACTGGGATAGTAGAGTTGTTCTCGTATGCTGATAAAAGGAGAGGTCTTCAAAAAATTTAGTAAAAACCTTATCAACTATGAACTCTTCCTCATCATCTTCATATCCACTGAACTCACTGTTAGCATCATAACCCACATTATCAATACAAAGGGAAACAACATCATTTTTATTCGTATAGAGCTGCTCACAAGAAAATCTCGTTGTCATATCCCCACAATTTGATTTTAGATCCGCAACCAGTCCATGATCATCACAAGAACTCATTTCCTGATCATTCTCACCAGAGGGCTCATACTCATATAAATCCACTACAACATTTTAATTATCAAAAGACAAATCAATAAGGTCTAACTTTTTCTGAGTAGATAGATATGTACACTTATTATATTCAGCTGTCAACATAGTAGAGATCTCATCAATGCTGAGAGAAAGAGAACTTGACTCATCCATGTGAATCACATCCCTATGACTAGAAGTACTTGCATCGTTCATATCAGAATTCTCATTATTTTCACTATTAGAAGAACACACTTCCTTACTTGGTATAGAATCATGACTGATTTCAATTTTAGAATTATGAGAAAAGATGTCTTGATCTTTTAGCACTGGTTTAGACAAGTTTGGAGACAACTCATCTTTGACATCTTCATCAAAGTTTTCACTCGAATCTCTTTCACTTTCAAATTCAGACATCTCTAAACAAGTAGAAGACCTTGTATACAATGATCTTGATTTTTTATCACTACTACAATCTGAATGTTCTTCTAACATGACCTCATCATTCTGAGAAACATTTTCATCATTAATCATGAGCTGTTCTGGAATGCTATTTTTATCATTTCTTTGTAGATGATCTTTTTGCAATTTATCCCATTCATCATCATCAGCAAACTCCTCCAAGAAGAACCATTTGAAATCAGTCAATGAGGAGATGCATTTTGGGGGTAAACTCAAGTACCAATCAGCTGCAATCCCTTTGAGGGATCTCCCAAAAAACATCATGGTGATATCTTCATCATAAATCTCATTTTTTACAACAAATCTAAAGAATGCTAAGACATGTTTAAGTGCTGATTTAGACTGATCATCAAAGACTGGAATTAAATCAATGAGCTCACTATGGAAAGAATTGGGGGATCCATGAACATGACCACAACTTAAAGGTCTATCCAACCTACTGAAACATAGCCTTTTAGGCTGACTTATTTGTTGATTACTCATTTGGTTTGAAACAAGATGAGAACTATTCATCTTATTCTGCTTTTACAAGAGGTATACCAAAATATTCAAACCTCTATGACAGTAAATTTAAATTTTTATGACAAGATACTCAATCATGGAAACATGAAACTGTTCGATGTTACTCTTCCCTTCTTACTAGTGCTAAAACACTTGATAGGGAACAAAATATTTTACAACTGATCTTATAGAGAAATACATAAAGATCAAAATACTTGGAAGTGTTGAAGTTTGAAACTCAACCTGCGGAATGGAAAGCCTTTGAATCTGAAGATTGTTTTGCTGAAACAATTGTAGAGCCGCCACCTCTTTGAAGAGAACAAACACTTTAACCACTGAAAACTATTTCTGAATCTTTTACCATCCACAACAAACTCCAACAGGGTACACACACTGTTTATCAGAACTGAAAATATATCCTTAGATGCACTGATCAAACAGAGGATCTCAGAGTCGCCACTCACAACTTGGTGAGATGATTTGAAAGCTTTTTAAACTGACTCTTTACACTTTCAATGGAAACCACTGGATATGATAAACAAGCCAGCCAGGAGTCAAGCTCTACTCATACCCGCATTGTTTATAACTGATTTATAACACCAGAGACATCAAATGATTTAAATAGCCAGGTCAGGAGTCCAGCTCAACTTGGAACCTGCACTATTTACTCTTGACAATATTTCTCTATTCTCCAGTAGAATCACTGATCTAATGGTGACTTGGGAAAGCTAAATCAATCTGGGTAATGGGATATTTGAATGTTTATAACATAAACAGTGATTCAAAACTGGTTTTACTCCTTTATTTTTCTCTGAATCCCCAGCAGAGTCACCATTTTGTTGGTTCCTGGAAAGGAGTTTACACTCAAAGAGACACCAATATGCGTATGATGGATATTAAGGACTGGTTAGTTCCAAATGTGGGCAATCTATAGGCAACTAGACCAACTATAGGGATGGATAATCCCTCTTCTGCTTTTGGCTCTGTCAAACCAAGGCGGGTACACCTGATCCAATAGTATTTAACTCTTAACTGATAGTCTTAACTCTGCCCCCTGTTTCTTTATTGGATCCTTTAACAGATGAAAACAGTGAGAGAATACTAAACAACAACCTATTGTTCATTGATCCTCCATCATTGGGTAGGACAATACATAAAAGTAAATGAAAGTAAAGTACTGGTAATGATTAAGGTTTTCTTTGCAGAATGTAAACAATCATGCAACACATGTATCAGTACAGGGGATACTGGCTCATGATCAGTGCCTCATCCATTGGGCATCACACCTGAAACAGACATGAAATACAAGAACAACTACTAGATTCATCTGAGAAACCAAGCCATAAACATAATCAAACATCTTTTACACTGCTTACAGACATCCTTCCTGATTGAACCAAAAGAACCTGTGCTTCACTCAGAGGCTTTTAACCTGATCCTGGATCAAGGCTAAGAGACAAAACACATACACCAGTAACCTAATGCAATGAGTCAGAAAACTCAGAATTCATCAAGAACAACTGAAGGAGAGATCTAAGAATGAGTAACTGTATTAAGTATATGGGTTCAAATCCCTGTATTACAAACTGATTCAATGATACCATAGACAATATGCAAAGGATATAAAATTTTGCTTCCTAATACTGATACAGAAAGCAAAAATGGTTACAACCTAGACTGGAGATACACACTTGCCTTTCAGCCTCCTGTGTCAAGAAAATACAACCAGTCCCTCAAAAATGACTACAAAATTCCCTTTATAGAAACAGGGATACACAAAAATATCAATTAGGGCAAACCTAGGGCAACACTAGTCAACCCTAAAACTTCTCCAAAATATCTGAAAACAAATCTGATTACATTTCAGAAACTTTTACAAAATATCTGCAACCCTACTCAAAATTGACCTCAGATGACACAGTCCATTACTGCTCTCACCAACCTTCTCAAAATTGAAAATAAACGCCACCATTGCATTCCTTGTTCTAAGCCAATTCCGGAAACATATAATATCGATATATTTGGCCAAAAAATAAGCCCTAGGCGCCAATTTTTGTCAAAAGACTGTTTTATTTAAATATTTGAATTTTTATAAAGTCCAGACTTTATTAAATTCGAAATTCAACATTATGGAGACCTTTGAAATCCGTGGTGGTCCCCTATGTGCCACATGTCATAATCTAATTGGTCCGACGAGCCACCTCATCTCCATGTTGGCAGTCCAACACATCCCTTCGCCACATGTCACTCTGTGCTTGGCCAACTTCGCTGACTGGATGCCACGTGTCAGCATCTCGTTAATCCACTATGTTAACTAGTGAGCAACTTCACTTTACGCTTTAGCGAGAACCACTTGATTGGCATGCATCCCAAGGTGGCCGACCAACTGCTTGAGCCTGCTTTGTCATTGCCCCGTAACCGTCCACCGCCAAGTGTCACAATCTAACTGGTCCGCAAATCCATTTGGCACCAGTCTGCAACATATTTCCATGTCATTCGAGTGCCAGGTGTCAGCATCTCACTATACCGCCATGTTAATTAGGGTGCATCTTAATCTCAGCGGAATAGCGAGCATCGTCAGATTTTGGTGCGCATTTCAATGTGTAAACTGCCTGCATATTCATTTTCATCAAAATATTTGTTATCTTGTGAATGTGGGCTCCACAATTTTCGTCGATATCCAGCTGTCCATCTTGGCTTCCACACACATGGGAGGCCCCACACAGAGTCTTCCCTCTTTCTTGCTTTACAAATCATTTGAGTGTTTTTCAATATAAAAAATCTTAGCACATGCTTCCTGGTGCATGTGGGATATCCAAACAACATAAAAAAATCAGAAAACACCATTCTCAGCCTGCGAAAACTCTTTCCTACTTGCTGGGCACGTTTTTGATAAAGGCTGGGCGTTGTTGATGGTGCTGGGCCATTGTTTTTGACGCTGAGACTGCTATTAATAGTGCTGGGTCATTTTTAACGCAGAGGCCATGTTTAAAATGCTGGGCATGGTCTCAAATGCTGGTCCACCTTATTTTTCCATGTTGCTTCTCTTTGTCTTAACGCTGGGCATGAATTTGGAGTATTGACATTGGGTCTTCATTCCCTTTTGGAGTGTGCTGAGCCTTTGATTTGAAAAACTAATCACTGTTAATGCTGGGATTCTATTTTTTTCTTGTGCTCCATATTGTTTCAATGGCGCCAAGACCTTTGATTTGGCATTGAAACCATTTTAGCATTGACACATTAATCCACTCTTCTAACAAATATGCAAAACCTCTTTCATTTGAGAACGCTGGTCATGATTTTCACTGGGAAATCGCTTGTTATTAATGTTGGATACATTGTTTATGGTGCTGGTCTCAAAGACTTTAAATCGCAGGTCATCCCTCTCTTGGTAACGGGTCTTGACCCTTTCTTGATTTGGACAAACATTTTACTTGGAGTTGTACTCCCCTCTTTTTTTTTTGCTTCTTCAATTTATGAGTGCTTGAATTACTAGATCTCATTGTTGTCCACTTTCTCCTCTAAGATTTGGCAATTTCTTCACTTTTCCCTTACCACATAAATAAGCGTCCATGAAATCAACCAGTTCATGTGTCGGAGTATCAGTCCCATTTGTTTCAATTTGCCGAAGAGACTTTTTTCTCTCATCACAACCTATTTTGAACAAAGTAGCTATGATTTGCCTTTACATCTTTTAATTCGTCTGTGGAGCTAGTCGGGTCCAGAGTGGGCCCGGCTAAAAAAAATTTCGTTCCCATTCAAATTTCGCCCATGACACTCTCAGGCACAAATTTCACGAACTGGGCATCGACCGAAAGCATTTGAAACACAATCCGGATCAACCGGCAAACTTTGCCCGAACACTGCAAACGACAATTTTGACCGACCCAAAAAAATAAGTCAAAATAACTTTTCAGGTCCCTCCAATTTGTACAATCAAAGATTGTAGTTCATCCTTCAACCCTACAAAATTTTAGATTTTTCTTCCGCTGAGGCATATGGAGTTTTAATCGTGCAAAACGATTAAAATACTTCAGGATAAAATCCGGCTAGGTGTATATTTTGGCAAAAAATGAAATGATGCTTGGGAACTTGAAAATTTGACCCATGCTAGAGCAATATTTATCATAAACAATGCAACTGACGGCACTCAGTTTCGACATCCCAACAAAAAGATATAACAATTTGAAGTTGACAATCCGCAGAGGTGAGACATGACACAATTGACGACAAATATTTTAATCATTTTGATTGAATTTAAAAAGAAGGCAAATGGATTGGTAGAGGTCTGAAACTTTGGCCACATGAAGTATCTGACAAATGCAATAGAGTGCAAAAGGGAATTCTTTAATAAGTACAACGAGCCAAAAATAGCAGGAGGTCAAAATCAGGTGTTTAGTTTGAAGACATAGCAAAACTTGCAGACTTGTGTGAATAGCTCCAGGAGATAGCGTTGCTCTTATAGCAAATGGATTCGTCAAGAGTTGAAACGCCTGTCGGGACAAGTGTTTGCAACATGCTTCATGACGCAAAAGGAATCAAGGTCACAGGACTCTCTGGCTGAAAGTTATAAGGGGTCAAACAGGGCGACAAATCACTATTGGCAGGACACAACACACAACTTGCAAAATTTGCAAATGGAATCACCTTTGAAAACCCATCAAACAGATTGGTACAAGGGTCAAATTTGGAGCATAAGAATTACTTCATGCCTACAATGCAATGGAGAAAACCATCTGATCAAGGGTGCAACTGGGGAAAAGTTATAAGCATGCAAAGTAGTGTCCTGACAAGCAGTTACACTATTTAGCAATGCAATCAGTAGAAATTGCCTACAGAATGGCCCTTGAAAAGTGATCAAACGGATTCACAATAACTTAAAACTTGGATCACATGAACCATTTTCACCATAGATCACAGATCAATAATCATTTTGCATGGATCAATCCCTGGGTAAAAGATGCAGGCCTCCAAATAGGGCTCCTGACAAGAAAAGATCCAAGTGACAAACTACAAGTTTTAGTGAACTCCTCAAAATGAGTACTTGCAAAATGACTTCAAACTGAAAACTAAAAGTTGCAAACCACTGAATATGCTGAATGAAGGATGTTCCAACCATTTAAAGGCTCATATCACTTGATTTCAAATTGGCCCAAAATCAGGACCACTCAAAGCAACATCATCAAACTGACCTTCCAAAGTGAAAAGAGCACTTTATTGCAAAAATTCACATAGGGGACCCAAAAATGCCTTCCTCATTTTTGAGCCCAACAACCCTCTTTAGACCCTTTTTTGAAATAATGAATAGGTGATTTTTGTAAAGCATGACCCTTAATAGTCAATAACTTGTTGTATAAGGTCAGGAGTTTAATGGGAATTATGTTACATGAAGAACCATCTAAAATTCCATGACTACTAGACAATGCTATCTATTTAGTTCCTTGTACTATAGGTGTTGGAGATCTAATAATGTCTCCATTATTTGATATTATGTGCAAATTATCAATTAGGATAGCCCTGCAAGTAGAAAGAAAATAGATATTTAATAAAGTTTTATAATGGAAATTTCATAAGTACAATAAAATATAGTAAAATAATTGGCATACATGTAATTGTGGAGTTTCTTTCAAGAGTATTATTTGATGCAAACAATGGAATGTTTAACTAAAGCCTCCTCCACTACAAGTGTGTGAAATTATTCCGGCAAAAGGGAAAAGTGTGTATGCACACAATCAGAAAGTTCCAGACAATATTTTGTACTTGTAGTGTGCTCTTGTTCAATAGAATGTAATGATACAATTTGAAAACATGGTTCCTTGATGCAAATACCATCCATTATTTGACTAATTGCTTCATTTGTTAATAAGGCCATTTTTGTTATCTATTTAATGGAAAATAGTCTAATATTAGCAATCAAAACTATATAATTAATATATACAGTATATTTCTCATTAATACATTCTTGGAAAAAATATGTACACATCATTTTGTGACCCAAAAAATTAGTCCAATGTTCAAATCATATAAATTACTTATTTTGTGTTAAATTTTAAAATTGTAATTTTGTAAAATAAAATCTAAACTGTAACAAAATGTGAAAGTTTGAGTGAAACATATGCAAACTTAAAAAATGTAAATTCATAGAATTTAAGAATTCGAGAGAATGCACAACTCTAAAAAGACAATTTAAAAGAACTCGTCTTAACAATGCCTCCATAATGATCAATTTGAAATGTGTCGATGCTCAGGAAAATGCATATATTTGATATCTGTATAAACGCTTCTGTAAAAAATTTTGTTGGTTTAGAATATTATTAGTAGAATAGTTGTTATATTGGCTATGATGATGGTGAATTAAGGTGTTCACTTTGAAAAGGAAAAGGAAAAATTGTTACCAACCAAAGCAATTAACATTGAAGGCAATTTAATGCATTTTCAACAACTTTCCTCTATAGAAGGTAAAACTTTAAATACAGTGAGGATGAGCAGTAATTGAGTAGCAATAAATAATTTTTGTGAATCATAGAACAACTATTTATGTCAATATCCAAAAGTCTTAAATATTTAAACATAACAAATATCTTGATACATTTTAGAAAAAGTAATCATTCATAGATATAAAAGATATTGTTTCAATTGTGTGCAGTGTAAACCATTATGAGAGAGTACATCTGCAAATTCTTCAAAGTGGAACATGCCTTGAGATGAATCCATATGTATTTTTTTATAATTTATAGTATTATATTAATCATAATATTTTATCTGTGATTGTTGATACATATTAAATGACAAAATATTTGATAGATAACTTACATGTTGATTTGATGCTATATTTTTGTTGTTATTATAACAACAGGGATACCTTTTATTGTTTTTTATAACTTGTCAATGTCAGATATAGTAGTGACTGGCATATATATCCGATGATAAAAAAAATTGCATTCAAAACTAATATTTGACTAAGCTATCATTACCAGAATAGAGTATTTATTAAAAAAATCTTTCTTAGATTTCTGACAGATGTGCTTTAATTGTTTTGATTGTTGTCAGTTACTTTAATGTACAATATTGATGTCATTTATTTTGAAATATGACAGTGTTAATTTATGTGACATATCATACAGTAAAATATTTATCAACTTAATTATAAGTTTTGAAAATAGTTAAAATTTCTTGTCAAACACAGTTAGAGCATACTGCTCAAACACCTCTAGAAAATTAAATTTTAAGCAAATGAGACCGCTTCAGATATTCATGATTACTACTATTACTTCAACTATAGTTAAAAAAATTAAATGCTTTATATATTATTTGGTGTTTGAATAGAAGCATAGAGTAGTATAACATAAAACCATAGAAGAGTATAATATAAAAGTAAAGACAAAATAACAAAATAGGATAGGATGTCTCTTATCAATTGGGACACTGTCTGCCTCCCAAAAAGAATGGGTGGCATGGGACTAAGAAGAATTGGTCTGATGAATAAAGCCCTTACCATGAAAGTGGCATAGAAGCTCATAGAAGGAAAGGAAGACTGGTGCAGATTAATGGAAGCCAGGTACCTCCAAGGACATTCCTATAGGTGGATCTTCCACAATAGTCACCTCCCAAGTGGATCCAAACTCTGGATGAACATATGTAAATGTAAGACCCTTCTATCTAAAGGGGATTTTTGTCAAATAAGAAAGGGGAGATCCATTATATTTTAGAATGACCACTAGATCGTGAACCAACCTAACCAGGGAAACAGATTCAAACCTCTCATGGAATATCTTAGACGTATCCTGGGTAATAGAGCCTCTAGCTACATCACTGGTAGGGACTAGAAGGATATACCTAATCAGTTAAGGGATAGCCAGACCTACAACACTTGGCCAATGATCTCATGGAAAACCTAACTAATATAAGAATTTCAGAGCTTGATGAGTCTATTATCTAGGCACCCACCTAGGCTGGTACTTTCTCTGTTAAATCAACTTACAATCTACTTCTGAAGGAGGAAAGTAACTTGGGGGACTAGAAGAAGGTGTGGATCCCTCAGCTCACACCAAAAATAAATTTCTTCTAGTGGACTCTAATGCATGGTTAGGTCCTAACCTAGGATAATCTTATAAAGAGGGGCTTCTCCATGGTGAACAAATGTGTCCTATGTAAGAAGGAGGAGGAAATGGTGAACCACCTTTTCATCCACTATGATTATGCCACCAACATTTGGGAAGAGGTTATCGACAAATTGGGTATCTTCTAGGCCTTGGCTAGAGAAATGCATCAATTTAATAACTAGAGATCTCCCTCCAATCACCCCCTACTCCAAATCCTCTGGTGTATGCTACCCCTTCACATCTGCTGGGCCATTTGGAAGGAAAGGAAAAATAGGACTTTCAGAGAGGATAGTAACTAGTTTGAGACTTGTCTCCATATGGGAACTAAGCTCCTGTGTGAGAATGCCAGGATGGCTAAATGGAAGCTTCCCCCTATCCTCCTACTGCTTGGGAGGTGAGAATTGCTGACAACTGGAACCTCCTAGATGGTTTCTCTAGGTTTGATGATGCTAAAAGGATAGCTAGAAAAGATACCAGATGGGCCACCCCTCCCAGAGGATGGACCAAATTAAACTTTGATGGGACAAAAAATAATGTTGGCCAAGGAGGGGGTGGTGTTCTGAGAGATCACAAAGGCACTTTCCTACTGGCTTATGTTGGGCCAATCAATAACTACATTATCACCTAGGTAGAAGGAATGGCCCTTCTTTGGGGGATTAAATTCACAAAATAAATGAACATCAGGCAATTGGAAATTGAGGGGGATTGCAAAGTGGTTGTTGAGGCCGCTAAAAGTGGTGCTAGTGCGGGTTGGTGGGCTAGACCTATTATTATGGAGATCAGTGAGCTACTCAACAACTTCCAACACATGACTATGGGTCACACATATAGAGAGGGGAATTTTGTTGTTGACTCAATGGCAGAAATAGGCCTAAAAAAAATCAAACTCAATAGTTGGAGGGTGGTTAGTGATTTACCTCTGGTGACTCGACAACTCATTGGGGTAGAAATGAATATTACTATTTAAATGTGCCAAGCTATCATATTCATTACAAATCCTTAATGGATCACATACTAGAATGCTTGGATGATTTTTGTGATTATGGAAAGGAGAACTCAAATTCCCAAAAAGAATCATCATTACCTTTTAAATGTGTGGAGTAAGAGCTGTCCAAATTAGAGGGCTTACTTGGCTAGTGAGGATAGCAAGTGTGTCCCTAGTATTATTACTATTAATGGCACTTGGAGATCTGTTAGATCTGGCTGTATGGAGCTCATTTTCCAAAAAAATTCTCAAAGCTAGCATGTTAATTATAATCTTTCCTTAGAAAGTCTTTACAAAAACAATGAGTTTTTTAAGGTGTGCAAAAACTCTCAGCTCTTAGATTTCTAGGATATTCTGGTGCAGGAGAGGCAAAGATTTGAAATGGGAGGCAACACTCTCCGCATTGAGCCTGATAAAATCAAAGAGACTTTCACCTCTGATGTGTTGGTGACTCATTACTACAAGGAAAGAGGAATATGGGGTTTTATGGAGAGAATGAAAGGTGTCATGATGAATGAATCTCCAAATAGTTTATCTCATTCTGGAACAACAGGAGTGTCTCAGTTGGGGGCATCCACTTCTAGCTGAATGAAGAGGTCACAGCTAAGGTGACTGGGCTCTCTATGGTGGGGAGGAAATACAAAAAGACCAGTCAGACTCCTAACCCTACTAGCCTCTACTAGTTTTTCAAGGATGGTGAGAAGCTGATGAAAAAATAAGGTGGCTTCAACAAGGAGGTGATGTCAAACTTTTGGCCAAAAATTTGCCTCATTGCGATGAAATATTTCACCCTAGAAGGTAAGTTCGCTATGTTTTACTACTACCACTTACCGTTCCTAAATCATATTTGAAACAAAGTTTTAATTTCCATACCTTTCTATCTTTTACACTCCATAGAGAGTAATATACTTGATATTAAGGACAACCCTGATAAGCCAATACCTATACTCCATCAAGGCCTCCTCTACATTTACCATTTTCACAAAGCTATCTGGCTAGTGCCCCAACCCCCCTGATTATCTAGGAGATGACCCAAGAGGAATCCCTAGCCAAAACTAAAATTCCCACCCATTCCTCCTCTCAGTCCATCTGTGTCATCCAAGAGCCTGAGTTGGGTGCTAAAGAGGGTAGAACCCACAAAAAATGTGTTAAAAACCATTTCAATAGGAAAGAGGGTCAGGAGGAGTCTTATGTCTCTGAGTCTATGGAGAACAAAGATAGGAAGGAGGCTAACACTACCCTTGAGATAGAATGTAGGCCCAAAAAATTGAGATTGATGGAGAGCCAAGTTAATGTGGAGGTGGACTTAAGTGGCTTGGGTTGTCAGAGGTCAAACAGAATTGCCAAGGAACAATGTAAAACTAGGTTATTGGAAATGACCTCCAGAGAGAAATCCCTATCTAAAAAAGACTCCCACACCATTGAGTCCACAAAAGGTTCCTTGGATGATCATATGAGTCCCCCTAGGATGGGTAACACTCCTCTACCTAACCTCCAGCAGAGCATGGAAACTCCCAATAACCCTGCCCCACCCCTAAGTCCTTCTCATGATCCCTTGGATAAGCCCCCCACCTAAGATTACAATATTGAGGCCCTGGAGGATAAAAACAATTTCAAAGGAACCCTCAAAAGGTGGTTCTCAAATTTGGACAAAGATATTATGGAGATCAAGAAGAATATGTAGGATCTGATGAACCAATGCATGGTAACCAACAAAATATCCCTGAAGGTCATGCATGCTTCAGCTACGACACTCTATCATGTGTAGGAAAAGCTCATGGGTAGTAGACTAGAAGCAGACAAGGACAACAAGGATCCTTTCCTTTTCCTACAAGAAGAGTGGGCTAGGAACCTGTTGTCTAAGCAGTTGGGTGGGAAGAACTAATTTTTGGTGTTTATGTGTTGGTTAATTTTGTCTGGGCTTGGCCCTAGGATCCCCTATTTTGTGGTTGGGGTTAATGTTAGTTTTTATATCATTTTGTTTAGCCCTATGTGGCTTTTGACTAATACTTTACATGCTACTGTTCATTTTAGGCAGTCTAGTTTAATCCTTTTTATTAGTACTGTGGTCTATGTTTTTGACAGGGGCAAAGTTAGACTTGGTGATTATGCTATTAACTATTATATCTACTTTGACTAGTTCCATTAATGTGCTAGTAATGCACTACTAGTCCTTTGTTCCATGGGCCAGCACCCTCTTGCTGCTTTATCTATCCAAAAAAAAATAGGATACAAATTGTAATGTATTTTGTTCAAATTAAGATATTTTATATTCAACATTCAACTTTTGTCAATTACAAATTACAATTAAAATATATATAGTTAAAACATCTTTGAAATCTTTGTAGAATAAGAATGCAACAAGGTATGAATATTTTTAATCTTCAATCTAAAAACAAGAAAAAAAATAATAATTAATGCTTTCAGGTGAAAATAACCTTGTTTCTATACATACAAAATTGTAAGTTCAGATTGTTAGGCAGAGATGGAAAGACAAAAAACTTGTGGACTCATTTGATCTTAGTTAATTGATAATCGATATGTTTGTCTGGATATTTTGTAGATAAATTCATTGAGTTATTACAAGATATGGTGACCACCAATACAAGTGAACCTACACCATTCTTCATAAATACTTATCATTCATGGACTCATGGGTCACGTTTAAGATTCCCAGGTAAGTTGTTGATTCTTCATAAAGAATGTCAAGGTCATCTGACACTGTAGAATGTTTAGGGGGTGGATGGAAATCATAGGCATACATATTATTTGTTGAATCAAATCCTCTACTATTTTTTATAATGCCTTTTCTTACATGATGTGCAAGTCTCTATCTCTAACTATTGCACTATAATATTTAAAAATTTTCTCATATCTATTTGAGATTTGATTTTATTTGTCTTCATTTAATCTTGCAAAATGCATTTTTGAGCACAAATTAATTTCTGGTTTCCTTCTTATTTGGTCTATTATAAATGCAGAAGAAAGATCCCAACTAGGTACAAGTATTATTTTTCTTATCTTTACGAACCTCCTTGGTTCTTCAGGAGTGATTGTTTCTGATTTAGGATCATAATCCTTGAAAGCTTGAATGGCTTTTTATGCACTCAGCCTTCCTCTATTATCTGCATAGTAGAAGCAACCTGTTGTTGTTTATGCCATAACAAGAAGTTTTTGAATTGATTAATTTTTATAAATCCATCATCTTTTAAGAAAGCTTCTTGATGAATCAATCTTTTATTTTCTAAGGACAAAAATTTGTGTAATTGTTGTTTGCTTCTTTGTATGTCATTTTTGTTGAGGATATTCGTAATGATATCCTCTTGAGGATATTGCTCATGTCTATTGCTAATTGGAATATGGTAGGGATTTTTCTTGTATGAATCACATTGCTTGAAAAACTACTTGAACACTATGTCTACTAATACTGATTTAGACAAAATAAATGCCTAATTACTAAGGATAGGATAAGATCCTCCTTCATTTTTGAACTCCACCTGGTGAGGCAGGTTTTACCTTTGAATAATTAATAATTACACAATATATTTGAAAGTGGACACAAATTTTCTATTGGCCTTTTATTGAATCAACTTATGAAATAGTCTCTAGATGACCATAATCAACTGAATACAGAACTTAACTAGATAAACCATGATTACATGAATAGCAAAAATCAGTGAGATAATTAGGATATATTAAATGTTTTACAAATAAAACATACAAGAGTAAACATACAAGTAAAGAGAGAACAATAATAGGATAAAGAAATTGTAGTGTATTTGTATTAAAATGAACCTATAAGTTACATATAAAGACTCATGCTCAGAAGCTCAGATACAAAATTTACAAGTCTTCTTTGTAGCAATTATACTCAATTTTTCTATTATCTTTTTCTAACTCTTTGAAAAATGAGGCTACAACCTATATATAGCTCAACCATCTTGGAATTGTTTTATCAATGAGAATGCAACAAGCTACGGATGGTTGGAGCCCTAAACCTAAGAAAGCATATAAACTAAATTACAATAAGTCCTAAGGCCGCATAAAGACTAAGAAAATTTGGAGTGTTCTGCTTTATATCTTGTTGATCACTGACACTTTTATCTATAGATATTCACGAAAGCTTATTGAGTTGTTTCAAGATATGGTGATTGCCATTCTGATTAACTTACACCATTCATATTGATAGCTTATCATCCCTAGGCTCTGAGGTGAAGTGTCACATACTCCAGGTGTCTTCTTTACTCATCACCCAAAATATCAAAGTCAAATGTAGTAGATTTGATCTTCTTGGGCTTTGTAAGCTCATCCCACGCAGTTACTTCTTCCTTTGTTGGCCATTTATAACTCTGGAAATATTGCAGTTGTTCTTTTTGTCTCTCCCATCTGGTGTCTATTAACATCTTGATATCTCCAAAAAATTTGGTGAGCTCCATTTTTTCCTTTATGGCCTCATCCAAAGTGTTATTAAACCTCTCCATATCTATTTCATTGTTGTTATCAAGAAATGCCTCTTTCCTAGGCAATAAAGGATCAAAATCGGATCTGCACTGGTTGAGGTTCCTCATTGCACTACCTACATCTTAAATAGAAGGAATGAACCTATTAAAATCTGAGCCAAGAATGGCTATCTTAGCCTCAATCTGATTTTACTTGCCTTTAAAAACTAGCAATATTGCCTTAATTCAGTTTATTTCTTCACATACTTATAAAACAATCTTTGGTATATCATTTCTAAAAGATTGCAGTGTTGCCAATCTTTCAAAAAGTGTTTCTCTGACTGACTAAGTTTTATAATAACCATTTAAAATTGAAACATAACTATTCACTTCCACCTACAGTTGAGGTATTTTATTATAAGCATTGAAAACCAAATCAAATTTATCTTTTAATACAACAATCCTGTGTTGAAAGATCTTTGGTAAGGCTTGTATGATAGTCTCATTCTTCTCCAATTTGATCTTTTCTATATCTGTAGGAACTTCTTCTTTTTTTAAACCTTTATTTTCAAGTAGTACAGGTTGTTTAGGTGATGTAGGGGTAGGTATGAGATTATTTATTATCTATTGTTGTAAATCTTCTAAAGATTTCTCCAATGCCTTTTCTTTCATTATTCAGATATCTCTACCTTTTAAAAGTGCACTTTAGTCTCAAATCTAAGGTTGAGAATGAAACTGGACTAAATATAGAATGTTTGAGATCGGATAGAGGAGGAGAATTCACCTCTGATAGATTCTATGAGTACTATGAAGAACATGGCATAAAGAGGGAGTTGAGTGCACCTAGAACCCCTCAGTAGAATGGAATTGTAGAGATAAGGAATATGATAATTCTTGATATAGTATGCACCATCATGATTGAAGGAAAAGTTGCACACACCTATTAGAGAGATGCAATCTGTAAGAATTTGCAAATAGCAAATATTGAACCAAGATCAAGAGGTTGAATAAAAGCACAAGAGAGAAAATATGAAGCAAGGATGGATTGAATAGATCCAATGAATTTCTCAATAGATTAATGAATTGAATTACATAATAGGCCTCCTTATATAGGAGAGGCAATAAGAGAGAATGATAAGGAGCTGATAAGCTATCACCTAATCACATGTCCACCAAATGTGGATCATCCTCCAATATGCAAGAAAGTATGTGCATTGGATTAGGATGATAATGTGATAAGAGCACAAAAGGTGGATCTCACACACAACGAGGTATGTGATGACAACTATCACACCAAAAGTGGAAGTTCTCCTACACCATGTGCTTAATGGATGTGCAAACTCCTAGGTGTCTCAATCACAACTTACTATGCAATGCATTATCCTAAGTAAGATTAAGTAAAGTGTAATTAGGAATAATTAATTACACCAACACCCCCCCTTAAGTGCAACTTAGGGGAATGCACTTAAACTCACAATGCAAGATGGGTCCCGGCTACTAGGCCATGTTAGGTACCCATGTACAAGATACATGAAATGCATAACTCTCATAAAGTGGAGAAAGAGGGAAAACCTCATGGGAAAAACCCTCCCCCAAAAAGAGAGAAGAAAACAAGATGCATGAATGGATGGAGTACTCAAGACCCCCCAAGAACTACATACATCATGTATATACAAAGAAGAATCCCCCCATAAGAAGGATAGATGGAGACATGATATCCCCCCCCATAATGTAGAAGCTCCCATGTTGATGAAGAGTACCTGCAAACAAAAGATCAACCAATGCTTACAAGAAACATGTCTCCCCTTAGGAAGAAATAGATACATCAATTGAAGAAGCCAATCCTTGTGTGAATGGAAGGAGGAAGAAGAGGAAGGTCTCCATGCATGAATCTCTGAAGACTGAATAGGAATATCCAAGCTCAAAGAATCTATCACTTCATGTGATAAATCAAGTGAAGAAGGAGAAGAATTAAATACACCAATCTCCAAAGTAGGTGAAGAAGTATCCCCATCTATGATGAAACTGTCATCAAAGGAAAGAGAAACCCCCTCAAGTATGTCTTCCAAATCTGCATCATGAGAAACAACCAGTGCTGAAGATGCATCGAAGTAGTCATCACATTCTGCAAGATCTGAAACACAATGAATATCCTGCTGAATAGTAGAGCCCATGTCTGAAGAAGCAGGAGGTGGAGGAGTAGGAAGATCAACACTTGTCTCAACAACAAAATGATTCAAGTGCCCAAAATTCTCCTCATAATCATCATTATCCCTTGGCAAAGGGATGGGTACATCATGAATATCATCATCATTATCAACAAAAGTGGAAAAAGAATACAAGCGTGATGTATGATCAACAACTCCCATAGCTATGACATCTCTAGTCTCCATGTCCTTAATGTAGACATAATCAGGAGTGAACTCAACAATTTTACCTTGTGCCCCATGTGTGATTTGGTAAATTGAAAGAAGATTAGTGGTCAAGGATGGTACACAAAGAACATCATTAAATGTCCCTTCTCCCATAGGAATAGAACCTTTTCCACAAACTCTCATGAATGTGTTGTTACCCATCAAAATATTAGGAGAATTACAAGGCTCAAAAGAAGAAAACATATCCATAGAAGATGCCATATGATGTGATGCACCTGAATCAAGAAGCCATTTACCTTGCTCAGGATGTGTGGAAGCCATGAGTGCTTGTCCTTTACCTTTATCTTTGGATGATGATGGAGATGTAGAAGCTGCCAAATGTGTAGAAGAAGGAGCAGACACTGATGAGGGCAACTTAATGTTGTGTTTTTGAATAATGTGAGTTAGCTCATCAATCTTCTTTTGAAAACACTTATGCTCATCATGTCCTAACTTTTGACAATATGCACATTTATCTCTCTTTCTTCTAGATGATTCTTCTCTTGAAGAGGACTTGGATTCAGTACTTTTTGGTGAAGAAGATTCATTACCTTTGTCATGAGGCTTAGGATCCTTATTGTGTTTCTTTCCTTTGCCATTAGAAGCCTTTGATGTAGACTCACTTGCAACCAATGCTTGATGTGTGGAAGGCTTCAACTGACCCATGTGTGCCAACTTTGCTTGTTCCCTTGTGAGCTACGCTGCAAATTCATCAAGAGAGGGCAATTTGTATGCACTACCAAGAGCATCCATAGTAGCATAGAATGTAGAAACAAAGATAGAATATTCAGGACCAAGCTTGGAAAGAATAGAAAAGATCAATTGTTCATCCCCTTTAACAATGCCACATGAAGAAAGCTTAGATCTAATAGTATTGAACTTAGAAAAGAAATCTTGAATATTGTCAAAATCCCTAGGATTAAGACCTATGAGATCATTCTCTAATTTGAATTTTCTCATTCTATCAGGTTTACCAAAGAGTCCTTCCAATGTGATCCAAGCATCATGAGGATGTGTGCAAGAAGCAATATGATAGTGCAAGTCATGAGAGATGGATGATCTAAGAGTGCCAAGTGCTTTATCTCTTCTATCAAACCATTTTCTCTTTTCTACAGCACCTGTTTGAGGTTCTTGATCCTGCCCAAGAGTCATTCTAAGCAATCCAAGACTCAAGAAATGATTACTTAAAGAATCTTTCCATTCATGGTAGTTATATGGAGTGAGGATTTTAACCTTTGAATTATCCATGTTAACACCAAATACTAACTAATAACTACTGATAACTTCTTCAAATGACTGATGCAAATCAGAGAACTGAAATCCAAGGATTAACCAAGTGCAAATGTAGCCCCAAAATAGCCTATTGCTGAAAGTGATATGTCTACTCAAAATCACTGAAATCTGATTATAGATCTGGAAAGTAGACGAAAAATTATGCACTTTCAAAAAAAATTTCACCTCAAAATGTTACCGTATGTGCCCAAACGAAGCCCTAAATTCAAAAAAAATTGCACCCGATTTGGAGCCCGGATGACCAAGTTATGGCCTCTCAAAGTTGGACGGTGAGGCAAATCGGGCCAATGGTCCAATTTGCAAAAAATTTTTTCCTCGAATTGGACTTTCACCAAAAATGGGCGAATTTATAGTCGATTTCAACCGAAACAGCCTCCCGGACACAATGGTGAGGTCAGATCTGCTCCAAGACGCCTCTATCACATGCTGGTGGCTAGATTTGAGATTTGGACCTTCAAACTTGCAAGATCTCTCCAAATCGGCTAATCAAGAATGCTCCAATGGCTCTGATACCATTTAAGAATTTGCAAATAGCAAATATTGAACCAAGATCAAGAGGTTGAAGAAAATCACAAGAGAGAAAATATGAAGCAAGGATGGATTGAATAGATCCAATGAATTCCTCAATAGATTAATGAATTGAATTACATAATAGGCCTCCTTATATAGGAGAGGCAATAAGAGAGAATGATAAGGAGCTGATAAGCTATCACCTAATCACATGTCCACCAAATGTGGATCATCCTCCAATATGCAAGAAAGTATGTGCATTGGATTAGGATGATAATGTGATAAGAGCACAAAAGGTGGATCTCACACACAACGAGGTATGTGATGACAACTATCACACCAAAAGTGGAAGTTCTCCTACACCATGTGCTTAATGGATGTGCAAACTCCTAGGTGTCTCAATCACAACTTACTATGCAATGCATTATCCTAAGTAAGATTAAGTAAAGTGTAATTAGGAATAATTAATTACACCAACACAATCAATACAACATTCAATACTATTAATAGAATTAAATTGAGGCCAGGCACTGACAAGACACCTTATGAGATATGGTTTGGTAATATTACCACAGTAAAATACTTCAAAATCTTTGGAAGCAAGTGACACATCAAGATGGATGAAGTAGTAGGCCAGTTTGATGCAAGAAGTGATGAAGGTATTTTCCTTAGTTACTCTACTAAAATCAAAGCTTATAAATGTTACAATTTAAGGTCGAAGAAGATCATTGAAAGTGCTCATGTTAAGATTGATGAAAATTTTATGGTTCAAGAAAGATGTAATACCCATCTAACCCTAATATAAGTTTTGTATTTTTGAAAGAATTAAGATCCTTCGATGTTTTCTTACAACTTAAGTTGTACATGGTACTTGTTTGATCTATTCCTATAGTTGTTTATAATAATTTCATAAGCTAGTACTCAATGATTCTAATATCAGACATACTATCTAAAAGTATCATTTTTGTATGTATTTATCTCCGTGTATGTATTGAGTACCTTCAAGACCTTTATGAACATAGTTAGGATGTTATATGATATGTACTTGATATATATATATATATATATATATATATAGGTGGTTATTTATATTTTCTTCTATTAAGGTTACTTTGGATGAATCTTGTATCTCACTTGATGATTTGATTATGTTGATTTATTATTAGTATTGATAAGAGACTAACACAATGCTTGAGATTCTAACCTTCGTTATAATGATGCTACATGCTTTGAGTGTATATATATACATGATGTGTTTTCATGATTCAGGATGAAGTCATAGTTACTCACATAACTGAGGTCCACATGATGTATCAATCCTGGTCATCTGTCTGTAATGTTTTCTTTTATATGTATATCCGTGCATATGTATTTCTTCTTTGTGATGCAGTCTTGCAGGTACTAGGCATCGACTTCACCTGGCTTCACAGGTCTGAGCATGCCCTCAAATCCTTGATAGTTGTTGTTATGGAGATAGTACTAAGGCCCCTACATGAGTCTTCCTTTGTCATTATTCCAATTTGGGAATATTAGGATTCCTTCTTTGTCAGTCAACCTTTGGGTCAAAAACCAAGATCCAATGCACCCAGTTGGGCATGGTTGTAGTTAGTGCCTTGTGGCCACTTGAATTCATTTGGTTGTATGATTTGTTTAATCATTTTATTTATTTATTCTTCTTGGTATGATTCTTATTTAATCTTTCTATGTTGTGTTTCAGGAGTTTGGCTTGACTTTCCTTGTTGACTTTAGTTGACCTTGTTTGATCTTATGGTTTTCTTGATATGTTTCATAGTTGATTTTATGGCCTCTTTTGATGATTAGATTTATTTTGAGGCATGTGATTTTATTCTACCTCAGTGTTATATCCTATAGTAATTATAAATAGGTAATAATACTATGATCTATTACTTCATAATCTTATAGATTATAGTGTTTGGTATTCGGCATGTATATATATATATATATATATATATATATATATATATATATATATATATATATATATATATATATATATATATATGTATATGTATATGTATATGTATATGTATATGTATATGTATATGTATATATGTATATGTACATATATGTATATAGATATATACATATATATATATAGATATATGTATATAGATATATGTATATGTACATATATCTATATACATATATACATATATATAGATATATATGTATATATATACATATATACATATAGATATATACATATATATATATATATATATATATATATGTATATATATATATATATATATATACATATATATATATATATATGTATATATGTATATATTTATATATAAATATATGTATCTATATAAATATATGTATGTATATATATATATATATTTATATATAAATATATCTGTATATATAAATATATGTATCTATATATATATATAGATACATATATTTATATATACATATATATATTTATATATAAATATATACATATATTTATATATATATACATATATTTATATATATATAGAAATATATGTATATATTTATATATAAATATATATGTATATATAAATATATGTATCTATATAAATATATATATGTATCTATATATATATATACACATATATATATATACATATATATATATGTTTATATATATATATGTATATATGTATATATATATATAGACATATATATATAGACATATATATGTATATATATATGTATATATATATATATATATATCTGTGTGTGTGTGTGTGTGTGTGGGTGCACACACACACACACACACACACACATATATCTGTGTGTGATTATATGTTAATTATTGTTGATATTGTTGATGGTGTATATTTTGGGATTAATGTAAAGTATAATATTATTAATAATTAAATATTAAATAATGTGAGGTATATTATTCTCAATTGTTAATTATTAATAATGAGGATAGGTTATATATATAGATATTGATATAATTAATGATGGCATATGCATATATGTTAGGATATTATTACATATGTGTATGAATGAATACAAATAATCTTTTATTGTATATTTGAGTAATATAGTTGTATGATATTAAGTTATTTTATAATACCTTTTAGTTAAGAGTTAGTTGGGAGTTGGTTACTTTTCCTCTCAACCTTTGGAAATTTATTTATATGCACTACTTTCTCATTTGAAGAGAGGATATTTTGGGGCTGAAGCATTGAGGAGAGGATGGCCTTACTTTTCATGGAGATTTTGGAGAGAAAACTTGGAGATGTGAGGGAGAGTTTGTAAGCATATGTCTTTAAGAATTTTTGGTTATCTTTGCTTTTGGGAGAGAGAAATTTTTGGGAGAATTTTAGTAGTTGAGAGAGGGATTCTTTGCTATGGAATTATTTCTTTCTTTCATGGAGATTTCTGAAAGTGGATAGGGTTTGAAGGATGCATCTCAAGTTTGGAATTGTCTTCTCTTTTGTTTCCTTCCTTCTTCAATTCAACCTTCGTAGGACATGAGGTATGGATTGAATATTTTAGTTACTTTATGTCTCTAATAGATTATAGATCTATTTATATATTATCATTATTTATTATATCTTTACTTTTCATTTCTATGGTTATTTTAAAGTTTTGAGTTTTTGTTTGTAAGAATTTGCATGTGTTTTCCTAGGGTTTTTAGCAACCCATTTTTGGAGATCTATTATTATAATAATTTAAATTGAATCTAAGGTTTTAATAAATTGACTTTATGGAAATAAAATTCATAGATCTCAAATGGGTATCTCTCTTATTTTATTTTTAGAGTCAAATTAATGCCTTATTTTTGACATTTTGGCAGACTATGCCTGTCCATTCTTGATTCCAAATTTTCTGTCAAATGTATTCGTATGCTACAAGATTATATGATCATATAAAAGTATGAATTTGATATAAGATATTCTCCTAAGTCTTATATTTCATTTCCAATTGGTTTTGTGAATTTTAATTATGTTTTATGAAAATTACAACCGTTTTAGTGAAGGCAGGTCTGAACCCTAACCAAAATTTTCTGTTTTAAACCAGAAGTCATAACTTTCTTTCCCACCATTGGATCTTCCTAAAAATAAAATTGAGAGTCCATAATTATTTTATCTAAATCTTCACTAAAGAAATTTCTTTTATTATTTTTTTTGTGGAAGATATGGATGACTGTTCTATGATGACTATTCTTTGCATTTAATCCTTGCTTGAAATAATTCAGTTTAAGAACATCATTAAGTTTTAAGGTTTCGTATGGTTACCAGAGGCTATTAGAATTTTTTTTTCATTAATTGGATCTATTTATACTCTAAATATGTTTATAATATCACTTGGATGTCTTCTTATATGTTTGGAACATTCTGAATGCCATATTGGGTTTAGGGTTGTCAAGTGGACTAGGGACAACATATATTTTCCTAAACTCAATCAAATGTTGTTATGGAATTGATATGAATTCTTGATGATGAATCTATTATGTTCTTATGATTTTTATATGTATTTTAGGGAACCTAAGTACACTAGGTGAGTGGCTCATAGTGAGGGGCCGGGACCCTAAGTGGCTAGTACCAGGATAACCTACTATGAGTTATTTAATCAAGTGATAACTTAAATAAATGAATTGGGAATGGGAGATTATTAGAATGGGAAATTACACACTAATCAAGATTAATTGTGCCTCACCCATGCCTTTAGTGCTAGTAAAGACTAAGGATGGGAGTGGGAGAAGGTACCTATGCGTAGGTATGACTGGATGACCTTGTTTATACGAGAGGCATTCAGTTTCACATGTGCCTACCTAGGGGTCAGGGCCAAGAGTGGCTAGTACCAGGACAACCCAAGGGGTGAGGGCTATGCGATGACACTCACCTATCTTTTAGCTTAGAGTCTCTACCAAATTTGAGCATGCCTATGGTAGTCCTTGTGGTCTTCTTGTCTTTTCTTTTGTGTTGTGACTTTGGGGAAATTTTATCAGCACCTTAGGAATTTCCTAGTTGTTACCTCTTGTGTGGTTCTTTGGTTCTATCTCCTAGCTCGGGGGAGTGGGCCTATTGGTTCCACATGGTTTGGTGGTTAATATTTATATCGAGGTATTGATCGTGATTCCTTGGATGATCCTAGCACATATTCCTTTCCAAATCTACAGTTGAAGATTTCTTATTAGATATTTTAACATGTTGAGATGTACTTATGTATCTATATTCATGTAATTTTAATCTCCTAAAAGGAGTCTTGTAGTATTGATGTAATCTCAATTCAAAGCAATGCTAAGGGAATGGGTAGTTCTAGGTAAAAGAAAATGAAAAGAATGTGGAATATTGGACATGTTACTAGCATTAAAAGAAAGTGTTTATGTTATTTTTCCTATCCTCTTATGTTGTTCATATGTAAAGGAAATAATCTTAAATATAGTTATATATAATGATGTATCACAAAAATAATGTATTCTCTATTGATGAAAGGATACAAGGAAATTATTGAGAAATGATAGGTTAGTGATTGGAATTATTAACAATGAATGGTTATGAAACAATGCAATAAATAGTAACTTGATTATAATGTTAATACTTGGTTCATGTTAATGAAGTACCTAGGATAATTCCTACCTTAATGAATATTAATCTCTTACCTAAATTATTAGAGAAAAGTGATATAAAGGATAGTAGATGTAGATGAAATCAATATGAATTTATGGAATGAGTTCATAAAAGGAATAATGATGTTGGATGATTAACCTATGTTTAATAAAAGAAATAAGTTAGGGACATTTAACTTGGTGCATTAAAATGAATGTAGATCTTTTAAGCTCATGATTTCGTGAATATCTTATGCATGTAAATGGTTTATATGATGTTTCTTTAGTAGAAACATTAGGGAACCCGGGAGGACTTAAGTTGTATAAATCTTACATTCAAGTAGTAGAAAATTATTTCTTCTTTTAGAAATATGAAGTGTAATGATGAATATTATTCTAGTTAAAATAAAAATAAAAATAAAAATAAAAAAATTCACTACTTGCATTTTATAGAGGTTTTATGTCTTGTCATCTTGGGTTGCCTGGTGGGGCGTTACAAAAGATATCATGATTACTCACCTATGATTGAAGAATAACTCGGACCCTCCACTAGTCAGACAATTGTTGAAGAAATATTTGACAACATTCATGTGTTCTTCAATGAACCTGAGACAAGTGAAGTAGAAACTCCAAATAATGATGAGACAACATCACCTAAAGTTCCAAAGTTTACTTCTAGATATCATTCTAAGGATGATATCATTGGAGAACATAGCAGCAAAGTCACAACAAGATCAAAAGCTAAGAGTTCTGCAAGTAGTGAGGTAGTATGTTTACTATCTCAGATTGAACCCTTAAGTGTTGAAGATGCATGCAATGATTCAAATTTATATGATGCTATTAAAGAAGAACTAGATCAAATTATCAAGAATGATACTTGGGAACTGGTCCCAAGACCTAGTGATAAGAATGTGATTAGAACAAAGTGGATATTAAAAAACACAATGAATAAAGATGGTACAGTAGTAAGAAATAAAGCAAGATTGGTATGCAAGGGATATGCGCAAAGAGAAGGTATTGATTATTAAGTTGTTTCTAGCTTTTGAAACATTCAAAAACTTCAAAGTTTATTAGATGGATGTTAAGTTAGTATTCTCTAATGGAGAACTAAAATAATAAGTATACATTGAGCATCTAGAAAGATTCACCCTATTAGACCGACCTGATATGGTATGAGGATTGAAGAAATCCCTATATGGACTTAAGCAAGCCCCAAGAGCATGGTATGAGAGACTTAATGGATATATAACAAAGATTGGATTTAAGAAATGAGCAGTAGATTGTAATCTATTTATAAGAGAGACATTTGAAGGTCTACTAATTGTGGCTATATTTGTGGATGACATTATCTTTGGAGGTAATGAAAAATTAAGTGTTGAATTTTCTAAGGATTTGTATAGAGAATTTGAGAGGAGCATGATTGGACCTATCAAATACTTTTTGGGACTAAATCTGCAGTAGACAGAGAAAGGTATTTTCATTAATCAGTCCAAGTATGTGAAAGAGATATTGATGAAATTCAAGATGGATGATTGCAAGCTAGTAGGAACACCTATGATAACTATATGCAAGCTTACAAAAGAAGATGATTCACCACTAGTAGATACACAATTGTAAAAATTTATGATTTGTAAAATCATATATCTTACTTAGAATAGACCTGATATGTCCAATGTAGGTGGCATAGTTGGAAGATTTGCAGAAGAGCCTAAACAAAGTCACCTCATGGCAGTGAAGAGAATATTTAGATATTTGCAAGGTACTATAGACTATGGTCTATGGTATCCCAATTTAGAAAATGTTGAGCTTCATCTGTATACTGATGATGATTGGGCAAGATGCATTAATGACAGAAAGAGTACATTAGGAGGAGTAGTGTTTCTTGGTGACAGGCTTGTCACTTGGACAAGCAAGAAACAAAATTGCATTTCCCAGTCAACAACAGAAGTAGAGAATGTTGCAGTAGCCCTGAATTGTTCTACAATTGTTTGGATCAAGAAAATGGTAAAATATTTTGGAATTTAGATTGATTATCCCATTTTTATTCATTGTGATAACATTAGCACTATTAATATGTCAAAGAACCCTGTGATTCATGCAAAGACAAAGCACATTAAGATCAAGTATCACTTCCTAAGAGAGAAAGTGGTAGAGAAAGAAGTCAAGTTGGACTATGTGAGTACTAAAGATTAGTTGGTAGACATATTCACAAGGACCTTTCTAAAGGATACTTGTGAGTATCTCAGGGAGAAGTTGAGAGTACGTCCCTTCCCTGATTATGCTTAGAAGAAAGAAGAAAAGGCATCAGTCCTAAGGGACTAATGGAAGGTTGACTACTATACCTCAGGAGTAATAAGAGTGCTTAAACTTAATGGCACCATTTTCCATTTATGTCAAAGGGGGAATAATAAATAGAGTCATGAAAAAATAGAAGAAAAGGATGAGTAGAATTCAGTTATGGAAGCAGTTCAGTTGAGGAAATGGAGAATATTGAAGAATATTGCAGTAGATGGAGGATTCATCTTTGGGGGAGTCTTGAAGAAGAAATGGATAATGTTATAAAATAAATTTATATTTGGATTGCTGGAGTTTTTAATTCCATATGTTGTCATCAATGACAAAGGGGGAGATTGTTGGAGATTTTCTAGCGGGCCAGTGCTAACTATATGTTTGTCATTGATGATAAAATATGGTAAGTAGCATGGATGGAAGACTTATGCAGTAAGCTTAAATTATATCTAGCATGGACATGATATCATCATGATATCATGAATGTAGAAGTTAACTGTTAGTATAGATAGTTATCTATAACAGCTTGTGTCAGTAGTTTTCTTGACAAAGTAACAGGCAATGCTCTCTGTATGGTTGTCTATATAGTTATCATGGAGCCTTGTGACTTTGGATATGTTATGGAAACATGTTATTGATGTTACATTCATGGATGCAGAGTCTAATGATTAGTAGAAGTGAAGCTATGTAGATGCTATTCACCAGTACTAGTCTCCTATGTTTGTTTAGAAGAGCCGACATAGATTATATTGGTTTTAGAGTTGCACCTATCATTTTGGTATGTTTTATTTGATTAGAGCTTGGATAAGTGTTAGTAATTTTTGGTTAAGAGGGCATGATGTAATTCATCTTGAGGAAAAAGATCTAGTTGTTTTGGTATATTCCATAGTGTGTAGCGTGCATCTACAATTATCTTATTGGATAGATCCCATAATGTGTTGCTTGCTTAGTAGAGCTAACCAAATTATTATTGGAGTTTTTTATGAATTCTCTAATATGATTTAAAGGTGGTTCTAACATGATAACTTGATTATATCATTTGGAGGAAAGATATTTATAGGCAGTCATTTGTGATTACTGAAGTGTGGTTCATGGTTGATTATGAAGAGTAGAGTAGAGTGTATGAAGTTTTGAGCCATCAAAAGAAGGTCTATGTGACCAAGTAAAGTATTTATTCTATACATTGGAACTAATCTAGACAATAGGTCAAAGTGCAGCACACCACGATCCAAATATAGTGTGTATGTATTAAACAGAAGGTTGTAGCCTTTACCCCTTTGAGCAGTGTGCTCTTCGATAGTGTGTCATCTCCCCTAACAGGGACTATTGTAAAATAATCCTAACAAGATCTAAACCTTGACCAGGTATAATGTACTAAATATATTGTAAATTAATTGCTAACAGGGTTAAGGATCTTCTAGCAAGGATCATAATACACTAGTACAGAATATTAGTGGTTGTCAATTCCCACCAAGGTTTTTACCTATATGGGTTTCCTCATAACCAAAATATTGGTTTTTTGTTCAAGTGTTCTTTCATTATTTTTGTGCTTTATGTTTAAGTATACTTAATTTGACAAAAAAATTAAACTTGTTGATAATTGATTCACCCCCCCCATCTCAGTTATCTCTTGGGACTATTCCTAACATGATTTTTCTCTGGTTAGTGGCTCTTGAATCAGTACAAGGCCTCCATTTTCTACCTTTATTAGATGCCAAGACCACTGGTACTACAAATTGGTTGATTCTCTTCTTAATGAGCCCTTGATCAAGGCACATGGGTTTATGCTCTTCTTAATGAACCCTTGATTAAGTAACTCTTGAATTTTCCTAGCCACCACTTAGTTCTTCTTAGGTGTAAGTTTGTATGCTACCTTATCTGGTAATTAGGCCCCTGGTATGAAGTCAATTTATGACTTATTGAACTCTTAGGTGGTAGGGTTATTGGTGTCCAATTACTTACAATATCCTTTTATTTTCCAAGTAACTCTTGGATCTCCTTTGGTAGTGGTGCTTGAATCGACTTCTCCTCTTCCTTAGACTAGACTATTATGGCATATCCTTCACTATCCTTTTCTTGGAGTTCATGTAAAATATCCTTCCCACTACTTAAAAATAAAATAGGTGTCTTGGACTACTCCCCTTCTTCCTCTAGTAGAGATTGCAATTTGAATGTTTTCCCATCCTTCTTGAAAGTGACAGTGTTGTCCTTTTCATAGTAGATTGCTTCTGTGTCAAACTACCATGGCCTTCCTAGAAAAAGGTGACATGCATCCATAAGTAACATGTCACATAATAATTTTTCTTTGTACCCCCCAATAGAAAACTCATTGCATGCTTGTTCATTCAATAGGAAAGTTTGCCCTTTTTTTAGCCATGTCACTTTATAAGGACTAGTGTGAGGTACCTTGGGAAGATTAAGTTTCATCACTGCCTCTTCTGCTATGATTTTTTCTATTGATCCAAAGTCATCAATCACTTTACACACCTTTCCCATAACTTTACATTTCACTCTAAAGTGTGATCTTCTCTGCCTTGGTTCTTCCTTTGTTGGTTACCTAATAAGAACCCTCCTAAACATGAGGTTCTCACCCATTTATGATTCAATGTGGCTAACCTCTAGTGACTTGACACTTGATGTGTCTTCTTGAGTTTAGGCTACTCTCTTCTCTATATTTGAAGAAGATACCTTATTTGGGTACCTATAAGCTAGATATCTCATTTTCCCACAATTGTAGCATTTCATGCTAGCAAAATATGAATTTCTCCTTCCTATAATTCTACGTATATTGGAGCTTCCTTATTTTCCGCTTCCTCTACCAAAATTTCCTCTAGAAGATGACTCCCCACTATGCTTTGCTTGTTTGGACTCTCCCTAATTTTGAAAATGATTCTCATATTCATAACATATCTTGTATGCTTTGGAGAAGTCTTCATCCTCACCATAGAGCTCCTCTAAAATCTCAATTCCAATGCTTTGTAATTGAACCTCTTTCACTATTAGCAATATTATACTTAGTGCATCTCCCACATTATTTAACTATCCCTTCTTGTGTTTAATAGTGAATGCAAAGGCTTGTAGCTACTCCATCCATTTCAAGTGCCTATTGCTCAACTTTTCTTGTGTGTTTGTGTAGCTAAGTTCCTGGTTATCAGTAAACACTACAAACCCTTTAGGAAGGACATAATGCATCCAATTCCTAACTAAATTAACTAATGCATATAGCTACAATTCATATGTTGAATACTTCCTCTTAGCCTCATTAAGCTTTCACTAAAGAGGGATATGAACCTATCTTCTTGGCTCAACACTCCTCCAACTTCTATGCCACTTACATAATACTCCAAGGTGAAAAGTTTGTCAAAACTAGGTTGTAGGAGGATGGGTTGTGTTTCTACTTGCTGATTCAAATTTTAAAATGCCTTGCTATCTTCTAGTGTCCATCTATACTTGTTCTTCACTTCACCCTTGTTTACAATTTGTCTTTGTACCCCCAAATAGAAAAATCAATCCATGCTTGGTCATTGACTAGGACACTTTGTCCTTTGTTTAGCCATGTCAATTTATAAGGATTGGTGTGACATACCTTGGGAAGATTGATTTTCTTCATTGCCTCTTCTACTATGATGTTGTCTATTGAGCCAAAGTCAACAATCACTTTATAGACCTTTCCCATGACTTTACATTTCACTCTAAAGAGTGCTCTTCTCTACCTTGGTTCTTCCTTTTCTAGTTTCCTAATAAGAAACCTCCTAAACATGAGGTTCTCACCCATTTCTGATTCAATGTGGCTAACCTCTAGTGACTTGACACTTGATGTGTCTTCTTGTGTGTAGGCCACTCTCTTCTCTCTATTTGAAGAATATTCCTTATTTGGGTACCTATAAGTTAGATGTCCTATTTTCCCACAATTATAACATTTAATGCTAGAAAAATATGAACTTATCTTTCTTGTGCTTCTACCTCTATTGGAGCTTCCTTGGTTACCTCTACCTTTACCAAAATTTCTTCTAGAACATGACTCCCTACTTTGCTCTACTGGTTTGGACTCTCCCTAACTTCTTTGTTAAGTCCCTCTACCTTAATAGCTTACTCTATGTCCTCTTTGATCTCTTCCTTTACATCTACCCTTGGAGGTTTGATCTTTTTTCCTTCTTCTCTTATCTTCAATCTTGAAGGCCAACTAGTAAAATTGGTGCACTGTCTTGGGACTGAGAAGAGACATCTCTTCCTAAATGCTCCACTTCAAGTCATTCAAATATCTAGCTACTTTAATGCTTTCATCTTCTGATATATTGGACCTCATACATTGCTTTTGAAATTCCTCTATGTAAGAGTTCACGTCTTTTTCTCTTAAACTCTACCTCTTTTTATTAAGTTGAATCTCATAATCACTTGGCATATAGGCTTCTCTTATTTTCTTCACCATGCCCTTCCAAGTAGAGATTGGATTCTTTCCCTCCTTTTCTCTCTCAGTTTGAATAAACTTCCACCATTTTAAGGTAGAACATCTAAGCCTAGATTTGGCCACTCTTACCTTTTGTGCCTCAGTGATCCCATCACACTCAAATTTTTTTTTCATACCCTCTATCCAATCCATGACTAGATCTATGTCCATTTTACCACTAAAAAATGGTATTCCTTCTAAAGCTTTCCCACTCATGGCTTTCAAGGATTTTAAGAGTGGTTCTTCATACAATATAGGGTCTAGATCTGTATTCTTATCCTCCTCAAGGATCTCCTTATCCTTTTCCTCTCTCCAATCTAATTTGTCACTAACTTCATCAGTCTTCAATTGTAGTTCAACCAATACTTGTTACAATTTTGGCTATCCTTTCCCTTAACATCCTATTGTCCTATTCTTGGTGCTCAAATTTCTTGGCTAAATCCACATTGGTCACCATATTTTAAGACCCACTAGATTCATACTCTAACATTCACTATGAAATCCCAAAAAATTTTGGGGCTCTGATACCAATTTGATAGGCTGGCTAGGAAGAGCTAGTCACAAGCCTTTGCCTAGGTCCACCTAGTGACCCTTGGGTGTACTCACTGACACCACTAACTTATAGGATGCCTAAAATGGTTCAATCCCCTAGTCTTACATGCCAACAAAAATACCAACACTAATCAACCAAGATAAAGATCATTCTTGGTGCTTATCACTTCCATGCCCACATTGACCCTTAAGCTACAACAAGGGCTTAACACCTCAAAATAGGCTTAAGAACTTGAAGAGGTGAGGAAGTGTTGGAAAGTGTCTCATATGGTCCAATTAGACATGTTTAAACTCTTACTTCATCAATCCCATTTATCGATCTCATACTTCCTTTGTTAATTAGGTCTACAAGGAAGAGCCCCAATTAGGCCTCCTCTCTGAGAAAATAGGGATTTTCATCTATTTGTCTCCAAATGACCCTATAAAAAAATTATGGATTCTAAGATTATGAGGTAACCTCTCAAGGATTTTGGAGGTTTTAGGTTTCTTCGAGGCCATACAATTGCCTAACCATAAATAGGTACTTCTAGTAGGTTTTAGTGCCTTCTTTGATTGCATGAAGTAACTCTTATTTTTTGGTAATCAAATGGATTGATCACACCATCTCCTTTCATCCAAATCTAGGAAATGAATATATCCATGATATCCAATCACTAAATCACACTTCCCATTTCACCTCTGCAACTTATTTCTCCTCTTGGTTCAGTCCTTCCTAGCCGGGCTCACCATGGCTCGCCTAGGGCTTGATTTTAAAAACATTTTGCATGCATTATAGTGGACCTCCTTTTGCATATGGTACGCTCATGGATTCTAATCACTATCCCCAAAATGCCATATAGAATGGATGGTGGGATAGTGAGTTAGACCCTCATGTTTACAACTCTCCTGGTATGAACCAGTTGTTGGCAAGTTGACTATACTAGTATATATGACTAAGTTTAGTGTTGTCATTATGGAAAAAAAGTCAGATGAAGTTTTCAGGTCAGTGCAATAACTTAGAAGATCATAATTTGGCTATGGAAAATAGAGCAGTAAGTGAAGTACCTAACAAACAAAGCATCAATGTATGTGTGAATGATCAATTTCTTATATACACCCTTCAAGATAAGCTTTTGAGTATGTTATAATGCTAAGTCTAAGCACACATGGTCAAATGTGATAGTATGAAGAAGTTATAGTGAGTTGAAGTGACACACATAGTAAGCAACAGAATAGAAAAAAGCATACAACGTACATGAAAGATTTTGATCAGCAATTATTATTTTGTTTTGTAATGGCTATGCACCTATTGTAAATGTGTTGTAAACATGTTAATAGAAATGTATGTAAACAAGCTTGTGCCAATTCATTTGGAAGCATTTTATGTAATAGGTTATAGGCTGACTTAGAAAATAGTTTTGGTTACACCTATAAATAAGACATGCACTTTTGTAAATAAGAGAGAAGAGTTGATAAAAGATGTAATGGAAGAGAAAAAGTATGCAAAGTATGTGTTAAGAGTAGTAAAAATGATATAGAGATTTACAATAGGTTAAAGCATTAGCACACAAAAGCAACTGATCAGACAAGTAGTGCCATAGCAACAGTTCACCTTTGCAGATATTGTGTGTATTTGATATCCAGGAGGTTGTAGCCTTCTTTATTGAGTACTAAGCTCTAGTAGTGAGCCTTCCACACATGATAGGTTTTGTTACTTAAAGACTCCTAATAGGGTCTAGCCTTTGACTAGGTAATTGTACTAAGCATTGTAAAGACTTCTCCTAATAGGGCAAAGGAACATTAATAGGTTCATAATACAAAGTACAATTATTAGTGGCTATTAATTCCCACTAGGGTTTTTCCTTTGGAAAAGGTTTCCCCATAACCATATCTAGTGTTATGTGTTATGGTTGAATGCTATGTGCTTTGATATTCATTTTAGTATATAAGTAATTGGTTTAAGTTTAAAGAAGCATAAAAAAATTAATTTTGAAGAACACCGATTCACCCCCCCCCTTAGTGTTCTCATTCCTAACAATTAGTATCAGATATTTGGTCCTCTAATAAAAGTTTAACCACTTGAGGAGATCATGGATATAGCTGAAATAAAACTATTACCCTAATTTTCATAGGCATGAAAATTTGGCTAATATCTATCCCAAGGTCTCTCTTTTACTCTTGCAAAGCATCCCTAAAAATTTGATGAAGTTGTACCTTGTCCTCTGGCCTCTACAAATTGTTTTATCCCCTGGTCTATAGTTAAAAATTCATAAAACTAGCCAAAACCCTAAAAAACCCTAGGTTCTATTCTATTTTTCCATTACCTTTTCGGGCCACTTAAAATTCTAAAATGCATGTGCTAAGAAGTTGACCACCTTCATGTTATACCTCTAAGTCATCGGGCGGGGTCCCTTTTTAATATTTCCTACAAAGGCCTAAGTTCTCTGGCAAATATTTCCTAAGTTTACCCCTTTAAACTTATGGTTGTCGCATGTTTGCAAGGAACCTTTTGAGCCCTTGCAACCATGTGATAGGATGACACCTATCTTGGCAGGCCCCTTCTTTGTCTTCAAAGGTTAACGCTTGGTAAGATCTTGTGGCTGTCGCTACACCTATAAGGAAAGTTGATGCCTTTTTAAGCTGGCAGTATAATGAAAACCATTCGATGAAGGAAAATAATTATTTTTCCATTGTCAGTTCTATTAGAAGTTCACATTCCTAATTGGTCAAAGGTGGTGATGTGGAGATAGGTTAGTAGGGGCCCAGTGGGCTGCCTTTCCTTTCAATCCAATGGTGGTCCCATGATTGCAAGGGCCCAGAATATTCCTTGCAATCATGCGACAACCATTGATGTTGCTTGTTTCCAAGGTTTTTTCAGGTGGGTCCATGGTTAGATATTGCTAAGGTGCAAGACTCTTGATTGGTTAGGGTTGGTGATGTGGTGCCATGTCAGCACAGGCCCAATGGGTTGTTAGTCAATGTTGATCCAATAGCTATCACATGATCTGAAGGAGCTTTTCTGATACATGAGATCATGTGCCTACTATTGATCTTACTTTATCTCCAGGCTCTATCAGGTGGGTCCTTGGTCTCTGACATGTTCATTCCTCATTGGTCAGTCAGATGATAGCTAGGTTCTATTGGTAGGACCATGTCAGAGTATCTGCAGGGATGTTAGTAGATTGAAGATCTATGGTTGTCACTTGATTGCAAGGGATCTTCCAAACCCTTGCGATCTTGTGACAAGCATCTGATGTGATCTTAGTCTATCATGGGTCATGTTGTTAGGTGGGTCTGCAATGTGTCTCGTTTGGTAGCTTGTGATTGATTGGTTGGCATGCTATGTGGTGGGTTGTCAGTGGGTTCGTGGGGTTAGGGATTTCTAAAGAGCTTAATATTTAGTTTGATCTAGTGGTTATTGTTATACCAAGGATCCAAGATGCTTGAATTTTAGCATCACAGTATAGCGACAATCATCTAATGCTCTTTCTGCAACTCATGGGTCCAAGTCTGTGAGACGTACTAATTTGCTCACGTTTCATTGGTAGATGACTTTGAGGTGGTAGTTGACCTATCATAGGGGGAATTTTAGGCTATTTTTCAAGTGCATCACAATTGTTCATCTATTGGGAAGGGTTTCTCATTGACAGACACATTTTAAAATGACCGGCTAGCCATTAAAGTTCAAATTTAGATGTCTCTACAGAGGGTTTTCTACTAGTGATTGATTCAAACAAGTTGCGGCCGGTGAGGTAGCTAAGAAATTTATGTTTGTAGGATGTTTTTAGTTGAGGAAGATGATGAAGAGACCTGGGTGGCTATCATTAGTCATTTATTGTCCCTCTGAGGTACCATTTTTAGCATTCATGATGGTCTTTGTTGTAGAAAAGTTGATGGATCCAGGTTGCTTGTTTGTAGGCTGAATATAGTACAGGGATGGGCATGCAAGTAAAATATCTGATTGGTTGAGATATTTGTCGAGATATACATTTATGATCAGATTTGATTGAGTTAGGGTTTGATTATTTCTAATGTAAAATCTTGTAACCCTAGTTAGGTTTTTGACTCCTGCCTGTGTGCAATGGAGTATCTATATATTATTTTTTTTGGAGCTTTTGAGCTTAGAGTTGGAATATTATAAAATAATTTCACTCTTCTTAAGGGTCATCTATTGTATCATTTTTACCCTCTAGCTTATATATTTTTAATTCTTTCATTCATAATTGAAATATTGCAGAGGTATTTTGTGACAATTCTTCATGTCCCTATGCTTCCTTGTTTGAATTATCTCTTATTGGATTAAAGTATATGATGTTTTCAATGATATCTTAGGGTTCCTAATCCCTCTTACTTTCTATAATTGTGTGTTTTATTGTGTTTCATCTTATTTAGATGTTTTTGAGGGTATACTTCACCCCCCTAATAGTCTTATCTCAATCCTACACCAAGTTACAGAAGTGAATGTCTACTTGCCGGTCATAAGTTGTGTCTTATGTTCAAGCCCTCCTATGAAACACTTATGCAAGCCTATTAAGTGAGTTGTGATCTCCTAGACTTGAGTTGTTCATTATTTTCATCCTCTATACTAAGATCCAAACCCTAATTTCGGTGTATCACCTAGTAGGTAGTTTTCTTTCAGTCATTTCCCTTTCATGCATTCCTTCTATCCCTTTCCCTAAAAAGTTTACTTTCATGTCTAGAAGAAAATTAAGGTGATTATCCAAGAGGAACTAGCCTAGAACTTGGAGGTCTCATCTTAGTTAGCATAGGTCCCACAACCTAGAGATGATTTCCATGTTATACTAAGTTATCAAGACCACGAGAGCTTGAAACAAGGGTGCAAACTTAGTGTATAACAATTTTGGCACACCCAATGGGACCAAAGTCCAGACTCATGTTCAAGGTATGCTATCTCTAATATGTTGATAGCATGCTACAAACCTAGGAGAGGTCATTTTTCTGCATATCTGGCGACTCTAGAAAGTCTACTAGTTTCAAAGATCAAGTGCTGGTATGTTTCAAATCTTTCATATTCAAATTCCAGCTTATTGTATGAGAAGACATGTCAAGTTATTATGGATAGTCAAGTTACTTACCATCCTATTATGAGAGTAATGCTCAATGGGATAGTCATCAGCCTTATCAAATCCACCCAAAGCCCACTTTTATCCCAAGCTTCTATACAATACAAGGCTATCATTATATTCAGCATGCCCCAAATCATTTTTCCCTTGTGCAAGATTATGAAAGAGCCCTCTGACAAGATGGATCATGGGTACAAATGGCACAACAAAATTTGTAGGGCCAGCTCCCCTATCATGCTTACCACCCACATGCCCCTTCTCAGCCTAATAGGTAGAAGATTCAGAGCCTAGACTTTATGAAAAAGCAAGAAGAGACAAAGAATCTATTGCTTGATTTGATTAAGAAAGTGTCTAAGATCAAAGAGAAAAAGGAGATAGAGGCTCAAGGATATGAGCATGAGATAGTTCCCCACCAAGTGGTAGAGGTTCTTGTTGATGAGCAACAAGTAAGACAATTTCAAGAAGAGATCAGACGCCGAGCTGAAATTGAGACAGCAAGGTTGAGATCACAAATTGCTCAACCAGAGGCTCCTAGGCATAAGATTCCAAGCTAGAAGGCCCATTTGTCTATGCCTCGTATGTCTCCCCTTGAGCCCCCCCAATTTTGGTTCATATCCCAAGTTTTAAGGCAAAAAATTCCTTCCAAGAGCCTTTACTTGAGATTCAGTCTACCACTCTGCAAGAATAGTTTGTTTAAGAAACTTGTTTATCTCAAGAGGCCCCTTTGGTCTCTCAAGATGATGAAGTGCTTTGGATACCCCAATGGACTCTACCTCCTAGCTATCAGATGCCAGACCTTTTCAAGGATACTAGTCTAGTGTCTGAGCAAGAACCTATGGCAAATGAGCTTTCATGTGATGAGGAGGAGAAGAAATCTAAGGTATCAGTGCAGAGTGATGACTATGGTGAAGTGGGCCGATAGGTTATGGAGGTGGATTTTGATGCTCAGCCTAAGCTCTTGGTTATTTTTTTTGATGAAATTCCCCTCTTTGTTGATGATGAAGAGGAGACCATGCCATTACCTATGGCTGAAGATCAATCAGAACAAAAGGTTCACCATCAATAGGAGGTTGATATAGAAGAGGATGCTATGCTTTTATTTGATAAGATGCCTAGTTTTGTTGAGTAGGATGATAAATATTTGATCATAGCCACCTCTGTGAAGTTGCAGTAGCTAGAAGAGATTGATCCTGAGGATATGTTGATTCATGAGCTTGATCTCATCTTTGAGGAGGAGACTTCCCAATGTGCAGAGGACAACCAAAGCCTTGGGGAGGATTTCTTGGAGCACATCATAGGAAGCCTATGTGTGGAGCACTTGATTTTGGAGAGCCGGTCATTCTTGGGGATTTTCAGGATATTGACAAATTTGATGAGCTCTTGGCCTATTTAAAAGAGGAGGATGATAGTCCCCTATCTATATATGATGAGTTGACATGCCTATCCATGATGGAGGGAAACCATGAAGATAAAGAAGAAGACATCAAGGAAATTCATGCCTTCAGACTTTTAAGAGGCTACCCCATTAGATACTTAGCACAAAAGAAGTTTACCGAGGCCCCTCCATATGATCAATTAGAGGGAGGTAAACTTGATCCTATTTTTCCAGAGGGAGTTAATAATTATTTGACAAATTTTTGTGTGTCTCATATCTTTTTAGCTCTCCTCATATGTCCAATAAAAAATATCCTAATAAGGAAAGGTAGCTATTTTTCACAACTAGTGAATGGTTTTGTTTGACTGGGTTTCTATAAGTGGTTAGTTTAGGATGGGTTAGGTATTCCTGCTTTCTTTCCCTATTTTCTAGCTTAGATTCTTTCTTTCCAAGGAGTTCCTGTGCACAAGGTTGTCTTTCTAGTTTTCAATTTTGTCTATCTATCAAGTTTTGTGTTCCTAAAGATGACCCCATGCCCAATGGATATGTCAAGGTTACTAATTTTCCAAGTAGAGAAGGCTGAAATCCAGTAGATATTGCCAAAATGTTACACTAATTTTCATATGCATGAAAATTTGGCTAATATCTTTCCCAAGGTCTCTATTTTACTCCTACCAAGCATCACTAAAAATTTCATGAAGTTGTGCCTTGTCCTCTAGCCTTTGCAAATTGTTTTATCCCCTGGTCTCTAGTTAAAAATTCATAAAACTAGCTGAAACCCTAAAAAACCCTAGGTCCTATTCTATTTTTCCATTACCTTTTTAGGCCACTTAAAATTCTAAAATGCATGTGCTAAGAAGTTGACCACCTTCATGTTATACCTCTACGTCATCAGACGGGATCCCTTTTTAATATTTCCTACAAAGACCTAAGTTCTCTAGCAAATATTTCCTAAGTTTACCCCTTTAAACTTGTGGTTATCGCATGTTCACAAGGAACCTTTGGAGCCCTTATGACCATGTGATAGGATGACACCTCTCTTGGTGGGCCCATTATTCATCTTGAAAGGTTAACGCTTGACAAGATCTTGTGGCTGTCGCTACACTACTAAGGAAAGTTGATGCCTTTTTAAGCTGGTGGTATAACAACAACCATCTGATGAAGAAAAATAATTGTGGGTCCATTGTCAGTTCTATCAGAAGCTCTCATTCCTGATTGGTCGAAGGCGATGATGTAGAGACAGGTTGGTAGGGGGCCAACGGGCTGCCTTTCCTTTCAATCCAATGGTGGTCACATAATCGCAAGGGCCCATAATATTCCTTGTGATCATGCAACAACTGTTGATCTTGCTTGTTGCCAAGGTTCTATCAAGTGGGTCCATGGTCAGATATTGCTGAGGTGTATGACTCCTAATTGGTCAAGGTTGGTGATGTGGTGCCATGTTAGTGTGGGCCTGGTTGGTTGTTAGTCAACTTTGATCTAACAGCTAGCACATGATTTGAAGGAGATTTTTTGACACATGAGATCATGCACTTGCTGTTGATATTACTTTATCTCTAGGCTCTATTAGGTGGGTCCTCAGTCTCTAATGTGTTCATTCCTCATTGGTCAGTCAGATGACAGCTGGGCTCTATTGGTAGGACTGTGTCTGAGTGTCTGTAGGATGTTAGTAGATAGAAGATCTACAGTTATTGCTTGATTACAAGGGATCTTCCAAGCCCTTGTGATCTTGCGACAACCATCTAATGTGATATTAGTCCGTCATGGGTCCTATTGTCAAGTGGGTCTGCAACATTTCTCATTTGGCATCTTGTGATTGACTGGTTGGTATGCTACGTGGTGGGTTGTTAGTGGGTCCGTGGGGTCAGGGATTTCTAAAGAGCTTAGTGTCTAGTTTGATCTGGTGGTTGTCATTATACTAGGGATCCAAGATGCTTGAATTTTAGCATCATAGTATAGCAACAACCATTTGATGCTCTTTCTACAGGTCATGGGTCCAAGTCTGTTAAACATGCTAATTTGCTTGTGTTTCATTGGTTGCTGACTTCTAGGTGGTAGTTGACCTGTTAGAGGGGGAATTTTAGGCTATTTTTTGAGTGCATCATAGCCATTCATCTACCAGGAAGGGTTTCTCATGGACAAACACATTTTAAAATGATCGGCTAGTCATTAAAGTTCAAATTTAGATGTCTCTACAGAGGGTTTTCTACCAGTGATTGATTCAAACAAGTTGTGACCAGTGAGGTAGCTAAGAAATTTATGTATGTAGGATGTTTGTAGTTGAGGAAGATGATGAAGAGGCCTAGGTGGCCATCATGAGTCATTTCTTGTCCCTGTGAGGTACCATTTTTAGCATTCATGGCGGGCATTGTTGTAGAAAAGTTGATGGATCTAGGTTGCTTGTTTGCAGGTTGATTATAGTACAGGGATGGGAACGCAAGTAAAATATTTGATCAGTTGAGATATTTTTAGAGCTATACATTTATGATTAGATTTGATTGAGTTAGGGTTTGATTATTTCTAATGTAAAATCTTGTAACCCTAGTTAGGTTTTTGACTCCTGCCTACGTGTAGTGGAGTATGTATATATTGCTTTTTTTGGAGCTTTTGAGCTCAGAGTTGGACAATTGTAAAAGAATTTCACTCTTCTTAAGGGTCATCTATGGTATCATTTCTACCCTCTTTCTTATATAGCTATAAATCTTTCATTGATAATTCAAATATTGAAGAGGTATTTTGTGGTAATTCTTCATGTCCCTATGCTTCCTTGTTTGAATTATCTCTTATTGGATTAAAGTATATGATGTTTTCAGTGATATCTTAGGGTTCCTAATCCCTATTACTTTTTGTAATTATGTTTTTTATTGTGTTTGATCTAATTTAGATGTTTTTGAGGGTATACTTTAGCCCCCTAATAGTCTTGTCTCAATCCTACACCGAGTTGCAGAAGTGAATGTCCGCTTGCAAGTCATAAGTTGTGTCTTATGTTTAGGCCCTCCTATGAAACACTTATTCAAGCCTATTTAATGAGTTGTGATCTCCTAGACCTGAGTTGTTCATTATTTTCATCCTCTATACTGAGATCCAACCCCTAATTTTGGTGTATCACCTAGTAGGTAGTTTTCTTTCAGTCATTTCCCTTTCATGCATTCCTTCTATCCCTTTCCCTGAAAATTTCACTTTCATGTCTAGAAGAAAATTAAGGTGATTATCCAAGAGGAACTAGCCTAGAACCTAGAGGTTTCATCTCAGTTAGCATAGGTCCCACAACCTAGATATTATTCCCATGTTATACTAACTTATCAAGATGACGAGAGCTTGAAACAAGGGTGCAAACTTAGTGTATAATAGAAACATCTAAAGAAGAATCTTGAAGAATTTCTTGAAGATCTTAACAAATCTAAAAAAGAAATTGAAGAACTAAAATTGAAGCTCAATGGTTCTCAAATATTCATCAAGAAAATGAGAAAAGACTTGAAATATTATTCAACAAATAGTTTGGGAAAAATGGTAAAAAAGATGAATAAAGAAAACATGTCTCTAAGGGATAAGATTGAAGAACTAGATGAAATATTAATCAATAATCAAGAAGCCTAGGAAGAACACATCAAAGAAAATAAACAGTTGGATGCAGAAATTATGAAAGTAAATCTAAAAATCTTGAAGTTTGAAAACATCAAGAAAAAGGTGGAATCTGAATTGATTGAAGCAAATAGTCATATTGACAAATTACACACAAGTAAGGTTCTAATAGAGTCATAGTTGTATGCATAGAAGTTAAAAGGAGATACCATTGGTATTGGATACAATGAAGCTCAAATTTAGATTGATGCAATGCAAGAAATATTGAAAGTACTTGAAGAATCTGTAGAACCCAAGAAGACTAAAAATAATATTGAAGCTAAAGAAGAACATGTTAGAAAGTAAAGATTCCCAAGATAACTAAGATGGGGGGGTGAATCAGTTATTAGATAATTTATCCATTCAACAACTTTAAATAATATAATCAATGTACTAATCAACCATAGAAATATAATCATACACAATTGCACAATAACACAAGATATGTTGACTAGGGAACCTCTTGAAAAGAGTAAACCCTGGTGGGAATGATGCCCAAAAAATAATGCACTAATATGAAAGTTCCTTGTTAGAGGATGGACCCTATTAGGAGTCTTATGAAATACATTCAGTACATATAAATCCCTGTTAGGAGATTTTGAATCCTTGTTAAAAGATTCTAACCCGGTTAAGAGTTTATGGAAGACAGAAGGACCCACTACCCAAACAGCTTCAAGGCAAGATCTCTGAACCCATTGTCCAAAATTTCTTAGAATTATTCAATAGAATAATATGAAATATATTACCTCCTTCACACTGTGCCAAAACTATACTCACTTCTACACAAGATCACAATTCCAGATCTCTGTACTCACAAGTCTTCCTTCATCACTGAATTAGCTCTTTTCTTCACTTCATCCATATATTCACATCTCACTCTTCATAGTACACATTACAATAAGGAAAAAATTCCTTCTTATATACCAAACTCAAATAATTACAAATGAGTCGGTCCTCAATTACAAAATAATAAATTCTACACGCTACACATAGAATTCACATAAACCTGTCGGCTTCTAGTTATTTTAACTTTCTCCAAAAATATCCTCAAAGTTTTCACTATGAACCACATCATCATTAATGAGTCTCCAACATCCCTTTAACTGTGAAAAATTATATTCCATCCCAGCTAGGAGATATCCTCCGATTTCCAAACATCGCTACACAGAAACACTGTCTAAACACTGCTTTCACCAAAATGCTCATAACTCTTACAAATGAATGAATTTATTTTTTCACTATTAACCATAGGTTAATAACACACCAAATAACATACCATCAATTGTGAAAAATCCAATCTACAATACAACATGTGTGTAAAACAAAAATGTACCTACTTTCCTGCTAATATCCAGAATATCACTGTGTTGACATCAATGACAATCCAAGTCATGAATGCAACAACAACTGCTATAGAATGACTACCAAAACACTTTGCATTCATTCCTAACAATCTCCCCCATTGGCATTGATGGCAACATAGATGAAAAACATCCAATGTTCCAAAAATCCAATACTACAACATCACTACAAAATATCAAATTAAATCTTGCTTTGTTTTCCTATTAAGCTCTCTCATACAATCCACAATGTTTTTCATGTATATCTCTCCCCCATTGACACCAATGATAGAAATTCTATCACTAAGTCAATAAAAAATTAATGTCAAAAGACATTTTTCAGAAGAATACAATAACAAGATTCCTCATGACTCAGCTCATAAAATCCCCCATAAAGGAAGTTCCAACATCCAATCCAGAAGAAAGATAGGGCTCATATACCACTGGACAAATGCAATCATCTACATCAATTGTCAAAAATAGGTTGGGGTATAACCCCAAGCATACCTCTCAGATACACAAATGTATCCTTAGGTAAAGGCTTTGTAAATATATCTTCTATCTACTCCTTTGTACTTATGTACTCCAATCTTACTTCTTTTTCTGCAACTTTCTCTCTTACAACATGATAATTCATCTCAATATGTTTAGTCTTAGAATGTAAAATAGGATTTTTTGACATACTCACTATACTAGTGTTATCACAATCTATAACAATATGCTCATCAAACTTTATTCTAATATCTTTCAACATCTGCTTCATCCAAATAATCTGATTACAATTATTTGCTGCTCCAACATATTCTACTTCTGCTATGCTCTGTGAAGTACAATTTTGCTTCTTACTTAGCCAAGAGACCAATTTACCTCCAAGAAAAAAGGCTCCACCACTGGTGCTTTTCTTGTCATCAACGCTGCCTCCCCAATCTGCATCAGTATAGGCACATAAAGTAAAATCATCAGAATTCTCATACCATAATCCATAATCCATTGTTCCTTTCAGATATCTCAGTATCCTCTTTACTGCTGCATAATGTGATTCTCTAGGTTTTAGTTAAAATCTTGCTACAATCCCCACTGAATGTGCTATATCAAGTCTTGTATGTGTCAAGTACTACAATCCTCCAATCATAGATTTGTACTTTTTTTGCTCAACTGTTGGTGTCTCATCTTTGCTAGATAACTTATGTCTAGTTACCATAGGTGTTCCAACAGGTTTAGAATCTTCCATTCCAAATATTTTCAATAATTCATTCAAATACTTAGTCTGACTTACAAATATACCTTCCTTTCTTTGTGTTATCTATAATCCCAAAAAATATTTCATTTCTCCAATCATGCTCATCTCAAATTCAGTCTTCATTTCATCTGTAAATTTGATACTAGCTTCATCTTCTCTTCCAAAGATAATATCATCAACAAATATAACTATAACCAACAAACCATTCTCAATTTCTTTTGTGTATAAGTTACTATCTACTATTCCTTTTATAAATCCCAATTTCAATAAATATTTATCCAATCTTGCATACCAAGTTCTAGGTGCTCGTTTTAATCCATATAAAGCTTTATTTAACTTATATACCATATCTCCTTGTGTCAAAGGAAAACCTTCAGGCTGCTCAATGTAGACTTCTTCTTCCAATTCACCATTCAAAAATTTTGACTTCACATCCATCTGATACACTCTGAATTTCTTGTAAGTTGCATATGCTAGAAACATTCTCACTGCTTCAAGTTTGGCCACAAGTGCAAAAGTTTCTTCATAGTCAATTCCTTCTTGTTGTGAATATCCTTTACATACCAATCTTGCTTTGTTTCTTATCACTTCTCCTTGTTCATTCATCTTTTTTCTAAATACCCACTTTGTTCCAATCACATTCTTGTCTTCAAGTCTAGGGACCAATTCCCATGTCTTGTTTTTTTCAATTTTCTCTAGTTCTTCTTTCATAGCATTGATCCAATGTTCATCTTCACAAGCTTCATTAGTAGTCTTAGGTTCAATTTGAGAAATCAAACATAAATGTACCGTATTTCAAGTCAAAACTCCTCTATCTAAACTTCCAATAACTTGTTCAACAGGGTGATGTCTTGAAGTATACCTATTAGGTGTCATAGTTACTGATCTTGTTCCGACTGTAGATTCTTCTCTGCTTTCTTCTCTGTTTTCTTCTCTATTTTCTTCTTTGTCTTCTTTAGTATGACTTTCATTCAGAAAATCATTGTTAGTTTCAAAAAATAATTCTACATTTTCAATGTTAGGCTGAGGTTGTGCTTCTCCATCAGATTCATAATCAAGCATTCTTTCCTGAATTTTAAACTTCTCATCAACTTTTATATTTTCACTTTCAACAATATTCTTAGTTCTTTTGTTATAAAATCTATATGCTTTTCTTTTTAAAGAATATCCAAGAAATATTCCTTCATCACTTCTAGGATCAAACTTTCCTATATCATCATCTCTCTTTATATAACATTTACTTCCAAAAATTCTAAAATACTTAACTGAGGGTGTATGTCCAAACCATAATTCATAAGGTGTCTTGTTTGTATCTGCTCTGATTTTTACTTTGTTCATAGTGTATACTATTGTGTTCACTACTTCTCTCCAACAAATTTTAGCCAAATCATTTTCAAACAACATAGCTCTTGCTGCTTTAGTTATTAACCTATTTCTTCTTTCTGCAATACCATTTTGTTCTGGTGTTCTAGGGGCTGAAAGTTGTCTCTTAATGCCATTCATTTCACAAAAAGTGTTAAACTCTCTAGATGTAAATTCACCACCTCTATCAGATCTTAGACACTTAATCTTCATTCCAGGTTCATTCTCAATTTTGCTTTTCATGATCTTAAATTTATCAAATGCTTTATATTTTTCTTTCAAAAATGCAATCCACATCATTCTTGTAAAATCATCAACAAAGTAAATATCATCAGTGTTAGTCTTTCCATCAAGAGTAATAGATCCTATTCCCTTAATCAAACAAGGTGCATTGTTACCAGCCCTAACAATTCTTCCATCATAATTATTCTAACTTAACAAACTTTCTTTTATCTCCAGTCATATTATGTGAACAACCACTGTCTATAATCCAATCAGATTTCTTTTCAACTTGTGAAACTAATGCTTTTTCTTCCCTTTTATCAAATTTAGAACTTTCTTCTTTAATTGCTACAAATCCTATTTCCTCAAAGTTATCATTATCACTATCACTTAAATTTTTTTCAATTCCTACTTCAAGATCTTCATCATTTGCATAATAACATTCTTTAGATCTCCTAGGTTTAAAGTTTCTTCTATACTTCTTAACTCTTTTAGGACATTTAGATGCAAAATGACCATATTCTTGACAAGTCCAACATTTAAAGATTTTCTTACCATTTGGTTCTCTTCTTACAAGTAATGAAATACCTTCTTCAATCTTCTTATCTTCCTCAGATCGAATACTGCTAGCATAATCTCCATTCACACTCGTACTTCTTGTAGGTCTAATGTTAAGAGAACCGAATGTTGTTTCCATTCTAGGTAGCTCTCCTGATAATCTCAAGTTCATCTCTGTTGTTTCTAATCTTCCAAGAAGAGTCTGTCTTGAAAAGTTTGATGTACAAGGTATCACTTGTTCAATCATCTGCATTGTCTGCTTGAATACTGGTGTCAAAGTTCTCATAATTTTCCATATCACTTCATTCTCTATCTTATCATCTCCACAAGACTTTATTCCTATTACAATCTCAGACATCCTACCAATATAGCTTCTAATAGATTCATCTTCCATCATTCTGATATCTTCAAATGCACAAATCCAATTATGTAATCTAGCCTTCTTTGCATGTTCATCACCTTCAAAAGTAGAATGTAAAGCTTTCCAAATTGCATGATATGTTTTCAAACATCTTACCTGACTATATTCATTCTCCGAAAGTGCTAAAAAAAGTAATTCTCTTGCAAGTATGTTACACATGAATAGATCTAGTTCATCTTTAGGTCTTGCCTCTAGATTGTCTTCCTCAATAGTAGTCTTCTCATTCTTTGTAATCAACCAATAACTTGGTCCTAAACACAATAGATGTGTCTTCATCTTTTCTTTCCAGTTGTCAAAATTTACTCCATCAAACTTAGGGCTTTCTTTTCTGAAATTCGCCATGGATCTCCTTAAGTTGTTAAACTTTTCTTTCAAGGACCTGTCGCTCTGATACCATTTGTTAGAAAGTAAAGATCCCCAAGATAACTAAGAGAGGGGGTTGAACTAGTTATCAGATAATTTATCCATTCAACAGCTTTAAACAATATAATCAATGTACTGATCAACCATAGAAAGATAATCATACATAATTGCACAATAAAAAAAGATATGTTGACTAGGGAACCTCTTGAAAAGAGTAAACCCCGGTGGGAATGATGCCAAAAAAATGATGCAATAATATGAAAGTTCCTTGTTAGAGGATGGACCCTATTAGGAGTCTTATAAAATACATTCAGTACATATAAATCCCTGTTAGGAGATTTTGAATCCCTGTTAAAAGATTCTAACCCGGAGAGTTTATGGAAGACAAAAGGACCCACTGCCCAAATAACTTCAAGGCAAGATCTCTGAACCCATTGTCCAAAAGATCTTAGAATCATTCAATAGAATAATATGAAATATATTACCTCCTTCACACTATGCCAAAACTACACTCACTACTATAGAAAATCACAATTCCAGATCTCTGTACTCGCAAGTCTTGCTTCATCACTGAATTAGCTCTTTTCTTCACTTCATCCATATATTCACATCGCACTCTTCATAGTACACATTAAAATAAGGAAAAAATTCTTTCTTATATACCAAACTCAAATACTTACAAATGAGTCATCCTCAATTACAAAATAATAAATTGTACACGCTACACACAGAATTCACATAAAACTGTCAGTTTCCAGTTACTGTAACTTTCTCCAAACATATCCTTGAAGTTTGTGCTATGAACCACATCATAATTAGTAAGTCTCCAACATCTCTTTAACTGTGCAAAATCAGATTCCATCCCAGCTAAGAGATATCCTCCAATTTTTCAACATCGCTACACAGAAACACTATCTAAACACTGCTTTCACCAAAATGCTCATAACTCTTACAAATGAATGAATTTCTTTTTGTGATATTAACCATAGGTTAAGAACACACCAAATAACATACCATCAACTATGCAAAATCCAATCTACAATACAACATGTGTGCCAAACAAAACTATACCTGCTTTCCTGCTAATATACAGAATATCACTGTGTTGACATCAATGACAATCCAAGTCATGAATGCAACAACAACTGCTATAGAATGACTACAAAAACACTTTGCATTCATTCCTAACTAAACCATCTAGGGATGAATGCAAGCCAGTAAACAAAAAATTTCATACTTGTAACAAGCATGAACATATAGCAAGAAATTTTAAAGAGGTAAGACCTTTCAATGGTTATTGTTATTCATGCAAAAAATTTGGTCATAGAGCTATGAATTATAGATCAAATCAAAGAATTCAAACCCAACACAATCAAAGAAATCAACCATAGAAAATGTTAGAAGTCCTATGAACATGACATGTTAGATATGCAATTATAATGGTCACATAACTAGATAATGTAGTATCGTAACTCAAATCAATGCACCAAGGAATATAAGGCCTCTAGTTATTTTTCACACTTCTAACAAGGCTGGACATATCTCAAAGTTTTGTGGATCACAAGCACAAAGATAGGAAATAAATATTAAGTGTTAAGAATCAATATTGGATGAAGCTAGAGAAGTCAATTTTGTAAAAGCTACAGAAGATGCGAGAATGATTTGGATGTAAAGAAAGATAATGTTAATGACTATATAGTGGATGAATCCATAATGGACACACCCTCTACTTTTTGATGAATAATGCTCATGGTCATAGGGGGAGCTAGATTAGCTCTAGACCCCTATGTGGCTAGTATGCTCACCCTTAGAGTATGCACCTTTCGTTATAGTAGTTTGGATACTAGTTGATGTAGTATGAAAGAGTCCACAACTTGATTGTTAGCATAAACAAATATTGGAATTCACTGTTACATGTCATATTATGGTGGCAAGCATTAATTCAAAAAGTTATTTTAATAGTCACCGGAGATCTTGTTAGGAATAGTCCCAAGAGATAACTGAGGGGGGGTGAATCAAAAATCTACAAGTTTCAATTTTTTATCCAATTAAGTATACTTAACATTTAATCATAAACACAATGAAATAACACTTGAACACAACACCAATATTTTAGTTACAGGGAAACCCAAATAGGTAAAAAGCCCGGTGGGAATTAACACCCACTAATAAACTAAACTAGTATATAATGATCCATGTTAGAATGTCTTACAACCCTATTAGGATTGATCTTTGCAATGAAATAAGTATAGTGACCTAGTCAAATGTCAAATTGTATTAGAATTCTTTTATGATTGACCCTGTTAGGGTTGAGGATGCACTATCTAAGAGCTCACTGCTTAAATGGGTGAAGGTTGCAACCTTTTGAATAATAGATATACACTATATCAAGACCTTAGTAAAATATGAGGTAGACCTATTGTCTTGATCAATTATAATGAATAGCACACTCTATCTTCTCTATCACATAGACATCTTCTTGATGGCACAATACTTTTCACTCTCTACTCTGCTCTAATCTTTCATCTCCATGCCATACTTCTAGTGATCACAAATGACTAGCTATAAGTATCATTCCTCTAAATGATATAACCAAGTTAGCCTGTTAGAACAACCTTGAAATCATATTAGAGAAACAATAACACTCTCCAATACCATCTTGGTCAGCTATACTAAGAAGGCAACGCAAATGGGGACCTATCCAAACCAATAAGTGTAGATGCACGCTACACACTATCGGCTCTACCAAATTAACTAATAATTTCTCCTCAAGATTAATTACATCATGTTCTCTTAACCAAACATTCTTAACTCTTCTCTAATCACTAATCAAAACATGCATATCAAAATGATAGGTGCAACTCCTATAGCAATATAATCTTTGTCAGCTCTTCTAGATAAACACAAGAAACTACAATGACTGAATAGGGACTACATAAATTCACTTCTATTACACATTAGAATCAACATCCATGAGTGTAATAACACAAACATGTCTCAATCACATATCCAAACATGCAAGTCTTCATGATATTTGTATGAACAATCACTCAAAAAATGATGTCTATAACTCTATTAGGAAAACTCCTAACACAAGCTGCTACATAATTATCTGTACTAACAATTAACATCTGTGTCCATGATATCATGCTAATTGTTGGTGTCCAAAATGATGCTTATGCTCTAATAGGCTACCAATGTACCTTGAGACTAATATTAGGAATGGTTAGTTCCAAGTGTGGGAGCTCTACAAGGCAACTGGACCAACTATAGGGACTTAATATACCCTCTTCTACTTCTGGCTCTGCAAAATCAAGGTGGGTGCACCTAACCTAGTACAAAATATACTTCATACACCAAGAACTAGGTTTGAATAATAGATAATAGGATAGTAAGAAAGTACTAAGTGTTAACCACACAGTCATTGACTCTCCATTACTATGGGTAGAACCACATACAACCAAATACTCAAAACTTAAAAGGATGGTTCTTAACTTATGCTTTTGGGATCATAACAACAATAATCAGTATTTGTTGATAAAGAGATAATCATTTAGGCCAGTGCCTCATCCATTGGGCAAGATCTCCTAGAACATGAATGCTACACACACCAAACAATAGCTAAGATTCTAAGCCATAAACACACCTACAATCTCCTTTAATACTTATGAGATATCCTTACATAGACAATAAGATAGATCTATGTCCCATCTAAAGCATCATTTCATCTAATCCTAGATTAGAACTCAAAAATGGATACATATACATAAAATAATATGTAGACGACTAGAAAGTTCAAAATCTAAGTTGACACAAAGGAGAGATAAGAGTCATGTACTTGTATTAAGTATGAAGAATCCTTAAGTGTAAACAATCAATCCAGAGGATTCAAGCTTGCAAATTATAGCTTAGACCTGCAAAATTTTCTCTATCATCAACATAATACCGAATGCAAAAGTGTTACAACCTTGGATTGAGGACTAGGAACACTTCAGAACTTCGAAGCTAGAACCCTCACAAAGTCAAAATTTCAACCATTTATACTCTAGCTGCCTTGGAATGCTAAATAGGTTAGGATGCAACAAGCTTCAGATAGCTAGGGTAAGGGTTAGGGTTTAAACTACCCAACCAACCAAAAAATATATCAAAATTTATTACAAGGGAAGAAAACCAAGGAATCTTAGAGAAACAAATCAAAGATGATCTCCAATTATGATAAATCTTAGAATAGTGTACAGAAGATCACAAATATACCAAGAGAACAAGTCAAATCAACCACCTTACAGCATGCCTCGAGCCATTCATTGTTCATTCCTTACATGGTACAAATCCCTGTAAATGATCAACACACCCTGGACCACACTGCAATGGCAAACAAATTACTTCTTACCAGTTCTAATCACTTCTGCATTGAAATTCAGTCCTTTCTATTGCCAGAAACTCTCTACAAATTTGAATTTAAATTCCAACGGTCAAGTCTTTGGTGCCCAACTCATTTTAAAACATGGTCATTGATCCTTTTCCCTTCTTGGAAAATCAAGTGATCATATTTAATTCATGACAGTCATGGGCACCTCAAAAAGTCAATAGCTCAGTTAGCAGTCAACAACCAATCAAAAAAGAACACCTCAGTAACACCGACATTATGGACCTGCCCTAAGTCTGCAACCGCGATGTCCAAATAGTTTTCACATGATCGTAAAGCCCAAAAGTAGCCCTTGCAAACATGCAACAAGGCCAAAAGACTACCACCTCATCACCCACATCATCGAAACACCAGCCTCACTTTATCTGGCAAACTGGCGATCGAAGAACTTTCACCACTTCACGAAACACTTTCCACCATCACTAAAAAACTTAGCGATCACACGACCACTATTCGCTAAATTGCAAAATAAACTAGGGCATCACCAAAACATTACACGAACTAGTGAACAAGAAGAAAATATGTCAGGATGCCAAATATTTTATCACAACTACTAAAGACACCAAGAAATTCAATCGGGCCCACGCAGAAAGATCTATAGCTATCGCATAATCTCATAGACTTGACACACTTCATAAGCTTTTACACCAACCCTTGATTTTATATGGATGTCAGGTCCCACCGCACTTATCTACCAATGGGCCCCAAGTGATAGATGTCAACTGGTCACATGGTCACATGTCAAAAATTCCTATCATGCGATCATGCGACAACCAATAAAAACATGCACCTTTGCAACAAAAGACAATGGGCCCACCATTACGTGACTTTATGACAAACTATCCATCAAGTCGTTAGATGCTAGCTGATAATTGCCAAATATGAAGAGATTATGCAACTACATAGTCGCGTGATCTCCAAATAAAAAATGCAACCACCAAGATATCTGAAGAATCGACGACACAACTGAGCAAGGACTAGGCCCCACACAAAAAATAGTCGATTGCATGGTCGCATGTTAGAGAACTCTGACATGCAATCATGTGATAGCCAACCAATTTGAAACCTTTGAAGATTCAGGCCCACCATCCATCGCACTTACACAGTTAGGGAATGCCAGCAAATAGGAAGCTATGAGGTCAAAAACACACAAAGTTTCTGATGCCAAAAGATAAGCACACAAAAGCTGGAGGGCACAAGGTCAAAAACAACAAAGGTTTTTGATGCAGACCTAAAACATCATGAATTTTCAAAAACACTATGGGTTTTAGACACTAAGGCAAATTTTGAAATTGGTTTCCTACAAACCTTAGAACTTGAAAATCTCCATGGGTTTTGTGATTCAACACGTACAATTTGAACTGGAGCAAGGTGACGCATTGAAGAACATGGGGCAGGACACAATAAGAAAACTTGCAATGAAATGAGCCATTTTTATAAGATTTTTGCACTGATTGGAAAATGGACTAATAGTCACTCTAGTTGGGGATGCATGGCTCTTGCAGGCATGGTAAGGATTCAAAATCACTGGGAGAGTAGACCAGCTCAAAAAGTCCAACTCAAAAAATCTGACTCAAAAAACACAGAGCAGACAAAAATAAGGGAACCTAAACTACTGTTCATGGAAGAGATACTTCAAGAGAAATAAAACTTTAAGAATTGTCCATGAACAGGCAATTCCAAAGTACCACCAATTAAATCCTTCAAGATATATGAATCTGTTCCCCACTTTCCCTCAATAAGATAAGGGCCCAACCAAATAGGATCAAACTTTCCATGCCTCTCCTTATCTTCCAACCTTGCATTCCACATCAGGACCAAATCATCAATTTCAAAACTTCTTTGAGTTGTCCTCTTATCAAACAAATTTTTACACTGCCTCTACAATGTCTCATTTCTCTCATGTGAATCCCTCCTTACTTCCTCTAACTAGATCAATTCATCCATTATCATTCTCATCTCATCATTCAAATCTTCATCATATGCCTGGATGAATCTACACATTTGCAAGAAATTGTTTTGAGGTAATCTAGCACTTATTCCATAAACTAGGTCAAAAGGGGCACAACCTATGGCCTTCTTTATAGTTACTCTATTATCCCACAATGCCCACCATAACTTTGAGTCCCAAGCTTTCTTATTTCTATCCAACACCCTCTTGAGAATCTTAATAAGGCTTTTATTACTGGATTCAGCCTAGCCATTTCCTTGTGGATGATATGGGGAAGAAAATGAAATGTTTATCCCATATTGCTGACAAAAATCACCAAACTCCTATGATCTAAAGCACATTGCATTATCAACCACAATTTTCTCTAGGAAACCAAATCTAGTGAGGATATTCTGCATTATAAAATTAGTTACCACTTTACTAGTAGCCCTCCTAGTAGGGATAGCTTCAACCCACTTGGTAAAATAGTCTGTTGCCACTAGTATGTATGAATGTCCACCACTAGATTTGTTTGGAATCTCACCAATGAAATCAATACCCCACTTCTGGAAAGGAGCTTGAACTGAAATAGGTATGAGTGGAAAATTCCCATTGAATTTCATCCTTCCTACAAATCTCTGGCATGCATCACACTTCCTCACAAATTGATGTGTATCTTTAAAAATTGTAGGCCACCAAAATCTAGATCTAAGGATCTTGTGGGCTATGGTCTTTTCCATATAGTGTCCTCCACGTACACCTTGATGCATTTCCTCTTGCAGAGTCTTAGATCTTTCATGATCAACACACTTTGGCAATACTCCTTCACTACTTCTCCACAACAATTCACCATGTATAATGGCATACCTTGCTGACTGTAACTTGATAGTCCTCCTCTTATTCTCATTCATGTTAGGGGGAAGGACCAACCTCTACAAGTAGTTGATAACATCTTTATACCAATCATAGTAATCCATATCACAAATATATGGCCTCTCTTCCTCCTCTAACATGTTCACATGATTTGCAACCAGATTACTTTGTGCCATCAACTTTGCAAGACCAAGGCCTCTTACCAACTTTGTAACCTAAATATCTATATTGAATTCTTGGATTCTGTTGATCCATCTACATCTTTTTCCTGATACCTCTTGTTGCACCAAAATATACCTCTTGTCTTGACAGTACTAGGAACATAAGAAACCACCTTGGCTCCGACAAGATAACACCTAAAAGCCTTGACTGCTTTGACTAGAGCATAAGCCTATTTCTCAATGATATCATATTTCAATTCTGCTACATGTAAAGACTTGGTAAAAAATGATATGGGTTGCTCATATCCATCTGAGTTCTTTTGTAATAAAACTGTTGCAACCGTATGATAAGAAGCAAAAGAGAAAATTTTCATGGGCTTACCATAATCAGGGGTCCTCAAAATAGGGGCATCTTTAATGGCCTGTTTGATACTTTTGAAAGATTTATTTTCTTCTTCATTCCACTCTATCTTTGCATCTTTTTTCAACATCCTAGAGATAGGAATACAAATTTCTACAAAATTTGTAACAAATCTTCTTAGAAAATTCACTTGCCCCAAGAAAGACTGTACTCCCTTAACATTCCTTGGTGGTGAAAGCTTGTCTATTGCCACAACCCTTTTAGGATCAATTCTCACTCCATCCCTGGACACAATGTGTCCTAAGAGCTTGCCTTCAACAATACCAAAAGAACACTTCTTTGGATTTAAAGAGATTCCAGACTCCATAGCTCTGATAAAGATCTTTTCAAGATGTTCACAATGCTGATCCTCCTCTAAATATTCCATGAGATCATCTTGATACACTTCTAGGAACTCATTTATGAAATTTACAAAGGCCACATCCATAGCTCTTTGAAAAGTAGCTCCTGCATTTGTCAAACCAAAAGGCATTCTAACATACACATATGATTCCCAAGGGGTAGTGAATGCAGTCTTAAATTGTTCTGACTCATTGACCATGACCTAATTATATCCAGAGAAGCCATCCATCATGGACATTAACTCTAATCCAGTAACCCTTTGTAGCATATTTTCCATGTTCAGCGGACCATAATTATCCTTTAAAGAATTGACATTCAAATTCCTAAAATCATCACATAACATAATGTCACCATTCTTTTTTCTGACTAGAACCAAATTTGACACCCAAGTAGAATGTCTGACAGGCTTGATAATGCCAACATCCATCATCTTTTTAAGTTCATCTTGCATTTTTGCTGCCAAAATAGGGTTCACAAGCCTTAATTTCTACCTAAAAGGTTTAGTTCATTCCTTTAATGGTATCTCATGTTGAAAGAGATCTTCTCTATATGCCTTCAAATCATCATAATACCATGCAAAAACATGTCTAAATTTTTTGAGAAGATCAATTAAATTTCTTCTAGTTCTTTGAGATAAGCATTTACCTATGTAAATATTTTTTGGTTCTTGGCTTGTTCCTAGATTCACTTCCTCCAAATGATTTTTCTTGTCAACAATTCTAGCAACACAAGCCCTCTCCTTATCATCAAATGTCCTTTCAAGGGCAACCAATCCCCTAGGGATCCTATTTGACTTTAGTTGCAAAAATTTCTTCCCAAGAACACTTTCTTTTCCATCTTTGATGTCAATATAGGTGCTAAAATCCATTTCCTGACCATCAAAATGAGATTCACATTGCAAGAATCTCAAAATATCTTGATCATCAAAAAATACTTGCCAATTCTCAACATTATCTAGGATAGAAGGCCTGGACTTACACTCAATTCTGGATATCCCTGCAAAGGTAACATCCTCTAGCCTTAAGGCTATGTTTGCTAGTAAATCTGCCATCCTATTTTGGCTTCTATCCACCCAATCAATACCAAAGGCACTAAAACCCTCAATTTCATCCCATATAGCATTTCTATATTGTTTCGGCCTTTGATTCTTAGATGCATACTTTGATCTAATCTAAGAAACTATTAACTTAGAATCACCAATCACCCTAAGATGTTTGATCCCATGTTTTGATGCTTGTCTCAAACCAATCAGTAGGGCTTCCTATTCAGCAACATTTTTTGTTCAAGGAAACAAGAGAGTGAAAGAAAACTTAAAATTCTTACCACTTGGGGACACCAATAACACTCCTGCTCTAGCACCTTCTCTAGAACTTGCTCCATCAAAATATAATGTCCACAAGATACTATCTTTTTTCTTGTTACTCTCATCATCAGCCAAAAGGATAGGCTTGAACTTCTCCTGCATCTCATTCCTCTGGATTTGGAATGAGCCAATGTCAGTATCAACAAAACAATTCATGCTATCCTTTTCATTTTCCTCAATCATATGTAGGGTCCTGGCTTCCCTTGATAGCTTCACACTCTCTCCTTCAATGTCAAAAGTGGTAAAGGACAAGTCTCATTGAATACTTCCTCCCATGGAGGCACTCCACTTTCTAGATAACAACATTCCATATTGAGGAGGAATGTCAACTAAAAGAACACTCATAGTCAACTGTTTGTTAGGAAATGTAGCTAATTTGTAAGGAAAAACCTTGATGGTACCAATAATTGGCACTTCTCTTGAGTCCATAGCTTGGCATCTCCTGTGAGGTGTATCAACCTTTAGTCCTAATGATTTCATGATCTTTGCAGGCATGACAATGTTTGATGCTCCAGAATTGATCATGCAATTTTTCAATAGTTTACCATCAATCACAAGGGACAAAAAGAAAGGATCAACTGTCCCTACTGCAATGTTTACAATATTTGTATCCAAGAAGATTTGAGGGATCTTAGAAACAATTTCTTCACTCTTACTATCAAGTGTGTCTTCCAAGGAAGCCACATGTTTGTCATTTCTATTCACCTCTTGGATTCCTATACAAGAAACACCATTTACCCAATTCAAGGCCTTGACCTTATGCTCTTCTATTCTCATCATTTCCAAAAGTGGAACCTTGACAGTGATCTATGAAAGCAATTTGGACATATCAATTGGAACATACTTTTGGTTGTTCATGTCTTCTTCAAAGATAGTGACAACTTTATCCTTTGTGAAACTAGATTTGTCTTTGAGAAGAGATTCCTCTCCCCTTTGAGGAATGGGAACAACTACCTCTACTATCTTTTCTTTATTCTTAGGAGCTACAATAGGTATAACTTTCCTTTTTACCTTCACTTCATTAGTATCATTGGCACCCCTACCCTTTTATCCATGTTGTTGTGTACCATTTTCTATCCTCTTGATGAACATACTGCCTGGCTTACCAGTTGCATTTCCAATTATCCTATTCCTCAAGTTGTAACTGCTTCTAGCTTGAGTGACCATGTCTGTAGTGATTTGAGCAATTTCTTCATCTGAGGGTCTTCTTAAAGAAACTTTCTCCTCACCCCTCACTGTACTACATCCAACATCATCAAACTCTTCATCTTCTTCATCAGAATCATTCTCATCCTCTACTTGTGAAGAAGTCATTCCACAACCACTCTTGTCATATTGCTCCTCTTGTTCTTGATTGTCTTGTAAGTTTAAAGCAATGAAACAATGCTCAGGGTCAAGAGGAGACTGACAAGCAACACACCATGGGATATCTTTAGTCATATTTACTAAATTTCTATGCAAGGGATCAGGGATCCCTCCATCAGGCCTTTCTTGCTTGGTTGGGAAAATGGGCCTGCCATCTTTCCACTGAGTGTTGTAAGGGTAATTTTGCATTCTTGGTTGTCTACTAAAATTGTTTGGAGCTGACCTCTCCATAGTCACAGCTCTATTATTTCCTTTTTCACTAGGCTTTAATCTTTCCAAAGCCTTTAATTTTTTTTTTAGATTGTCATCCTCTTTGGGTTTAGAGTCAGCAAACCTTCCCATTTCTTTCTTACTCTACATTTGAGGCCTGCAATCATCTCTTCTTCCTATCTTTCCTGATATTCTTCTATTCCTCTCTACGTTGATGTCCAATTTGTAAGCTTCCCCAAGATTTCTATGGTTCTTGTCCCTCAAGAGGTATCCCATTTTTGCATCAAAGGCATTCAAGTATGTCACAAGACATACCCTGTCATCTAGTTTGATAACCTGCAAGAGCCTATGCATAGCCTTTTGGAATCTTATATTAAATTCAAGGACCTCTTCATTCTGATTCTTCTTTATGTTATTGAATTCATTCAAGATAAAACCCTCATTTCTTTTATCTCCATAGTGTTCCTTGAAACAATTCTTGAATTCATTCCATGACCCTATACTAGCATGGGGTAACCCTCTAAACCAATCCCTAGCATCCTCAATGAGGGATTGTACAAATAGCTTTATTATAACATCATCAGGTTCTATATTATAATCATCTATTACATCTATGAAATTTTTTAGATGTTCTTCACATGTGATGACATTATTTCCAGTAAATTTAGGAAGCTTCTTTCTAATTTCATCAGGGATTGCATTGGGATAACCAAGAATACCAAAGAAAACAAGTTGTTTGTACCTTTCATGAATAGGAGCTCCATGCAATGGATCCATTCCTTGAGATGTAGATGTGCTTGTGTTTGAACCATCAAGACCTCTAGTAGCACCTAGTACACCATTTGCTTGAGCTACATTGTTACCACGAGTTCCACCTTGTCCTAAAAAGGAAACAACAACATTTGAAGGTCTTGAAGCATGCTTGAGAAAATCTATCTTATTTCTGATTTCTACAATAGAAGCCTCCGACTCTACTTTCTCTAGTTCTTTATCCAATATTTCTTTCTTCCTTCTAGCTATCTCCAAATCTAAATCTAATCTCAGTCCTGGATCTGATGTCCTATCCACAATAACTTGTTCACTGATTTTAATCCCAACAGCCTTCTATTTGCCTTTATCTCTTGGTTTGGTTTCTTGACATATTTTTTGAAAAATAGGCTATTTGTTTACTCTTTTAGGCTCTAGGACAAAATTAATTGCCTCCAAATCTAGTAACTGCCTCTTTAGCTGATCAGCCCTTATCATGGCTTATCTTACTTTATCTTCTTTGTTCTTTTCTCTTTGCTGCCTAATGGCAAGCTATTCTTGAACTTTTCTTTCTAGTTCATAGACCTCCTTAAAGATCTCTTCTAATTTAGGGAGAGTGGTCTCAGAGTCATCATCTCCCACTTGAGTTTCATCCTCATATTGGTTCAATCCCAAATCATCAGCCTCTTCATATTTTGAATTATTTTCTTCTTGACTAGGCCTAGCTTGGGTTTCTTGTCTGGTATCTTTCTTGTTTCTCCAAGTATAACATCATCAGGTTCTATATTATAATCATCTATTACATCTATGAAATTTTTTAGATGTTCTTCACATGTGATGACATTATTTCCAGTAAATTTAGGAAGCTTCTTTCTAATTTCATCAGGGATTGCATTGGGATAACCAAGAATACCAAAGAAAACAAGTTGTTTGTACCTTTCATGAATAGGAGCTCCATGCAGTGGATCCATTCCTCCTTGAATTTAATATAAGATTCCAAAAGGCTATGCATAGGCTCTTGCAAGTTATCAAACTAGATGACAGGGTATGTCTTGTGACATACTTGAATGCCTTTGATGCAAAAATGGGATACCTCTTGAGGGACAAGAACCCTAGAAATCTTGGGGAAGCTTACAAATTGGCCATCAACGTAGAGAGGAATAGAAGAATATCAGGAAAGATAGTGTGATGCCCAAAAGTTGGGACAAAACACAACCAACAAATTTTTTTAAAGTGATAAGTTTCTACACACAAGATGCGGGTTAATGAGTTCAACGACGAGGTTAAAATGAATCAGGTAAATAACCTTGACAATGTTGTCTATAAAGGATGCTAGAGGAAAATTTAAAAAAAAGTTAAATACGTCCATCTTCATGACGATCAAAATTGTCGTTCGTCAACTAGAGATCTCAACGGTTGACTAAGAGGACATGAATGTCTAATGTTTACGTTATTCCATATGAAGGTCATTCAATTTACTAATGTTTAGATTAAGTCCAATCTGATCATGGAGCTTAATCGGTTGATCTGAAATACAGGATAAACACGATCTGATTCCTCAAACTTATTATTAAATTAGAAAATAAAAACTATAAGTCTTAATCAATAATTATATTTAATTATTATATAATATTAATTAATAATTATAAAATATTAATTAAGTAATATAGATATTAATTAATTAATAAATTATAATTTATTAACTAATATTTAATAATAATTAAATATAATTATTGATTAAGACTTATAGTTTTTATTTTCTAATTTAATAATAAGTTTGAGGAATCAGATCGTGTTTATCCTGTATTTCAGATCAACCGATTAAGCTCCATGATCAGATTGGACTTAATCTAAACATTAGTAAATTGAATGACCTTCATATGGAATAACGTAAACATTAGACATCATGTCCTCTTAGTCAACCATTGAGATCTCTAGTTGACGAACGACAATTTTGATCGTCATGAAGATGGACGTATTTAACTTTTTTTTAAATTTTCCTCTAGCATCCTTTATAGACAACATTGTCGAGGTTATTCACCTGATTCATTTTAACCTTGTCGTTGAACTCATTAACCCGCATCTTGTGTGTAGAAACTTATCACTTTAAAAAAATTTGTTGGTTGTGTTTTGTCCCAACTTTTGGGCATCACACTATCTTTCCTGATATTCTTCTATTCCTCTCTACGTTGATGGCCAATTTGTAAGCTTCCCCAAGATTTCTAGGGTTCTTGTCCCTCAAGAGGTATCCCATTTTTGCATCAAAGGCATTCAAGTATGTCACAAGACATACCCTGTCATCTAGTTTGATAACCTGCAAGAGCCTATGCATAGCCTTTTGGAATCTTATATTAAATTCAAGGACCTCTTCATTCTGATTCTTCTTTATGTTATTGAATTCATTCAAGATAAAACCCTCATTTCTTTTATCTCCATAGTGTTCCTTGAAACAATTCTTGAATTCATTCCATGACCCTATACTAGCATGGGGTAACCCTCTAAACCAATCCCTAGCATCCTCAATGAGGGATTGTACAAATAGCTTTATTATAACATTATCAGGTTCTATATTATAATCATCTATTACATCTATGAAATTTTTTAGATGTTCTTCACATGTGATGACATTATTTCCAGTAAATTTAGGAAGCTTCTTTCTAATTTCATCAGGGATTGCATTGGGATAACCAAGAATACCAAAGAAAACAAGTTGTTTGTACCTTTCATGAATAGGAGCTCCATGCAGTGGATCCATTCCTTGAGATGTAGATGTCCTTGTGTTTGAACCATCAAGACCTCTAGTAGCACCTTGTACACCATTTTCTTGAGCTACATTGTTACCACGAGTTCCACCTTGTCCTAAAAAGGAAACAACAACATTTGAAGGTCTTGAAGCATGCTTGAGAAAATCTATCTTATTTCTGATTTCTACAATAGAAGCCTCTGACTCTACTTTCTCTAGTTCTTTATCCAATATTTCTTTCTTCCTTCTAGCTATCTCCAAATCTAAATCTAATCTCAGTCCTAGATCTGATGTCCTATCCACAATAACTTGTTCACTGATTTTAATCCCAACAGCCTTCTATTTGCCTTTATCTCTTGGTTTGGTTTCTTGACATATTTTTTGAAAAATAGGCTATTTGTTTACTCTTTTAGGCTCTAGGACAAAATTAATTGCCTCCAAATCTAGTAACTGCCTCTTTAGCTGATCAGCCCTTATCATGGCTTATCTTACTTTATCTTCTTTGTTCTTTTCTCTTTGCTGCCTAATGGCAAGCTATTCTTGAACTTTTCTTTCTAGTTCATAGACCTCCTTAAAGATCTCTTCTAATTTAGGGAGAGTGGTCTCAGAGTCATCATCTCCCACTTGAGTTTCATCCTCATATTGGTTCAATCCCAAATCATCAGCCTCTTCATATTTTGAATTATTTTCTTCTTGACTAGGCCTAGCTTGGGTTTCTTGTCTGGTATCTTTCTTGTTTCTCCAAGTATAAGAAACACCTCTTCTCTTCTTTCCTCCCCTTGTTTGACTAGGCCTAGAAGTGCCTAGAATTCCTTCTTCCATTATATCTTCAGGATGCTCCTTTCTCTGAGACCTAGTACCTCTATAACTCATCTTGCAAAATAAATACTAACTAGCACTACTCTAGAGATGTTTGAGTCACCACCCAAGTGTATTGAGAATATCACAATATAGTTTCTTCACTCTAGAAATACTCAAATGAGTTAGAGAGACAAGGGACAAGAATAACCCTGTTTCTTCCAATGATGACCTACTGGTTAGGATGAACATGTATAACACTTCCCCAGCAAAGTCACCATCTTGTTGGTATCCAAAATGACACTTATGCTCTAATAGGCTGCCAATGTACCTTGAGACTAATATTAGGAATGGTTAGTTCCAAGTGTGCGAGCTCTACAAGGAAATTGGACCAACTATAGGGACTTAATATGCCCTCTTCTACTTCTCACTCTGCAAAACCAAGACAGGTGCACCTAACCTAGTATAAAATATACTTCATACACCAAGAACTAGGTTTGAATAATAGATAATAGGATAGTAAGAAAGTACTAAGTGTTAACCACACAGTCATTGACTCTCCATTACTATGGGTAGAACCACATACAACCAAATACTCAAAACTTAAAAGGATGGTTCTTAACTTATGCTTTTGGGATCATAACAACAATAATCAGTATTTGTTGATAAAGAGATAATCATTTAGGCCAGTGCCTCATCCATTGGGTAAGATCTCCTAGAACATGAATGCTACACACACCAAATAATAGCTGAGATTCCAAGCCATAAAAACACCTACAATCTCCTTTACTACTTATGGTATATCCTTACATAGACAATAAGATAGATCTATGTCCCATCTAAAGCATCATTTCATCTAATACTGGATTAGAACTCAAGAATGGATACATATACATAAAACAATATATAGAGGACTAGAAAGTTTAGAATTTATCTAAGTTGACACAAAGGAGAGATAAGAGTCATGTACTTGTATTAAGTATGAATAATCCTTCAGTGTAAACAATCAATCCAGAGGAGTCAAGCTTGCAAATTATAGCTTAGACCTACAACTTTTTCTCTATCATCAACAGAATACCGAATGCAAAAGTGTTACAACCTTGGATCTAGGACTAGGAACACTTTAGAACTTTGAAGCTAGAACCCTCTCAAAGTAAAAAATTCAACCATTTATACTCTAGCTACCTTGGAATCCTAAACAGGTTAGGATGCAACAAGCTTCAGATAGCTAGGGTAAGGGTTAGGGTTTCAACTACCCAACCAACTGAAAAATATATCAGAATTTATTACAGGGGCAGGAAACCAAGCAATCTCAAATAAATAGATCAAAGATAATCTCCAATTATGATAATTCTCAAAATAGTGTACAAAAGATCACAAATACACCAAGAGAATAAGTCAAATCAACCACCCTGGAGCATGCCTCGAGCCATTCCTTGTTCATTCCTTACATGGTACGGATCCCTAAAAATGATCAACACACCGTGGACCACACTGCAATGGTAAACAAATTACTTACTAGTTCCAATCAGTTCTGCATTGAAATTCAGTCCTTTCTATCGCTAGAAACCCTTTGCAAATTTGAATTTAAATTCCAATGGTCAAGTCTTTGGTGCCCAGCTCATTTTAAAACATGGTCTTCAATCCTTTTCCCTTCCTAGAAAATAGGGTGATCATATTTTATTCATGACAGTTGTGGGTCCCTCAAAAAGTCAATAGCTCAGTCAGCAGTCAGCAACCAATAAAAAAAAAACACCTTGGCAACACTGGCACTGTGGACCCGTCCTAACTCTGCAACCGCGACATCTAAATAGTTGTCGCATGATCACAAAGCCAGAAAGTAGCCCTTGTGAACATGTGACAAGGCCAAAAGAGTACCACCTCATTTCCCACATCACTAAAACACTAGCCCCACTTTATCTGGTGAACTGGTGACCAAAGAACTTTCACCACTTCACTAAACACTTTCCACCATCACTAAAAAACATAGCGATCACACGATCGCTATTCACTGAATTGCCAAATTTACTAGAGCATCACCAAAACATTATGTGAACTAGCAGAAAAGAAGAAAATATGTCAGGCTACCAAATATTTTATCACAACTGCCAAAGATGCCAAGAAATTCAACCGGGCCCATGCAGCAAGATCTACGCCTGTCACATAATCTCATAGACTTGACACACTTCATAAGCTTTTACACCAACCCTTGATTTTATACAGATGTCAGGTCCCACCACACTTATCTTCCAATGGACCCCAAGTGACAGATGTCAACCAATCACATGGTCGCATGTCAAAAATTCCTATCATGCAATCATGCGACAACTAATAAAAACACGCACCTTCGCAATGAAAGACAATGGGCCCACCATTACGTGACTTCATGACAAATTGCTCACCAGGTCATTAGATGCTAGCGAATACCTACCAAATATGAAGAGATTATGTGACTACATAGTTGCGTGATCTTTGAATAAAAAATGCAGCCACCAAGAGATCTGGAGAATCAGTGACACAACTAAGCAAGGCCTGGGCCCCACACAAAAAATAGTTGATCACATGGTCGCATGTTAGAGATCTCTGACATGCGATCATGAAATAGCCAACCAATTTGAAACCTTTGAAGACCCAAGCCCACCATCCATTGCACTTGTGCAGTTAGGGAACACCAGCAAACATGAAGCTATGAGGTTGAAAACACATAGGGTTTCAACGAAAATGATCGAAAACACACAAATTTTCTGACACCAAAAGATAAGCGCACAAAAGCTGGAGGGCACAAGATCAAAAACAATGAAGGTTTTTGATGCAGACCGAAAACATCATGAATTTTCAAAAAAACTATGGTTTTTTGACACTAAGGCAAATTTTGAAATTGGTTTCCTCCAGACCTTAGAGCTTGAAAATCTCCCTGGATTTTGTGATTCAGCATGTACAATTTGAACTGGAGCAAGGTGACACATTGAAGAACATGGGGCATGACACAACAAGAAAACTTGCAAGGAAATGGGCCATTTTCATAAGATTTTTGCAATGATTGGAAAATGGACTAACACTAATAACATGTCCATGCTACATATACTCAAATCTTAATGCATATGTCTTCCACACATGCTACTCACCATATGTTTTCATCAATGACAACCATATAGTTAGCACTAGCTTGCTGGAAAATCTCCAACAATCTCCCCCTTTGGCATTGATCTCCTGCAATATTCTTCAATATTCTTAATTTCCTCAACTAAACTACTTCCATGACCAAATACTACTCCCCCTTGCTACTATATATTACTCCTTAATTTTGTATGTACTCCCCCTTTAATAATGTTTTTATGACTATATACTAATCCACCTTTGACATCAATGTAAAAGGCCACCAAACATTTGAGCACTCATACTACTCCTAAAGTAGAGTAGTTAACCATATTGGTGTCATTGAGGACTGATGCTCTCTCCACTTTCTGTACTTCTTTCTCTGCCACTTTCTCTCTTAGGAAGTGATACTTTATCTATATGTGTTTTGTCTTTGCATGCATCATAGTACTCTTTAATATGTTGATAGTGCTAGTGTTATCACTATTGGAAAGTTGTCTATACTAAGGTATATGACTAGTTATAGTGTTGTCATTATGGCAACAAAGTCATATAACAATTTGGAGTCAGTGTACTTAGTGTAAAGATCAGAATTCAATTAAGTGTTGATGACTGGACAATGTACATAGTTCCTACAACATAGAGCATCAACGCACATGTGTATAGATGAACTATGGTATGCACCCTCTAAATTAAGTTGGTTATACTATGCTCATGCTTAGTCTATGAGTGCATAATCAGATATGCAAGGATGTCAAAGATATAGTTAGTTGAAGTTGCACAGCTTGTGTGTGCCAACGAAGAATAAAGCATGGAGCTGATAGTTAGTATTTTGGTTTGTGATTGAAATGTAAAATTTTAAAGGTCATGCACCCATTTTATTTAGGTTGCCAAAATGTTTACATGTTTAATTGTAAGCACACTTAAGCCAATTCATTTGGAAGTGTTGTTTGTAATAGGTCCAAGCGCTGACCTAGTTGATTATTTTGTATGAGAATATAAATATAAGGTCTGCCCATTGTATTTAGTATGGATGTAGATATTGAGTTGTGAGAAGAAGATCAGAAGTGTACAAAGACACTATAAGATGTATTAATGCTTTGTAAGAGGTCAAAGCATCAACACATCAAAGGAACTAATCTGACAAGTAGTGTCATAGTGACAATTCACCCAATAGATATAGTGTGTATCTGATAACAGAAGGTTATAGCCTTCATCATTTGAACAATGAGCTCTAGGATAGTGAGTCCACTCCCCTGATAGGGATCATTTTAAAAGACTCCTAATAGGGTCTGATCCTTAACAAGGTCTACTATACTTAAAGAATTGTAAAGCTACTTGTAACAGGCTAAATGATCTTCTAACAAGGATCACAAAACACTAGTGCAGAATATTAGTGGGTGTCAATTCCCACCGGGATTTTTACCTATTTGGGTTTCCCCGTAATCATATTGGTGTCATGTGTTGATTTCATGTTTCATATTTATGTGAATGTTTAATTCAGTACTTAAGCATTTAAGTTTAATATTAATATAGAAGCAAAAAGTTATAATATAGTGAACACTGATTCACCACCCCTACCCCTCTTAGTGTTCCCATTCCTAACAATTGGTGTCAGAGATCTAGTCCTCAACAAAGAAGTTTAACCACTTGAGGAGATAATGGACAAAGAAGAAATGAAACATCTCAAGAAAAATCTTGAAGCTACTCTTGAAGACCTAGACAATTTAGAAATTGAAATTGAAGAACTAAAAGAAAAAATCACTGATGCTCAATTAGTTATAAAAATACTAAGAAATGATTTCAAAGGACTCTCTAATAGTGATCTTGAAGAAAAAGTCAAGAATTTGAATGAAGAAAATGTATCCCTATTAAGTTAGCTTGAAGAATTTGATGACAAACTGATTAATAATCAGGAAGTCTACAATAAACAAGTCAAGGAGAACCTTCAACTTAGTGAAGAATTAAAAGAAGCTAACTTGGAAATCTTGGAGCTGAGGATATCAAAGGAAGCCTAGAATCTAAATTTAAAGAAGCAAAGGATCATATTGAAGAATTACACAACAGTTCTGATTTGATAGAATCTCAGTTGTATGCAATAAGATCCAAAGGAGACACTAGCTATATTGGATACAATGAAGCACAAAATTAGATTGACAATATGCAAGCAAGAAAAGACACACAAAAAGACTCTACTAATACTAAGAATACTAAAGGTCAAACTAAAGATAATGGTGGACCTCCTAAGAATGAGCACAAGCTTGAAGAATGCACTTGTTTTGCATGTAACAAGCCTGGACATATTGCAAGGAACTATATAGAGGTAAGACCTTTTAATGGTTACTATTATTCAAGCAATAGATTTGGTCATAAATATATGAATTGCAAGACTAGCAAGAAGAACAAGATTCAACATGATCAAAGAAATCAGAATCAAACCAATGTAAGAATTTCTCAGAATGTTACATGTTAGATATGTAACTATAATGGCCACTCAGCTAAACTTTACAAAATGGTGACTCATGTCAATGTGCGAAGGAATATGAGACCTCTAGTCATTTGTCACTCCTGTAACAAGGCTAGACATATCTCAAAGTTTTGTAGATCAAAGATGCAAGGTCAAGAAAGCCTTAAAAAGGCTAAAGAATCAATATTGGATCCCAAAAGAGAAGTCAAGTTTTTGAAAGCCTCAAAGGATGTGAGCTTGATTAGGTTAGAAGAACAGAAGGAAAAAGTTGATGAGAATGTATTGGATGCATCCATAGTGGATGCACCCTCTACATCTGCATGAATGTCCCTCAGGGTCATAGGGGGAGCTAATTTACCTCTAGACCCCTGCATGACTGGTATACTCATTCTTAGAGTATGTGCCTTTGGACTTAAGCATTTGGAGTGTATGGGAACCTTTGTGCAAGAACACACATGCTGATTATTTGCAAAACTCAAGTTGGAAATTTTGAAGTGATAGCCTAGTTTACACAACTTGCATTAATGCCTAAATTCTCACTTTAAGTACATAGAAAGTTTTTTTCATTACTCATTGCATTTGAATTTAGAGAGGTTGAAGAGCAGATAGAGCCTTGGAATTTGTTGTGAATATTTGGAGATTGAATTATCAGTGTTTGTAGTGCATTTGATTAGTTGCAGAAACCCTAGTTCATTTCACCAATTCAGAAGTCATCAAATTATCTCAGAGATCAATTGGAAAATGATTATCAAGTAAGTCATGGCCACTCCCATTGTTTATGATGTCACTGAGAAGAAAATATATGTTTTCAAGAGGCACCCATTTAAATCAAACCTAGATTATTTAGAGGGAGTATTCTCCCACATGCCTATGGGAGTCATGCATGTGGAAGACATAAGGGCTTACATCTACTGTAAGAAAGAACCTATTGGACTAGATAGGTTAAGGGTACACATGGACACAATGTTGAAACTGGATAAAACATCCATGGATGAATATGTCAAATGGAATGATCACCCCATTGTTCAGTATGATATGGCATATGAATTCTATGAGACTGAATGGATAAAGATTTTATTGAGAAGAATCCATGATGATCTATTTTGGATTGGACATGTACTAGTAAGAATCATAGGAGACTTGATACACATGATAGGCCTTTCTAGGATAGGCGTCATCCTCCATGTGGGCAAGGATGTTAGGAAAGTGGTGGAGTAGGCATGTAAATCCAAAAGTGATAGGCACAACATGGCTATTGAGCATATTGAGCAAGAAGACATCAAATTGATGTCAATGATATTAGGTTATAGATTTCATCACACCAGCAAGGTGAATAGTGTGTTTGCGGGCTCTATTATGGTAGCCATTAGACTTCTGAAACAAGATGGAGAGTTCAACTTGTTGGGTGTGGATTATTCCCTTTGATCTTTAACTTGCAGATTTACACTTTGATGGATAATGCAAATAAAATCTTGACTCTATCACCACTCCAAAGTCCACAAGGAAGGGGACCAACTGACAAGGATCAAAGGATCCTTCTACTCTTTGAGCTTCAATGCTCAGGTAGGTGTACCCTTGACTCACTTCTTTAAAGGAGTCTCAAAATGATGTATACAATGCTCAATACAAATCTATAAAGGGTTTATCAAATGAATGTTTGTGTTTGTAGTTATTAACCATGCATACCTCAAGAGGAAGGACTAGTGCCTTATCCCAGGGCTTAGAGTCACCTGACTATATACCTCAACTAAAAACCCTAAGTCAAACACAATGGAATCCAAGGTAAGTGCTTTTCCTATTACCCCTTTCCCTCAAGCACAAGGACATCAAATTCTACACCTGACTGCAAACTCACTGAATTCACCTAAAAGACTTTAGTCCTAACATTTTTAGAAACTCAGAGATGAATTCAAAATACTCTTTGTTTACCATACATTAGCAGACTTTGTGAAACTAACATATATGAGCTTAGAGACAAGCAAGAATACATACACAAAATGCAAGATTGGGATTCAAGAATGTTCTCATTAACATAATCAGGATCAACATACAATCAAAATGATACCAAGATAAGAAAAGTCACCAAAACCAGACCTCTATCAATATATTACAGTAAAAAACTAGGGACCAAAAGCAGCAATATTTTGGAACCCCTACAAAATAAAAAATCTCACAACTTATACCCCCTAGTCATCTTGGAAATTTGCAACAAGCTACAAATGACTAGGGTTAGGGTTTCAACCACCCAACCTACTAGAAATGGTCAAAAAGTTATTATAGGGGTGGGAAACATATCAAAAATAGGAGAGAAGAAACTAGAATAGATCCGCCATCATGAAAATCTTCTCTGCAAGTACAAAGGATCACAAAACTAGGCTCACAAGGACACCCTTCAACATACCTTGAGCCACACCTACAATGTACAAGCTCTGCAAATGATCCAACCACACCCTGGACCACATTGTAGATGGAAAACCAGTCATATCTCACTGAATAGGGTCAATTTTTCAATAAAATTCATAAATTTTAGTACTTCCTATTGCTGCAAACCCCTCAGCAAATTTCAAATCAAAATCCAATGGCTACATCCCTAGCGCCAGCAGAGAACAAAGACCCACATTCAAACCTCTATCAACTTTAAAATGTACCTATCTGATCAATCTCCCTTCGTGGGCCTTATGATTTCCCTTTAAAAATGGCCCCACCAGACTTAGCGAATTGGCGTCAAAGAAACCTCACTAATTCATGAAACATTTTTCTGCTTCGCTAAATAATCTAGCGACAACCCGACTACCATTTTCCAAATTGCTAAACAAACTAGCGAATCCTCTTCTCCCTCCATGAATGCATGACCACATGAAACTTTGTCAGCACTGCCAAACACTTATCCACTCCGCCAAACCTCAGACCCCACTTGGGTCCACTTGATGCCACATGTCACTACACCATTCACCACAACCACCCAGTCATGACTAATAGGACCCACAAACCTTTGGCATCTAATCGAATGGCTGGTGCAAGATCACATGGGGATGGAATATTCCATGTGATCATGCAGTAGCCACATGATCTTCCTTTACTATGCCGCTTGAAGAATCAGGTCCCACTGACACACACCAGAAAAGATTTGAAATCAATAGTCATCGCATCATAGCAAGAGGATGGAATATTCCATGTGATCATGCGACAACCACATGATCCTCAGGCAACTGACAACATGACCCCACTTGGGCCTACCGATGCCACTTCATTAAATCCATCAGCCAATGAGGAACTGCCAACTGTACCTAGGTGTCAGAGACCGGGCCCAGGAAATAAAGTAAGCTGAAACATAGGAAAAATTAAAACTCATGACTTAGGAAATATTTACCGCTGGGCCAAGGAAAAAAACTTAGGAAAGGGGACCCAATAGGAATATTAATCACATGATCGCATAAACTAAAAATAGTCTATGCGATTATGAGACTAACTGTATAACATGCGAAGAGGTCACAAAAATTTAAGCACAAGGGAAATCTAGGGTTTAAGTGAGCCAAAAAGGTCAAGTCCAAAAAGAACTGGACCAAGGAAAGACAAAGGGCTCAGCTGGCAACGACTAGTTCTTTTTGAATTTTGCAAGGGTTTTAGCCAAAAACAATGAAAAACACTGCAGGGACCAGGGGAAAGAACATGTAGCCAAGAAATTTTTGCAAGTGCTAACACAACTTGTGTGAGATCTTGTGCGAATAGTTGATTAATAACATCAAGGCCATGAAACATGACAAGACAAAGATATTTAGGTTTGGGTCCTCAATCATCTACATGTACCTTCATATAGTTGGGAAAGTGTCAGACCTATATCTGGACAAGTCCATTCCTACCATGCCTCAAATATCCCTCAAAGCATCAACTAAGAGTACATTAAGAGATTATGTAACATTGGAATTGAAGACCTTTAGGGATAAGATGAAAATGAGGTACAGGATTTGATGCAGGAGCATCTTGCACCAAAAAAAAAGAGAGGAAAAAAAAAGAAAGAGGAAAATAAATAAATAAATAAAGAAAGAAAAGAACAAAAAAAAATAAAGAAAAAAAAAGTTATTTCATTTTCCAAGGTGCATAGGTGGAATAAAAGAAAAAATAAATAAATAACAAAAGAATAAATCATTTCATTTGTCGAGGTGTGTAGGTGACATTTTAGAAATTTATAGAAAGTTCTTACTTTTAATATTTGTGGCTAGGTAGTTAAAACTTTCTATTTTTTTATTGGCCCACAAAGGCAATGTAATTTTGTAATTGGTCCACATGGTGGTGCTTAATATTAATTGGGTGGGTATTTAATATTTTTATTAGGGTAGTTTCATCTATCTTTTATCCCACATTGGTTGTGTTGTAATATCTTGGGTGGTAAATGCCTATATCATGAAGGCATAGGAGCATTCATAGGCAAAATCTCAAGTTGTAGGATCTTGTATTGGAGAAGAAGCTCTCAAGTTGTAAGATCTTGTATTGGGGAAGAAGCTCAAGTTGTAAGTTGTTGGATTGTAAGCTCAAAGGATGTAAGATCTCTCATGTTGTAGCTCTCATATTTGGAGGAAGCTCTTGGATTGTAAGATCTCTCAAGTTGTAATGATTTTCAAGTATTAATGTATGCTCTGTAAAGCATTTTGTCTTCTCTTTGTCTCCATTTTTTTATTTCTTTGGTTATGAGTTGGTAAGGATGGTGTGGCCCTTTATCAGTGGTATCAAAGTCAGGTTGGCCCTTCATCAGTTGTATCAGAGGAGGAGTTCCTAAGTGTGTAGATGGAATGCCAAATATGAGGTAGTTTGCACCAGGACCTTGGGTTGGGTGAAGTTTTCCCTAAGAGGATGCGACTATAGAGAAGAGAAAGAGAAGATAACTTTTACAATTGGATGGATTCTTAGAATTCCTAAACTTGATAAAATTAAAGAGAGATATCAAGAAGAGACAAGAGTTGCAATACTGGATTTGAAAAAGCAAGTGGCTGAATTAGAAGTAGAGCTGAAAAAGAGAAGAGCGATTCATTAGAAAAGAGATTATGACAATTCTTTGGATGCAGGAAAGAAAGAAGTTATAGTGGAGTATCATGTGTGCAGTACCAAAGAAGAGAAAGAGCATGAAGATGAAAAGATTCATGAACTTGAAGTTGATGAAGATGATTTATTAATGAAGATTGCAGCAGTTGAGGAAGAGTGGAATGTCTTGGTTGTAGGTCAAAGGAAAGAAGTTGTTACATGCCTTGTTGAAGACATGAAAGAAGAAAATAAAGATGAAGATATGAAATAGGTAAATTTTTACAAATCATGGGATGCTAACTTTGAGATGGATTTGAAAGATAATGATGATGTTTTATATGAGGACATTGCAAGTGATGTTTGGTATGCAAAAGAAGACTTGTATGGTATTATAGAGTTTATTATAGATGCATTAGATCCTACAAGTTTAGAGGAGAATGAGAATTACACTTGGATGAATTTGATTGCAGAGGAGTATTGTCACTAGCAAATACTTGTTCCAACTAGGTTTTGGAAAAAAAGAAAATAGAAAATCTATCGGCAGTAGATACTTGTTCCTGTAAGGTGTTGGAAGAGAAGAAAAAAATATATATATCAACAAAAACTACTTCATTTTGTGAATCTATATTCACAAAAAATTTGATACCTTGGGTGTCTGATGGAGGAGCATCTTGCATCAAAAAAAAAAAGAAAGGAAAAAAAAAGAAGAAGAGAGGAACAAAAAAAAGAAAAGAATAGAAAAAAGTTATTTCATTTTCAAAGGTGCATAGGTGGAATAGAAGAAAAATTAAATAAATAAAAAAAGAAGAAATCATTTCATTTATCGAGGTGTGTAGGTGACATTTTAGAAATTTGTAGAAAGTTCTTGCGTTTAATATTTGTAGCTAGGTAGTTACAACTTTCTAATTTTTTTTTGGCCCACAAAAGCAATGTAATTTTGTAATTGGCCCACATGGTGGTGCTTAATATTAATTGGGTGGGTATTTAATATTTGTATCAAGGTATTTTTATCTATCTTTTATCCCACATTGGTTGTGTTGTAATATCTTGGGTGGTAAATGCCTATATAATGAAGGCATAGGAGCATTCATAGGCAAGCTCTCAAGTTGTAGGATCTTGTATTGGAGAAGAAGCTCTCAAGTTGTAGGATCTTGTATTGGGAAAAAAGATCAATTTTTAAGCTCTCTCATTGTAAGCTCTTGGATTGTAAGCTCTTGGGTTGTAAGCTCAAAGGATATAAGATCTCTCATGTTGTAGATCTCAAATTTGGAGGAAGCTCTAGGATTGTAAGATCTCTAAAGTTGTAATGATTTTCAAGTATTAATGTATGCTTTGTAAAGAATTTTGTCTTCTCTTTGTCTCCATTTTGTTATTTCTTTGGTTATGAGTTGGTAAGGGTGGTGTGGCCCTTCATCAGTGGTATCAGAGCTGGGTTGGCCTTTCATCAAGATTCCAGAGACCATTATGGAAAAGTATAATGATACAATATGCTTTATGGTTGAAACTGATACTACTTGTATGGAAGCTATGGAACCAAGAACTAAGTGGATTCATCCACTTGGATATGAGGTAGAGGAACATGTCCTTAAAGAATATGCACAGGTACTTCTATCATCCCCCAAAGATCCTAATGAACCTAGGTGGGGAACTTATGAGGAAAAGATAAGAGAAGTTGATGCTAAGCTAAACAATGCTGCAAACAAAAAGAAAAGTCACTAAGGTCACATTTGAGATCTTGATAATACAAGGTGTATTTGAAGAAAACCTTGATAAAGAAAGGGATGAAAAGATTGCCTTAGAATTGAAAAGTGCAACAACAAAAGTAGAACAAGAAGATCATAAGTTGAAGAAAATGAAAACTTAAAAAGATGATAGTCAAAAGGGTAAAGAAGATAATACTCCTTCTGTGCCCAAAGATACTATTGACCTTACCACTCCTCTAGATTATAAGCCAATATTGAAGCATAAGAAAGCAGCTAGCTCTAGTCATCCATCCTCATGAGCTACAAGGAGTAGAAAAAATATTCAAGCACCTCCTAAGGTAGGATTTAGACCTAGGCTTAAAGTTTTGAGCACAAGAATTATTGATGAGGGAAAAATTGATAAAGTAAGGAAGTATTATGATACATATAGTGAGATTGAAAAATAAAAAATACATGGTATGATTGTCAAACATATGATCAAGTTCAAGAAGAGATTTCTTGAATTAAAAACTGCTATTCCAGATAGAGTATGGGATATTTTAGAATCCCAAAAGAGACAAGAAAATGAAGATGATATAAGGATTAGAGAAAAGATATTAGAAGATAGTCTTCCAATATGTTCTAATGATGAAAAGACACTAATATTAAATTTAGTGAAGCCGCACCTAACAAAAAAGATGAAAACTCTACACATTATGAACAAAGACTATGAGTTGATAACTAAGAAAATAAAGAAGGAGAAGAGGAAAAAGAAAGTAAAGATGAAACTTTTGTTGAACTACTCACAATGAAATAAGAAGTGATGGATAGCACTCCCATAACTCCTTCTTTAGTATTGTTGTCAAGTTTGACACCTGACACAAGCAATTTGGACTCTTGGAAAGAAGAAGACCTGATTAAGTTCAGCGTCTTGGCTATGGAGAAGGAAAAAGAAAAACAAGTTATGAGGAAACCTCTCCTAGTAGAATCAATAAAAATTTGGAATAGTTTACTACTAGAAGATAAGAAAGTGCAAAAATTACATTTGGTTGATGATGTGAGTACAATCATCTCACAGTTCAAAAGTAATTTTTCAAGCCTTGAAGATTATGCATCCCTAGTTGTAGAAGGAAAATATCTGAAAAAGAGATTGATTGAGTTGGTCAATAACTTTGAACTTTACTTAAGTTCACTTAAGTCTATTCAAGCATCCTTCAAATGATTTGTTGATGAAGGAAGAAGAACCATTGCAACATGCATGGATCAAGACAAGCTCACCGATGCTCAGTTCAAGAAGATAAAAGAGGCAGAAGCTATGATTGAGCAGGTGAAGAATTTAGTGATAGACACATCCATTGATGTAAACATGTGCAACAATGTCTACCGAGGATAGATAAACAAGATTGAGAAGGGAGAAAAAGAGATAACAAGGATAAGATCTAGATAGATTCAGATGAGAAATGGTCTTCTACCCTCTTTAGACATCCTTAATCAAAACATCAAGGAGATTGATGTCACCATGGTAACTTATGATCATGGTCCCAATAGTGAGTTGGAGAAGATTGAGAAGCTTCAATATGCATTATGTGCCCATCTCCAGATAGTTAACTCTAAGATAACCTTTTGGAAGAAGGAGATTCAGAACGTCAAGATAGCATATCCAGATGTTTTCCCTCATTAAGTGTATGTAGATGAAGTTTTTTTATACACCTTTTTCATTAATGTCAAAGGGGGAGTTTTGTCTATAATGTGGAGTATATAAAATGTATAGGGAGATATAATATTATGTATAAAGAATGTATAGAAGACAAAATTTTGTGTTAAGGGACAGTTAGCAACTTGGCCATATTCCTTTGTTGTAATCAATGAGAAAGGGGGAGATTTTTGGAAAGTTGTCTATACTAAGGTATATGACTAGTTATAGTGTTCTCATTATGGAAATAAAGTCATATAACAGTTTGGAGTCAGCACACTTAGTGTAAAGATTAGAATTTAGTTATGTGTTGAAGACTGGACAATGTACAAAGTTCCTACAGGTCAGAGCATCATTGCACATGTGTATGAAAAAATCATGGTATGCACCCTTGAAGTTAAGTTGGTTAGACTATACTCATTCTTATTCTATGAGCACATAATTAGATATGCAAGCATGTGAAAGATACAATCAGTTGAAGTTGCACAGCTAGTGTGTGCTAGTAGAGAACAGAGCATGGAGCCAACAGTTAGTATTTTGGTTTTTGATTGAAATGTAAAGTTGTAAAGTCCATGCGCCCATTTTATTTAGGTTTCTGACATGTTTATATGTTTAATTATAAGAACACTTAATCCAATTCATTTGGAAGCATTGTTTGTAATAGGTCTAAGGGCCCACCTAGTTGTTTATTTTGTATGAGCATATAAATATAAGGTGTGCCCATTGTATTTAGTATGAATGTAGATATTGAGTTGTGAGAAGTAGAGAAGAAGTGTGAAAAAAAACTATGAGATATATTAAGGCTTTGTAAGAGGTCAAAGCAGTAGCACATCAAAGGAATTGATCTAATAAGTAGTGTCACAGTGACAATTCACTTGGTGGGTGTGTATCTAATAATAGAAGGTTGTAGCCATCATCATTTGAGTAGTGAGCTCTAGGATAGTGAGTCCACTCCCCTAATAGGGATCATTGTAAAATACTCCTAATAGCATCTGACCCTTAACAAGCCTTACTATACTTAAAGAATTGTAAAGATACTCCTAATAGGGTAAAGGATCTTCTAACAAGGATCAGAAAACACTAGTGTAGAATATTAGTGGGTGTCAATTCCCACTGGGGTTTTTACCTATTTGGGTTTTCCTGTAATCATATTAGTTTCATCTGTTGATTTCATGTTTCATGTTTATGTGAATGTTTAATTCAATACTTAAGCATTTAAGTTCAATATAAAGATAAAAGTAAAAAGTTATAATACAGTGAACACTGATTCACCTCCCCATCTTAGTGTTCCCATTCCTAACAATCACAATGAATAACAATAGGATAATCTATCTGAATCCCAAAATCCTTTATCATCTTCTTGATCAAATCAATTGTAGAATAGTTCAAGGCTACTACAACATACTCTACTTCTATTGTTGACTGAGAAATACAATTCTTCTTCTTGCTTGTCCAAGTGACTAGTCTATGACAAAGAAATACTACTCCTCCTGATGTAATATTTCTATCATCAATGCATCTTGCCCAATATTCATTTGTATATACATGAATCCTAACATTTTCTAAATTAGGATACTATAGACCATAATCTATAGTGCCCTTCAAATATTTGAATATTATCTTTACTTCCATGAGGTGAGTTTGTTTAGGCTCTACTGCAAATCTTCCAACTATGCCAACTGCATTAGAAATATTAGGTCTAGATTGAGTAAGATATATGAGTTTAACAATCATAGACTTGTAAAATGTTATATCAACTACTAGAGAATCATCTTCTTTTATAATCTTGCATCCTATTATCATAGATGTATCCATTGGTTTGAAACATTCCATCTTGAACTTCTTCAATATCTCTTTCACATACTTAGACTGATTAATGAAAATACCTCTCTCTGTCTATTGCACATTTAATCCCAAAAAGTATTCGATAGGTCCAATCATGCTCATCTCAAACTCACTCTACATCTCCTTATAAAATCCTACAACAAGTTTTTCATTACCCCCAAAGATAATGTCATAAAAAAATATAGCTACAAGTAGTAAAACTTTTAGATGTCTCTCTTATAAATAGATTATAATCTACTGGTCCTTTCTTGAATCCAAATTTTGTTAGATATCCATCAAGTCTCTCATACCAAGCTCTAGGGGCTTTCTTAAGTCCATAGAGGGCTTTCTTCAATCTGCATACCATATAAGGCATATCTGATAAGGTGAATCCTTCTGGCTGCTGAATCCATCTGATAAACTTTGAATTTTTTGAATGTTGCATAAGCTAGTAACAACTTAATGGCTTCTAATATGCTCACATGTGCAAATTGTTGGAGATTTACTAGCAAGATAGTATTGTAACATGCATGGAATACTTATGAAATAAGATTTAAGTATTTGAAGCATGGACATGTTATCAAGATGATATCATGGACATAGAGGTTCACTGTTAGTATAGATAGTTATATAGCAACTTGTGTTAGTAGTGTTCCTGACAGAGTTACAGGTAGTGTTCTATATAAAGTTGTTCATATAGTTATCATGGACCCTTGCACCTTTGGATATATCATGGAGACATGTTAGTGACATTACAATCATAGACACAGAGTCTGATGATCAGTAGAAGTGAAGTTATGAAGTTTTTATTTGCCAGTAGCAGTTTCCTATGTTTATTCAAAAGAGCTAATAGAGATTATATTGGTTTTGGAGTTGCACCTATCATTTTGGTATGTTCCCTTGGATTAGAACTTGGAGAAGAGTTAAGGATGTTTGGTTAAGAGTGCATGAATTAATTCATCTTGAGGAGAAATATCCTTTTTTTTTGGTAGAGCCGATAGTATGTAGCATGCATCTATAATCATCTTATTAGATAGGTCCCAAAATGTATCACGTTCTTAGTAGAGCTGACTGAATTATTATTAGATTTTTTTATGACTTCTCTAATATGATTTCAAGGTGGTTCTAATAGGCCACCTTGATTATATCATTTAGAGGAAAGATATTTATAGGCAGTCATTTTTTATTGATGAAGTTTGGTTCATGGTTGATAGGAAGAGCGCAACAGAGTGTGCAAAGTGTTGAGCCATTGGAAGAAGGTCTATGTGACAAAGTAAAGTATTTGTGCTTTACAATGGAACTAATCTGGACAACAAGTCAAAGTACAGTTCACCAAGATCTAGATATAGTGTGTATCTATTAAATAAAAGGTTGTAGCCTTCACTCCTTTGAGCAGTGTGCTCTTGGACAATGCATCCTCTCCCCTAACAAGGACTATTGTAAGAGACTCCTAATAGGTTGTGACCCTTAATGAGGTCTACTGTACTAAATATATTGTAAAACAACTCCTAATAGAGTTAAGGATCTTCTAGAAAGGATCATAATAAACTAGTATAGAATATTAGTGGGTGTCAATTCCCACTGGGGTTTTTACCTATTTGGGTTTCCCCATAATTAAAAAATTGGTGTTGTGTTCACGTGTCCTTTCATTGTGTTTATGCTCTATATTTAACTATACCTAATTGGATAAAGAATTGAAACTTATAGATAATTGATTCACCCCCCCTCTTAGTTATCTCTTGAGACTATTCCTAACAATTGGTATCAAAGACAAGTGCCTCAGAGAGAAATTTCAATAGCTTGAGGTTGATTAGATTACATTCTATAGAAAAGAAAGTCCTAAGTTTGATGGAGAGAAATATCTTGATTAAAAGAACAAGATGTTGACTCATTCACAATGCATTACTTTTGAAGTTTTGGATGTAACTATCAAAGTAGTCAAGATAACCTACCTTAGAAGACCTTGTAAAGGATGATGCTACTGAAAAGAAGAAAGGAATTGTTTCATCAAAATACAATAGCCAAAGAAGCCCTTATATGTGCCCTATCTAATAGTGAGTTTTTAGAAATAAAGAAAGTAGATACAACCCAAAAATTACTGAAGCACCTAGAAGGCATATTTGAAGGAGACAAACAAGAAAAGAATGCATGTAGGAAAACATGGAAGAAAAGATACAATGCATTAGAGATGCTACCTAAAGAAAACATTAGAGCTTACAATCAAAGGATCAATGAAGCAGTTGTTGGAATTGGGAACAATGGTGGAGAGATTTGAGAGGAAGACATTATGAACAAGTTGATGACTACTCTCACTCCAGAATATGAAAGAAAGATCAACATCCTTGATGAGACCATGCAACTTACATAAAATTTCAAAAGAGAGACCTTGATCAGAAAAATTTCATCTTTTGAGATTTCAAGATTAAAGAAAGAACGTAAAAGTGAGACAGCCTTCAAAGCAACAGTCCATGGTAAGAAAACTACAAACACTTCTAGTAATTTTGATGATATTTATGAAGAGGAAACACTAGATGATTTCATTGCTATGATTTCCACAAGAGAGAAGAAAGGAAAAGGAAAATATGAAGGTTAATTTCCATTTAAGTTCTTTTCATGTAATAAGATTGGTCACTTTGCATCTAAGTGTCCTACAATAGCTAGAAAATTCAAAAATGACTACAAGCCTAAATACGCTAAGGAATGTTACTTTGATGGAGCTAGAGTTTTAGATGATGATTCAGTTGAAGAATAAATTGGATTCATTTCTATTATAGAGAAAATGAATAACAAGACAAATCATGAAGATGAGAGAGAATAACAGGAGCTAGCATTTCTTTAACAAGTAGATATAAGGATAGACTGGATTATAGATAGTGGTTGTTCTCATCACATGATAGGTGATAAAGAAAGATTTGTTCATCTAGACAAATACAATGTTGGCATGGTTAGATTTGGAGATAACACTCCTAAACCTATCATTGGTAGAGGATCTATCACATTGGATGGAAAGAACAATGATGATGTTCTCTATGTAGATGGTTTGAAACATAACCTTCTTAGTGTTGGGTAGTTACTTGAAAAAGGTTATCAGTTGGAGTTCAAAGACAACAAATGCATCATTAACAACAAGGATGGTGTTATGATTGCATCAGGCTCAAAGACAAAAGGTAATATTTTCCAACTCAATTCATAAGAAAGTTGTTTTGTTGCTAAAATTAATGACAGTTGGTTGTTCCATAAAATACTATGTCATATCAATTTTGATAACATAGTAAAGATAAGAAATGTAAAGGCAATAAGAGATATACCTAGCATAGAAAAGCTAGTTGAGACTATATGCAGGAAATGTGTGATGGGAAAGCATGTGAGAAACTCATTCGGGAGCAAGCACAATTCAACAGACAAGGAGTTGGATCTAATTCATACAAACCTATGTGGTCCAACTGAGACAAGATCATACTATTGGAAATATAGATGTAGTAACTGAGAGGGGGGGGGGGGGTGAATCAGTTAACCTCAAAAATATTACCACAAATTCCTTAGATGTCTTATTAAATCATTTGTTGTTGTTATCCGGCAAACATATAGAGAAATGCTAAAACTTGGTTATTGCTATGAGTATTAATTATAAATGTTCTTAGGCATTCATACATGATTAACATACATGAATAAAGAAAATAACATGAACACAAGAGACACTAGATTTAATGTGGAAACCCAATATGGGAAAAACCACCAATGTAACTAGTTACTATTTTTCACTCTTCTGAAGTGATGCCCTATTAGGAGCCAACCCAATAAAAGGTTACAAAACACACTATTAGGTGTGACCTTGTTAGAGGATTTAATCACCCTGTTAGGAGTGGCCTTGTAAGAGGTCTTGAAACAATTCAATAGAATTGTCACCTTGTTAGAGGATTTGTAAAATGGTTGTTAAACCAACTCGGTTAGGAGATTTTGAAATCACTGCTACAATGGTAAGAAAGTAATAATGAAGTGACCTGAATAATGATGCAACTAAATTTTTTATTACAGATCTCTGTTCTACTTCACTAGATCCTTCCTAATCAAATATATCTCTGCTACTCTTCAAGGATATCTAATCATCCTTCAAAATTTTCTCACACTTTCCTTCTTTTTCACTTGCACACTTTTAATTCACAACTTGACCTTCTATATATACCATTCAGATTGTCCATTCATATTGTCAAGTTAGCACTGATAACATTACTAATCATTACAATAGTTGGCTGGAATAAACAAACTTTATTTCTCAAATTAACAAAATCCTTTACTGGGCCAACTTTTCTTGGTAAACACTAATCCAAAAAGATTTTCTTTGGTGACCGAGAGAACTCGGTAAGCACTATGAATTCTACAACATCCTTTGGAGACTGAGTGAACTTGGTAAACACTAACTTTCCTTTGTTAACTGTGGAAGCTCGGTTAACACTATTTTCTGCCATACTTTTCTTTGACACCCAAGATATCTCGGTAGACATTGAAAACCACCTGCTGACCGGCTGAGCTTGGTAAATATTGGGAAGTGCTTTGCTGACTGACTAAGCTTGGTAAATACTGGGAACTACTTTGCTGACTGACTAAGCTTGATAATTGATATGACATTTGTGTGACATCAAAGACAACACACAATTAATCCAACAATCTCCCTCTTTGGCATTGATGGCAACACAATATGTCATAGCAAAATGAAATTTCATAGAAAACATAGAGTAAGGAACATATGCTTAGCTACATTCTAATTCTCATCTATGAGAACTCCCTCTATCAGCAAACTTCTCTTTCTGACTAAAAACTCTCCCTCTTAGAAATCTTAAGAAATTTCTTGAAATATGACAGCAAACTCTCCCTCTTTGACAACACATGCCAAAGACAACACATACCAGGTGAATCATAATGTACCTTGAGTATTGATTCATATGCAATGATTCCTTGACTAAGCTGCATCAACTGACTGATCTTTAATATGCTCCAATTGATGCATTACTAAAACTTCATTTAGTGAGCCTCAGATAGGGGAATGACCCCTAACTTACCTCTTAGATACAAGAATGCATCGTTAGGTAGTGGCTTGTTGAATATATCTGCAATCTATTCTTTTGTATGAATATATTCCAATCTGATTTCCTTGTCCTACACCAATTCTCTGACAAAGTGTTATTGTATAGCAATGTGCTTGGTTTTGGAATGCATTACTGGATTCTTTGAAATATTTATTGCACTTGTATTATCACAAAATATAACAACTGGTTCTTTGATCTCAACCTTCATGCCTTCCAATAACTATTTGAACCAAACTATATTAGAGCAGTTTACTACTACAACAACATATTCTGCTTTTGTTGTGGATTGGGATGTGCAATTTTGCTTTTTACTAGTCCAAGATACCAACCTCTTGCCAAGAAAGAATGTTCCACCACTTGTACTCTTTCTATCATCAATGTTTGCTACCCAATCAACATCAGTAAACACTTTTAAGTCCAAATTGCCTCCAAATTTATACCACAAGCCATAATCTTCAGTTCCTTTCAAGTATCTCAAGATTATTTTGATTGCCATCATATGATTTTCTCTGGGTTTTGCTAAGAATCTTGCTACTATACCAACTGCTAAGGCAATATCAGGCCTTGTATGAACTACATACTGTAATTTTTCAATCATTGATCTATATAAGGTCTGATCTACTTCTTTTGAATCATCATTTTTGGTAAGCTTAAGTCTAGTACACATGGGGGTACCAACTAGTTTTGCATCTTCCATACCAAACTTCTTAAGTATTTCCTTGATGTATATAGATTGAGTAATGTAGATATCGTTCTTTCTCTGCTGAATTTGAAGACCAACAAAAAACTTTATCTGACCAAACATAGACATTTCAAATTTATTGTTCATTTTCTCTAAAAATTCTTTTCACTGATCATCATTACCTATAAACACAGTATCATCCACAAATATTTATGCCAAAACAATTCTATTATCTGGTCCTTCCTTGATGTACAAACTACTATTATCATTAGCTCTTTTGAAACCAATCTGAATAAGATAGTTATGTAATCTTTCATACCATGCTCTAGGGGCTTGTTTCAGACCATAAAATCCTTTGTGTAACTTGTAGACCATATCCTTTTTGTCTGGATCAACAAAACCTTCAGGTTGCTTAATGTAGACTTCTTCATCAAGAATACCATTGAGAAATGTAGATTTTACATCCATATGATATACCTTAAATCCTTTATGTACTACATATGCAAGTAGAGTTCTTACACCTTCTAATCTTGCAATACAAAAAAAGTCTCTCCATAATCTATACCTTCTTCTTGATAATACCCTTTACACACTAATCTAGCTTTTTTTCTAGATACTTGACCATCTTCATTCAGCTTGTTTCTGAATACCCATTTCATTCCAATTACTTTTTTTTCTTTAGGCCTAGGTACAAGAGTCCATGTCTTGTTTTTTTCTATTTTTTCTATTTCTTCATTCATAGCCTCAATCCAAATTTCATTTTCCAATGCATTTTTAACATTTTTAGGTTCAAAATCAGCAAGTAAACATGTACCTTTTAGTTTACTTCTTGTCATAGTACCATCTGATTTGTTTCTAATAATCTGATCTAGTGTATGATGCTTCTTGGCATACTTGGCCAATGGAGGTTCCTTTCCTCTTGAATGAGTTACATTTTCATCTTCTTAAATTTCCTCTTCAGGTTCAATTTGCTCGGGCTTGGTAGATATTTGCTCGGTACCTTCATGCTGAGACTCGATTTCTTGTGAATCGGTTTGAATTTCTTCTTGTGACTCAGTTACTATACTAGGCTTGGTAGATGTAGTTTCCTTATTGATAGATGTTTCTGGCAATGTATCAGGTTCAATGTAAACAAATCTTTTGTAATCCTCTAGTTCCTTTTTGCTTTCTTCTTCAGTCTTTTATGCAAACTCATCAACTTTCACATGTGACTTTCTATGATTTTGTGAGTAGACAAATTTAGACATCTATATGCCTTACTTTTGCAAGAATATCCCAAAAATATTCCTTCCTCACTTTTTACATCAAATTTTCCTTTTCTAGATTCTTTTAAGATGTAAGATTTACTGCCAAATACTTTCAGGTAACTTACATTGGGTTTATAGCCATACCATAACTCATAAGGAGTTTTGAATGTGTCTTTCCTCAACTGTACTCAGTTCAAGGTATGAACTGCAGTGCTAATAGCTTCCTTCCAATATTTCATAGCAATGTTCTTTTCAATCATTAAAGTCCTTGCACAATCCATGATAGATCTGTTCCTTCTTTCAGCTACTCCATTTTTCTCAGGAGTTCTTGGGGCAATGCAAAAATTATTGAATTCATGGGAGATGAATTCACCACCTTTGTCTGATCTCAAAAACTTCATTCTTTTTCCTATTTCATTTTCTACTCTTGCCAGATACCATTTGAATTTCTCAAATGTTTCTGATTTTTCTCTTAAATACATAATAGTCATCATTCTAGAGTAATCATCAACAAAGAGAATAAAGAATTTTTCTCTAGTATAGCTTTCAACTCCAATAGGTCCACATAAATCAGTATGCACAATATCCAAAATATCTGCAGACTAATAGTTTTTACTTTTAAAGCTAGTCTTTCCCATTTTACCTATCTGATAATTCATACATAGACCAACATCAGGTTTCTTCAAAGTAGGAATACCTCTTACTTTCTTGAATTTTCTTATTTTCACCATATTATCAAAATTTACATGACATAACCTTTTGTGCCATAACCAAATTTCTTCAATTTGAGCAATAAAACATGAGCATTCACCAAGATCAAGATAAAACAAGTTACTTTTGGTTTCTTTTCCTGAACCAATCAATTTTCCTTTGTCATCTAGCAGTCTTGCTTTGCCATCCATGAATTCAACCTTGAATCAATGTTGATTAGTTGTGCTACACTTAGAAGATTATGCTTTAGTCCTTCAACCCAATATGCATTATCACATATAAGTTCTTTGGTTAATGAAATTCATCCTCTTCCTTTTATACAACAAGGTTCATTGTTTCCAAATCTTACATTACCACCATCATAGTCTTCAAGGTGTTCAAACTTTGTTCTGTCACTAGTCATATGATGTGAGCATCCACTATCTATAATCCATGTATCATTTTTTCTTATATGAGAGATAAGTGCCATATCATCTTCATCATCAGATTCATCTTTTATAGAAATGAAGACAATTTCTTCTTCACTATCATCATAATCCGTAGCCAAAAAACATGTTTTCTTACCTTTATCCTTGAATGACTTGAAATTCTTCTTGCCATTGTACTTGTAACCTTTCTTCTCATCCTTTCTTTTCTTTTTTGGGCACCTAGTAGCAATATGACCAATTTTTTCACATAAAAAATATATTAGAGGAGTTTTACCTTTGTATTTACCTCTGCCTCTAGTATATTTCTTTGCAAGTAATGCTTCAATAACTTCAAGATAACTATCTAAACTTTCCTCTGATTCTTCTTCACTTTCTGACTGGATTTTATTACCTTTTTAAAGTGAAAGTTTGGCCTCAAATGCTGATTCAAAATTTTTAGAAGTTGGAACATAGTTGTCATAGTTATCTAATTCAAAAGCTATCAATATTCCAACTAAGGCATCCAAAGTTATATTGTGATTTTGTTCACATCTTCTTTCTTGAATAGTAGATACTCTTATTGCATAGATAGGAAGCAATGTTCTAAGAACCTTACTTATAATAGTTTCATCATCAATATTTCCTCTAGAAGCTCTGATTGCACTAACACTCACCTTGATCCTTTCAACATATTTTGCAATGTTTTCATCTTCTTTCATCTTCATCTAATCAAAATGTCCTCTTAGGCTTTCTGCTTTGGCTCTCTTCACATTGTCATCACCACCATAAATTTTCTTCAGCTTGTTCCACATTTCATAAGCAGTTTTCCAGTCTTTGATCTCATCAAATTCTTCATAGCTAAGAGTTGATGCAATTTCTATCATCATGGTGTTATGGTTCTTTTTCTCTACAATGTCTTCAATAATTAATGTGCCAGTAGGAACTATATATTCTTGATCAATATATTTGCATCCTAAATCACCAATGGAAGCTAGATGAAGTCTCATGAGACCTTGCCATGCTGAAAAGTTATCTCTATTAAGCCTTGGAATTTCTCTCCTGTAAGACATCTTGATCTTTAGCTTAGGTCCTTGAAACCCTTTCTGCAAGCACCAAAAGCTCTGATACCAATGGTTGGAAATATAGATGTAGTAACTAAGAGGGGGGGTGAATTAGTTAACCTCAAAAATATTACCATAGACTCCTTAGATGTCTTATTAAATCATTTTCTATTGTTATCCAGCAAACATACAGAGAAATATTGAAACTCGGTTATTGCAGTGAGTATTAATTATAACTATTCTTAGGCATTCATCAGTGATTAACATACATGAATAAATAAAATAACATGAACACAAGAGACACTAGATTTAATGTGGAAACCCAATATGGAAAAAACCACCAATGTAACTAGTTACTATTTTTCACTCTTCTGAAGTGATGCCTTGTTAGGAGCCAACCCGATAAAAGGTTACAAAACACACTGTTAGGTGTGACCTTGTTAGAGGATTTAATCACCCTGTTAAGAGTGGCCTTGTAAGAGGTCTTGAAATAATTCAATAGAACTGTCACCTTGTTAGAGGATTTGCAAAATGGCTGTTAAACCAACTCGGTTAGGAGATTTTGAAATCATTGCTACAATGGTAAGAAAGTAACAATGAAGTGACCTGAATAATGATGCAACTAAATTGCTGATTATAGATCTCTATTTTGCTTCACTAGATCCTTCCTGATCAAATATATCTTTGCTTCTCTTCAAGGATATCTAATCATCCTTCAAAATTCACTCACACTTTCCTTCTTTTTCACTTGCACACTTTTAATTCACAACTTGACCTTCTATATATACCATTCAGATTGTCAAGTCAGCACTAATAACATTACTAATCATTACAAAAGTCGGCTAGAATAAACAAACTTTATTTCTCAAATTAACAAGATCCTTTACTGGGCCAACCTTGCTCGGTAAACAGTAATCTAAAAAGATTTCCTTTGGTGACCGAGAGAACTCGGTAAGCACTGTGAATTCTACAACATCCTTTGGAGATAGAGTGAACTCAATAAACACTAACTTTCCTTCATTAACCATGGAAGCCCGGTTAACACTATTTTCTACCATACTTTTCTTTGACACCCAAGATATCTTGGGAGACACTAAAAACCATCTGCTAACTGACTAAGCTTAATAAATACTGGGAACTACTTTGCTGACTGACTAAGGTTGGTAAATACTAGGAATTGCTTTGCTAACTGACTGAGCTTGATAATTGATATGACATTTGCATGACATCAAAGACAACACACAATTAATCCAACACATACTATGGTGAAAGTTATTTAATTTTTTTTGTTGATGATTATACTAGTATGATGTGGGTTGCGTTCTTGAAAGATCAATCAGAAGCATTTGAGAATTTCAAAATATTCAAAGCTAAGGTTGAGAATGGATCTTGGCTAAAGATAAAATGCCTAAGATCAAATAGAAGAGGAGAATTCACCTTTGACAGATTCTATGAGTACTATGAAGAACATGGCATAAAGAGGAAATTGAGTGCACCTAGAACCCCTCAATAGACTTGAATTGTAGAGAGAATGAATATGATCATCCTTGCTACAACACACACCATCATGATTGAAGTAAAAGTTGCAAACACCTATTGGAGAGATGCAGTGAATACAATAGACTATACCATCAATAGAGTATAATTGAGACTAGTCACGGACAAGACACCTTATGAGATATGGTTTGGTAATGTTCCCACATTAAAATACTTTAGAATCTTTGGAAGAAAGTGCTACATCAAGAGGGATGAAGCAGTAGGCAAGTTTGATGCAAGAAGCAATGAAGGTATTTTTCTTGGTTACTCTATTAAAAGAAAAGCTTATAGATGTTACAATTTAAGGTTAAAGAAGATCATTGAAAGTGCTCATGTTAATATTGATGAAAATTTTATGGTTCAAGAAAGATATCATGATTACTCACCTATGATTGAAGAAGAACCCAGACCCTCCACTAGTGAGAAAATTGTTGAAGAGATGTTTGATAGCATTGATGTGTTATTCAATGACCCTGAGACAAATGAAGCATAAAATACAAAGGTTGATGAGACAAAATCACCTAAAGTTCCAAAGTTCACTTCTAAATATTATTCTAAGGATGACATCATTGGAGATTAGAGCAAAAAAATCACAACAAGATCAAAAGCTAAGAGTTCTACAAATAGTGAGGTGGTATGTTTACTATCTTAGATTGAACCGTTAAGTGTTGAAGATGCATGCAAAGATTCAGATTGGCATGATTCTATGAAACAAGAACTAGATCAAATCTTTAAGAATGATAAATGGGAATTGGTCCCTAGACCTAGTGATAAGAATGTGATTGGACAAAATGGATATTCAAAAATAAGATGAATGGAGATGGCGCAATAGTAAGAAACAAAGAAAGATTAGTATGTAAAGGTTATGTGTAAAGAGAAGGTATAGATAATTCAGATACATTTGCACCTATGAGAAGATTAGAAGCTATTAAGTTATCTTTAGCCTATGCAATAGTCAAAAACTTCAAAGTCTATTAAATGGATGTTAATTCAGCATTCCTAAATGTAGAACTAAAAGAAGAAGTATACATTGAGTAACCTAAAGGATTCACCCTATCAGACAGACCTGATATGGTATGCAGATTGAAGAAAGCACTCTATGGACTTAAGCAAGCCCCTAGAGCATGGTATGAAAGACTTGAAGAACTACTACTTGTGGCTATATTTGTGGATGACATTATCTTTAGAGGTAATGAAAAATTAAGTGAAAATTTTTCTAAAGAAATGTAGAGTGAGTTTGAGATGAGCATGATTGGTCCTATCAAATAATTTTTGCGACTAAATGTGTAGTAGATAGAGAAAGGTATTCTTATTAATCAGTCCAAATATGTGAAAGAGATATTGAAGAAATTTAAGATAGATGATTAAAAGCCAGTAGGGACACCTATGATCATTGGATGCAAGCTTACAAAAGAAGATGATTCTCTAGTAGTAGATACAACATTGTAAAGGTCCATGATTGGTAAACTCATTTATCTTACTCAGACTAGACCTGATATTTCTAATGTAGTTGGCATAGTTGGAAGATTTGTAGCAGAGCCTAAACAAACTAACCTCATGGTAGTAAAGAGAATATTCAGATATTTGTAGGGCACTATAGATTATTTTCTATAGTATCCTAATTCAAAAAATTTTGACCTTCATGTGTATACTCATGCAGACTGGGCAAGATGCATTGATGATAGAAAGAGTACATTAGGTGGAGCAGTGTTTCTTAGTAACAAACTTGTCACTTGGACAAACAAGAAACAAAATTGCATTTCTCAGTCAACAGTAGAAGTGGAGTATGTTGTAGTAGCCTTGAATTGATCTAAAAATGTTTGGATCAAGAAAATGGTAAAAGATTTTGGAATTCAGATTGATTATCCTATTTTTATTTATTGTGATAACACTAGCACTATCAATATGTTAAAGAACCCTATGATGCATGCAAAAACAAAGCACATTGAGATCAAGTATCACTTCCTAAGAGAGAAAGTGGAAGAAAAAGAAGTCAAGTTGGACTATGTGAGTACTAAAGATTAGTTGGCATACATATTCACAAAGCCTTTACCTAAGGATACTTTTGAGTATCTCGGGGAGAAGTTGGGAGTAATTCCCTTCCCTGATTCTACTTAGAAGAAATAAGAAAAGGCATCATTCCTTAGAGACTGATGGAATGTTGATTACTCTGCCTTAGGAGTAGTACCGGTGCTTAAAATTAATGACACCCTTTTCCATTTATGTCAAAGGGGGAGTAATGTACAACCATTAAAAATAGAAGAAAAGAAGGATTAATATACTAAGGGGGAGTAGTATTCAGTTATGGAGGTAGTTCATTTGAGGAAATGAAGAATATTGAAGCATATTGCAGCAAATGAAGGATTCATCTTTGGGGGATTTTTGATGAGGAAATGGACAATGTTATAAAATAATTTCTCATTGGATTTGTGGTGGTTTTTCATTCCATATGTTTCCATCAATGCCAAAGGGGGAGATTGTTGGAGATTTTTTAGCAGGATAGTACCGACTGTATGTTTGTCATTGATGAAAACATATGGTAAGTAGCATGTGTGAAAGAATTATGTAGTAATATTTTATTATATGAAGCATGGACATGTTATTATTAGGATATCAAGGACGCAGAGGTTAATTTTTAGTACAAACAATTATATAGCAGCTTGTGTCAGTGGTGTTCCTAATAGAGTTACAGGCATTGTTTTGTATATAGTTGTCTGTATAGTTATCATGGAGCCTTGCACATTTGGATATGTGATGGAGACATGTTATTGATGTTACATTCATGGTCATAGAGTTTTATGATTAGTATAAGTGAATTTATGTAGTCACTATTCACCAGTAGCAGTTTCCCATGTTTATTTAGAAGAGCTGACAGAGATTATATTGGTTCTAGAGTTGTGTCTATCATTTCATTATGCACCCTTGGATTAGATCTTGGAGAAGAGTTAATGATGTTTGGTTAAGAGTGCATGACATAATTCATCTTGAGGAGAAACATCTAGTTGTTTTGGTAGAGTCCATAGTATGTAGCACGCATATACAATCATCTTATTGGACAAGTCCCAGAATGTGTTATGTGCTTAGTAGAGCCAACTAAATTATTATTAGAGTTTTTTATGCCTTCTCTAATATGATTTCAAGGTTTTTCTAAGAAGCCAACTTCATTATATCATTAGAGGAAAGATATTTATAGGCATTCATCTGTGATTGTTGAAGTCTGGTTCATGGTTGATTGAAAGAGTAGAGCAGAGTGTACGAAGTGTCGAGTCATCAAAAGAAGGACAATGTGACCAAGTAAATGTTAGAAATAGAAAATAATGAGAGGGGGGGGGGGTGAATCAGTATTTTAAAAACTTTTTCTTTTGCCCACTTATGGATATAACAGATTACTTTAGTGCATACAAAGATTATCAAGCTAATTAACAAACATAGCAGTAAATAGAAAGAACTCATAACACATGATATGTTCTCGAGGAAACCCTGGCCAAGGGAAAACCCCAGTGGGGATGGTACCCACAAAGATCACTAATAAAAATTATCATGTTAGGGATATTGGATGCTATTAAGAGTCAATTTACAATATATAGTAGATCTATCCTGGTTAAAGGACTTTAGGCCTTGTTAGAAGCCTTAACCCTGTTAGGAGTTAGATTACAAAACCTGATCACCAGCTTAGCTCACTGCCCAAATAGGTAATAAAAAATGTTTCTTACTATATTATGGTACTAATTACAACTTTGCATCAATAGCCTTTGCTTCTATCACAATATAAAACTATCACAAGTTATCCTTTTCTTTCTTTTTACACATCACACAGACTTTTTCATTACATTTCAAGTATGCCTAATATATGAGTTATTAGAGCTAATAACTTTATATGGTCAGATTCCAAAATATTTATCCAAGAGTAAACATATAGGATGTCATCCCTTCATAATGTTAAGTCATTATTTGACAAGAAAAGATAATCCCTTAACTCTTTCGCTAATACTATCTCCAAAACTATTCTGTCTACAAAAATTGCCTTTGGTAAACTTTGAATAACTTCATCCATACTACTCCAAACTTTATGCGCACTGAGATGGGGTATCCTCATACTCTGTAGAAGCTTTAGTTAACTACACAAACAAAAATATTTCTCCAGTGGACATCGCCAACTAAATCTTCATCGGGTGCTCTGTCAGGATCACTGTATCCATACTTAGACAATTTATTCCTTCAACTTGCCATACTTGCATTCCAGATTTTATGCTCTCAATAAAGATCATATGTTTCCATAATGACAACATCTATGCATACACATTAGCCAAATTGCCAACAATCTCACCCTTTGTCATTGGTGGCAACATATGGGAAAATTGGCTAAGTGTGCAAACAAAACTTCAAAGTATTTACACAAAATTGTGGCCAAATGTTATACAACACATATACAATATTGTATTCCATAGAATAGATCCCCCTATGAGTATCCTTCCTCAACATATTTCAATTTTATACTATCTCTCCCCCTTTGAAAACAATCACAAAGATAGGGTGTACAAAAATTTTAAAAAACTTGATACCTTGTTATCAACTATTGCAAAGCCAGTAGGCTTGCAACACACTCACCAAACTCTGACTTCCATGATTCAAAATATTTTTCCCATATCTTCTTGATGGATTCAACAACATTGAGTAGAGTACTCAATCCGTATGTTGATGTCTAACAAGCTTGCAGGGAATTAAAGCTAAACTTCTGAAAAGATGTCTTTGCTGAAAGACACTGCTCAATTTGGTCTTCAACAATTGAGGTCTTGATTGAGATATGCTCTCTCAAGATGTTAATCTTGATCATCTTTGTATTCTTCTCCTCTGCTAACATTTTGATTTCATCATTTAACTTCCTTATGTTCTTCTCTACAGAACTTATCTTTACATTTGGGCTTGTCAAGGTGTTTGTTTCAACTGTAATTGCATCTATCTTCTCTTTGATCTTCTTATCTTCTTCAGCTGTTAGGATTTCTGATTTTGTGCATTGTATATACAAACTCTTTCCAGTCTCAAAATGTTTCCTCAAATTCTTTATGCCTACATCCAAATTACCAATATCATTTTGAATATTTACACTTAAATTTTATTGCATTTTAGCTTCAAAGGCTTCCTAAACTTTTATTCTAGCAATATCCTTTAAGTTAGAAAATGCAAAGTCAAAAGAGTTTATTACTATTTTAGCTTTCTCAAGTGGATCCGATTCAAATACCTTAGTGTTGATCACACTCTCAAGTTTCTCTATCAAAACTCTAACTTTTCCTTTAAGGTCCTTCACCTTCTTATTCTTTCCAATAATTTTATTAAAAGATGTGATGAACTCAAGCTGATCATCATCTTCAACCTCTTTTCCAATGTCTTCAAAAATTGAACCAATTTGTCTCTTCTTACTGTTAGATGCACTAGGGGTAGTGACCTCTATCAAAATTTGTTTACCTTTAACTATCTGCTCTATTGGAACTGATTCTAATACAGCTGGTGCATCCACTGCCTCTATATCCTTTTCTGATTCTATAATCTTCTCTTGCTCTTCTAAAGCCAAATTGTCAACAATGTTTCCTAGATCATGAAATACTGCATCATCTAACTCTAGTGTCACTTTGGTTCCTTCAATGTCCATTGATTCTTTGTGAATATTGATATGTGAAGAAGATGGGACTTCTTTAATACCAACTTCCTCTGCATGTGGTTCCTCTGATTGCTTCTACTGAGGATCTGATTCAAATTGCTTTCCTGAAACCATAAAACTTTTTGCAACCTCGCAAAACATGATATTTTATTTTGCACACTTAACCATAGCATTAGTACAACATAAAAAACCTATATCTAACTATGAAAAACTTAACTCATTCAAATTCCTAATCTACACTAATCCTAAGTCCTAAACTATGGAAACTTACATAATTTAAGTACTTAAAGAAGGGTTAGGTAAAGATTCATCCTTACCATTAGTTACATTACCTTCCTGACTACTTTTAGTGCTGAATATACCTCCTTGATCTATGCCTTTATCAAATTTTACTTCATCTTTATTGCTACAACAACCTTTCTCTTTGTTTCGTGCATTTTCATTCCTTGCATTGTTCCTAGGGTTAGGGTTATGATGATAACCTCCATTGTTCATTCTACAAACTCTTGCTAAGTGTTGAAACTTGTTGCATATCTGACAAATGATTCCATTATTTCCAAATCTCTGTCCTTGCTGGTTAATCTATAACCTACAATTTCTAGCAATATGTCCTACTTTGTTGCATCTAAAACATACTACCACTTTTCTTTGATTCATTTCTTCAATAGATCTCTTATCTACATTATTAGTATTCCCAATCATTCTATCATAATTATTCAAAATTACTTTAGGTCTTCTACATTCGTTAGCTCTGTGTCCAAAACTATGACAATTATAACAATGTCCATTAAGAGGTTTAAATTTCTTACCTATGCAATCTCTCTTCATGTGCCCAATAGTATTACAAGAAAAACATCTACCTTTGAATTCTCTTTGCATACCTTTAGATGATTCTTCCTATTTTGATTCTTCTTGCTTTGATTCTTCTTTCTCTCTAGGTGGTTCTTCTTTAGGTGGATCATCCAATGTGTTCTCATCTAGCTTCATTTCCTCCACACTTTTAGATGTCTTCAGATCTAGCTTCTTATTTTCATGGTTTGTTCTAAACATACTAAATCCAAATCCAGTCCTATCAAAGAATGGTTCTTTAAAAGAAATTTGTTTTTCAGTCTTATCACTATTTGAATATAGCCTTTCAAGTTGTTTAGATTGAGTTAATTCAGCTTTCACAATTTGATTATACTTCTCAAGTTCCACATACTACACTTTTACCTTTTTAGATTTGGATGTTTCCTTTTCAAGTCTTGATCTCAGATCTTCATTCTCAATTTTCAATTTTTCATTATCAGATCTCAAATTTCCATCTTTCATACTAAGCTTCAGATTTACTATCTTCAGCTCATGCTTAAGGATCTCATTTTCTTTTTATAATTCATCACAATCTTCAACAAGCATATTAGATTTCTTTTCAGATTTCAGATCTTCAATCTTACCTTTTAATTTGTCAATAGCATTCTTTGCATCTTCATACTTTCTTCTTAAGGAGTTTCTCTCATCAGTAAGCATATCAATCTATTCAAGAGCTTCTTCAAGATTCTTCTGAAGTTGATCCATATCCATAGAGATCTTACTCAAGCTGCTAAGCTTTCCTTGAATGTTCCTTCTTTGAATAACTGTGCTCTAATAGCAATTGTTAGAAATAGGAAATACTGAGAGGGGGGGGGTGGGTGAATCAGTATTTCACAAACTTTTTCATTTTCCCACTTATGGATATAATAGATTACTTTAGTGCATACAAAGATTATCAAGATGATTAACAAACATAGTAGTAAATAGAAAGAACTCATAACACATGATATGTTCTCAAGGAAACCCTGGCCAAGGGAAAACCCCGGTGGGGATGGTACCCACAAAGATCACTAATCCAAAGTATCTTGTTAGGGAGATTGGACCTTTTTAAGATTCAATTTACAATATATAGTAGATCTATCCTGGTTAAAGGACTTTAGGCCTTGTTAGAAGCCTTAACCCTGTTAGGAGTTAGATTACAAAACCTGATCACCAGCTGAGCTCACTGCCCAAACAGGTAATACAAAATATTTCTTACTATAGTATGGTACTACTTACAACTTTTCATCAATAGCCTTTACTGCTATCACAATATACAACTATCACAAGTTATCCTTTTCTTTCTTTTTACACATCACACACACTTTTTCATTACATTTCAAGTATGGCTAATATATGAGTTATTAGAGCTAATAACTTTATATGGTCAGCTTTCAAAATATTTATCCAAGAGTAAACATCTAGGATGTCATCCCTTCATAATTTTAAGTCATTATTTTGACAAGCAAAAATAATCCCTTAACTCTTTTGCTAAAACTATCTCCAAAACTGTTCTGTCTGCAAAAACTATCTTCGGTAAACTTAGAATAACTTCATCTGTACTACTTCAAACTTTATGTGCACTGAGATGGGGTATCCTCATACTTTGTAGAACCTTTAGTTAACTACACAAACAAAAATATTTCTTTAGTGGACATCACCAACTAAATCTTCATCGGGTGCTCTGTCAAGATCACTGTATCCATACTTAGACAATTTCTTCCTTCAACTTGCCATACTTGAATTCTAGATTATGCGCTCTCAATAGAGATCATATGTTGCCATAATGACAACATATATGCATCCACATTAGCCAAATTGCCAATAGTAAATTATTTGTTCTATACATTAGAACTGATCCAGATAGCATGGCAAAGTGTAGTTGACCAAGATCTAGATATAGTGTGTATCTATTAAACAAAATGTTGTAGCCTTCACCACTTTGAGCAGTGTGCTCTTAGGTAGTGCATCCTCTCCCTTAAGATGGACTATTGTAAAAGACTCCTAACAAGATCTGACCCTTGACTAGGTCTAGTGTACTAAATATATTGTAAAGAAACTCCTAACAGGGTTAAGGATCTTCTAGCAAGGATCATTATACAATAGTAAAAAATATTAGTGGGTGTCAATTCCCAAGAGATAATTGAGAGGTAGGGGGTGAATAAATTATTGAAAATTTTCAATTATTTATCCTATTAAGTGTACTTAAACTTTAGGCATAAACACAATGAAAGAACACTTGAATAGAACACCAATATTTTGGTTATGGGGAAACCCAAATAGGTAAAAACCCTGGTGGGAATTAACACCCACTAATAGACTAAACTAGTGTATTATGATCCTTGTTAGAAGATCTTACAACCCTTTTAGGAGTTGATCTTTACAATGCAATAAGTATAGTGACCTAGTCAAAGGTCAGACCATGTTAGGAGCCTTTTATGATTCACCCTATTAGGGGTGAGGACCCACTATCCAAGAGCTCACTTCTCAAAGGGGTGAAGGTTGAAACCTTCCAAATAATAGATACACACTATATCTAGATCTTGGTGAACTGTGAGGTAGACCTGCTATCTTGATTAGTTGTAGTGAATAAAATTCTCTATCTTCTCTATCACATAGACCTCTTCTTGATGGCACAATACTTCACACTCTCTGCTCTTCTCTAATCTTTCATCTCCATGCCATACTTCTGCTCTACTCTAATCTTTCCTCTAAATGATATAATCAAGTCAGCCTTTTAGAACCACCTTGAAATCATATTATAGAAACAATAGAACTATCCAATAACATCTTGGTTGGCTCTACTAAGCATCCAACACAAAATTGGGACCTATCCAAATCAATAAGTGTAGATGCATGCTACACACTATCGACTCTACCAAACTAATTGATACTTTCTCCTCAAGTTGAATTACATCATGAGATCTTAACCAAACATTCTTAACTTTTCTCCAATCACTAATCCAATCACACATATCAAAATTATAGTTGCAACTCCTATACCAATATAATCTTTATTGGCTCTTCTAGATAATTAGAAGAAACTACAATTGGTGAATAGTGACTACATAAATTCACTTCTACTACACATTAGACTCTGCATGCATGAATGTAACAATACTAACATGTCTCCATCACATATCAAAAAGTTGCAAGGATCCATGATAGTTGTATGGACAATCACTCATAGAATAGTTCCTATAACTCTTTTAGAAACACTGGTTACACAAGCTCCTACATAGCTATCTATACTAATAATTAACATCCATGTCCATGAAATCATGTTGATAACATGTCCATGCTACATATACTCAAATCTTACTGCATAAGTCTTTGACACATACTACTTACCATATGTTGTCATCAATGAAAAACATATAGTTAGCACTGGCTTGCTGGAAAATCTCCAACATATCCATTATCCACACATTTGCATTCAAGATCGAGCCCTTGGAGAGCATAGGAGATCAAGAAGTTAGTGTTGATAGATTATAGTTATTTTCATGAAAGAAAAGAAGTTAAGTTGGTTTCAAAAGCCTAGTTTAGAGGTGACATTTTAGAGATCATCTGGAAACGTATTTAAGTGATTGATCAAGTAAGTAATGGCCACTCCAATTGTATTTGATGTTGCAGAGAGGAAGAGATATATATTAAAGAAACACCCTTTTGAGTCAGTCCTAGATGACCTAAAAGGAGTATTTACTAGAACTCTAATGGGAGTGATGAATGTATAAGATAAACATCCATATATACTATGAGAAGGAACTTTAGTGTTACATAGAATTAGGTCACATATTGACACAATGACGAATCCACACATGACATTCATTGATGAGTTTGTGTACTTCACTAATCATCCAATAATAGTGTATGAAACTTTGTATGAGTTCTATGAATCTAAATGGATCAAGATTCTACTAAGAAGAATACATGATGACCTATTTTGGATTGGAGAAGTTCTATTTCACATTACATTAGATCTCATTTAGGAGATGACTAGACTTTCCAAGACCAGTGTCATTCTTCCTATTGTTAAGGATGTCTGGAAACAAGAAGAGAAAGCTTGTAAGTCCTAGAGTGATAAATGCAGGATTAAAATTGAGCCCATTAAGGAGAAGGACATAAAACTAATGGCTATGATACTTGGTTACAAGTTCAAACACATAAAACAAGTAAATAGTGTGTCCACAACAATAATTGTAGGACCTATGTGGATAGTTAAGGAAAATGGAGAGTTTAAACTATGTGATATTTTTCATGCACAGTTACACAACATTAGAGAAATCAAGCATGAAAAAGGAAAATTGTTTAGATTTTTTTCATGGATAATATACATTTACATTCACATTGTCGATAAAGTATCAGATCTTTAACTTGACAAGTGCCTACCTACATTGCCTCAAATCTCATTCAAGGTAACATTAGAGAGCACCTTAAATGATTTCATGGATTTAGAAGTAAAAACATTCAGAATTAGGATGCAGAGAAGGTATAGGATACCTGAGAGTAAAGTGAAAAATTATAAGGATAATATATGCTTCATGGTAGAAACTGATATAACATGCATGTAAGCAGTGTAGCTATTACCCAATTTTTACTGTTCCATACAAATTTGGTCAGGGTGGATTTCATCTAGGGGTCTACATTTTAACCTTTTTACGCTCTGAGAAATTTTCATGGTCTTCTTCCTTTTCTTCTGGTCTCTGCAATTATCTCAACTCTCTGGTCTGCAAGTTTAAATTTTGAAAAATCTAGCCATTGTAGCAAAAAACCATCAAAACCCCTAGGGCCTATTCTATTTCACCATTACTTTTTTGGCCACTTAAGTATCTTCATTTTCCCATGTGTGATTTATGTTCCTAAGCCTAGTTGTGAGATCTTTGAGACCCCATAGAATATTCCTTTATATTTCCTGATATCATGACTACCTTCTATCTTAATCTCCCAATCGGATCAAATATTTTATTTTCATTCAGTGACTTAGCCTTTGCCCCTCTAGTCACCAGGTCTTAGTAAGTTTTGTTGAGATCTAGTGACTTCTGCAAAAAATCTGGTAAGAATATCCTGTAGTTGCATGATCTCTAGATAGATTTTTCCTTTGGTCATGAGATCTTAGAAGAAATTTGAAAAAGTCAAAAGGACTCTATGATTATGAGACTTCCTTTGGTCATTGAATCTCTAGATATGCTTAGTCAAGTAATGAAAAAAAATTCAATCACTAGATCACTACATCAAAGAAGAATGAGGAAGTGGTTAAGTTTATTTCAGCAACTAAGCGACTGTGTATTTGTGAGGTCTCCTATTCCTGGTAGTTAAGTCCTTGACATCCTACAATCTGGCGGGTGGTTATCTTTCCTTCAGTCATGTAATCTCTAATTGTTTGGCGGTCTCAGATCTATGGTTAAAAATAGTAAAGTAAGATCTATGGCTAGTGCATGATCTGATGGAATATTCTTGTGCCTTGCGATCATGGGATAGCTGTCGATCTTCATTCTAATGTTGTGTTTCAATTGTCAGTGGGTCCACTACCATGTTGTCTGAGGTGTTTGATCCTGATTCATCACAGGGTTATGATGTGGAAATTTGTTAGAGTGGGCCCAATGTGCTATCTGAACTTTCAATATAATGGTTGTCACATGATCACATGGAATATTCTTAGCCCTTGCAATCATATGCCAGCTGTTGATTCTACTTTAGTGCCAAGGCTTTGTCAGGTGGGTCCTCATGTTCTGATGTGCTGATTTTTCATTGGTTGGCTGGGTGATGATAGGGATTTTTTAGTGGGACCATTGTTAGAGGACTTGTAGGGATGTAAGTAAAATAAAGATATACGATTGTCTTATAATCACATGGAATTTTATAAGCCTTTGAGATTATAAGATGACAGTTCAATCTTCCAAGTGTTCAGGCTCTGTCTTTTGGGTCCGCCTAACATGGTATGATCTTATTGGTCATTGGGTATTATAGTTGGCATCTGGCATGGGTCCAAATTTATTAAGTGTGGTGGTAGTGAATAGAAAGATCTATGACTAGCAGATGATCTGAAAGAATTTTATGGGCTAATGAGATCATGTGACAGCTGTCGAATGGGTCCAAATTTGTAAGTGTAGTCATGTAATCTCCAAAAAATCTTTTAGTGACTTAGTGATTATTAAGGTGGAAATGAAGGTCAGCCACATAATTGCCAAATCAAGCCAGGGTTAGATAAAACTTCATGCGATTCTGTGACCAAAGGAAAAGGATGGGCCCAAGGTTAAATAAAGGGTTAAGGTTAAGAATATAAGTGGTGCTCGGTAAAATTAAGGATCTGACGACTGTGTTTTAAAAGGAAGATTAAGTTTGACTATTGACCATAGATGAATGATAAAAGATTGGTGCCACCTATGACTGTTTAATCATTTTTTAAATTCAAATATTTGGAGTACCAATTTGAATAGTTATGGTGAGCCTGAGTTGCAGAGAGGTAGATAGATCAAGGCGGCCTGTCTATAGGTAGATATAGTACAAAGATGGACATGCAAACATGATATCTAATTGGTTAGGATATTTTCATGGACATTTATGATAAAAATTGATAGAGTTAGGGTTTGATTATTTTATGAAAATATATAAACCTTAATTAAGTTTTTTCTCCTGTCTGTGTGCAAAAAAGATGTATATATTGTTTTTTGGACCTTTTTGAAGCTCAGAGTTTACATTTTGTAAAGAGAGATTTTCTTTCTGAGGAGTTATCCAAGGCATTCTTTCTTCCCTCTAGCTTCTACTTCTTGTAACCTTTCATTGAGGTTTAGATAATGCAAAGGTACTTTGTGACATTCTTTCTGTCCCTATACCTTCTTGTCTGAATTTTCTCTTATTGAGTTAAGTATATGTATGTTTTCAGTGATATCTTAGGGTTCTTGATCCCTCTTTCTTTCTGCAATTCATGTGTATTCCTATGGATGATTTGATTTGAATGATCTTATGGGTATACTTCAACCCCCTGACAATCTATCTCATTCCTATACCTATTTGCAAAAGTGAATATTTGTTTACAGGTTATAGATTGTGTCCAATCCTTAGGAATGCTATTGTTTGTGAAAATCTTTCTTTCCCTGAATAGCCTCCTTCTATTGCAGACTCTTCTATGAAATATTGATGGAAGCCTATTTAGTAAGTTGTGATCTCCTAGACCTAAGTTTATGCATTGATTTCATCCTCCATATTGTAATTCATATGATCATTTCAGTGTATCACCTAGTAGGTAGTTTTCTTTCAATCATTTCCCTTCCAAGCAATCCTTCTATCCCTTTTCCCCCCAAAAATTTACTTTCCTATCAAAGAAAAAATTTAAGGTGATTATCCAAGAGGAACTAGCCTAGAACTTGGAGGTCTCATCTTAGTTAGCATAGGTCCCACAACCTGGAGATGATTCCCATGTTATACTAGGTTATCAAGACCAAGAGAGCTTGAAACAAGGGTGCAAACTCAGTGTATAAAAATTTCTAGCACGCCCGGTGGGATTACAAATAGTAGTTCATTTAGAAAAGATTGTGCTATCTCTGATATACTAATTGCATAATACATAACTTTTAAAGGTTGATATTCAAGTATATCTAGTGACTCCACTGATTTCATAGATCTAAGCTAAACTTGTTGAAAGTTTATGAGAAAGATTGAGACTAGAAGCTCAAAGCCTACTGAATTTTTAGAGTTGCCCTTAAAAAGAGGCTACGAAGGTTGATCAACCTAGAGAACATCTCTTGTGAGGAGAGTATAGTCTACACCTCCTGATACTTCAAAAAGGAGACATTTTCCCTTTCATCTTAGAAGAAGAGGAAGATCTCTAACCAAAGATCTAGAAGAGGATTCAAATCCAACACCAAATACAACTCACACAGTTGTTACTCAACAGATTTTAGCTCCTAGAATGGCTAGATAGTTTTCTTTTGCACCTTTCAACCAAGGAAGCCCATTGAACTTTTCTCAACATCATGGTGTGCCCTTGGTGGGACTAAAAATTCTACCTGATTTCATAGGTGAAGGACAAACTACAACTTTTGAGCATATAAGAGATGTGACCACTATCTATAGCATACATAATATAACTCAAGAAGATGTGGCCACAAAACTATTAGTAGCCTCTCTTAAAGGTAAGGCTCTTGAATGGTTTAGAACTTTAACTATTGGCTACATTACTTCATGGGATGAATTAGGAGATGCATTGAGTAAGAATTTTGAGGATAAATCAGACAACTTGTCTTTGGTTGAGTAGTTGACAACCATTAAAAAAGATCCTCAAGAACAAATGATAGATTATAACAATAGATTTCTCAAGACATGGAATAGAATTCCAGTCTCAGTGAGGCCATCAGCTGACCATGCTTTCTTATACTTATTGAAAAGTTTGAATGGTCAAATTTATATCATGATCCAATCTATGGGTGGTACCTCTCTACTCCAAGCTTTTGATATAGCTATCAAAGCTTAAAATTGTTTAATCCAAGTAGGTATGATAGCTAGAAGGCCACCCATGCCCATCTTTCCTAGCCTTTAGCCCATTGCACCATTACAAGTACCCCCATTTACTCCTATTTACACCATATTAGCACCTCAGGCTTGTACTAGTAGTCAGAAGCTAAAAACAAGTTTCTCTCAATAGCTACAAAAGATCAAGAATAGTCAACAAACTATTCAGCGAGAAATGACAAATTTGTTGCAAACTTTGACTAAAGAGGTCACAAATCTAAAGAAGCAACGGCAAGGAATCATACCACCCTTTCAACCACAAGCCCAAATTACTAATCAACAATATTAGAATTAGGAACAACCTTATCAACAAAATAGGCCACCATACCAAGGGGGATATCAAAGGCCAAAGACAAAATTTTAATCAAAGACCATTCCAACCATACAACCCTGCACCTCTCAATTCTATGAATCTAGTTAGGGACAAGGTCCCTAGTCAAAATAATATGGCTATGGACAATGAATGGTGTTTCCCTTATAATGAGCCTCATAATTAGGCTACATGTTCAAATGGATGGATGAACCAAGGTCTAATGATTCAAAATGCCTCACAAGCTCAATCAAAAGCTTCTTCCAATGGATCAGTTCCTCAACAAGAACCACAAGATAATGAGACTAATCTTTTCAATTGGGAGAAGCAAGACTTCAATGGATTCATTGGTGAACCTTCTATTGCTGCCAACACAAGGTCAAAGAGAAGAGCTCAAGACATGGAATGAGAAAACTCTAGGATTAAAGAAACTACATCTATAGAGCCAATACATCAAGCTACTCCTATCACATTTAAGAAGGCTCCTATCATTACAAGTAAAGAAGGCCAGACTCTCAAGGAGGTGGAGCCCATCATAGTAAAATCACAACAAAGAGTGCACACTAGGACATGTTTCAACATTGTAGACAACATGAAGAAGGTGAACATTACCATGTCTATGTGGGACTCTTTGGCTATTCCAGCGCAACCTAAGATTTTGAAGAAGGCTATGATTGAAATGACTACTCCTTAGCCTACAAAAGATACTACAAAGCTAGTGTTGGTCAACACTGATCAAGAAAAGGAGGTTCCAAGTTGCAACTCCAAAGCCAATACCATGCAAGGTAGGAACTCAAAACCACCTCCCTTTTATGTATCTTTAATTATTGAAAAATACTTAGTACATAATTGTATGGTAGATAGTGGAGCTACTAGCACTGTAATGCCCAAAAAGGTGGCTGACCAATTAGGACTTAAATATGAACCCCTCCAAAAGAAGGTTACACAACTTGATGGATTATTAGTTAATACTATAGGTGTGGCTAAGGATATGAGCCTAATCCTTCATGCTAGTCCTAATTTCTCTATCCTACTTGATATTTATATTATAGATCTCCCTTCTTTATTTTTGATATGCTTGTCAAGGGAGTTCACAGCCAAAATAGGAGGCTACCTTTCTTCTGACTGGTCCCACATGATTTTCACACAAGATATGGTACCAAGGTTACCATTAAATTTGAATCATTGATATCACACCATATAGAATTGATGTAGGAGCATCCTGGGTGTAAGAGCAATCTTGCATCACACAAAAAAAAATAAAAATTTCTATTTTTATATTCAATAAGGGCTATTTTGTGCAGAGCTGCTATTTATGGAAAGTTACTATTTTTGGTAATTTTTGTATGTGCTTAGAATGATCTGATTTCTTTCTTGGAGGTTCATTTTGGTCATATAAGTCTGCCAGTAAAGTTTCATTGCTAGATCAAGTGTATATGGGAAGATATTGAAGATTTTTGGTATTGGCAGCAGGGTATAGAAACTTTGAACTCAGTTTTGAAGGCTTTAGAGGCCCCAAATGAGGTCAAAAATTTGGGTGATGGGAACTTGTGTGGGCTAAGCCTGTAGAGCACTTCGTGGCATTTTTGAAATGGGGTTATAATAGCCGATCGGGTCAACTAGTGATGACTTATGGTCTTCGGAAGTTGGGCCACTTGAAATGGCAGAAAATAATTTTCTTCAAAATTTTTGTTCAGGTTTCAAAGGTTATCTTGTGCCGGCTATGATGTAATAAAATATAAAATAAAATAATTCTAAGTTTGGTTGGCCTTATTGGCTAAAATTTTGGAACCTTCCCAAGCGGTGGAAAATTGCTTATATAAGGAAGGCTGTATTATTGTCTTAGGCAGTTTAGAATAGTTCTGGGTAGTAGATCTGGGTAATAGTTCGAGGCTTTGTCCTATAGAATATTGTAAGGGAATACCCATGCGGCTTTGTATATTGTAATTTTGAAAGTTTGTAATTCCATATTTGTGGAGATAATAAGAAGCCAATTTTCTGTTCTTGCATATTATTGTTGTTGTTCCTCTTTTCCTGTTATGTATTTGTGGTATTAAGGGGAGCACCCTTCATCAAGTGGTATCAGAACAGGAGTTCCTGAGTGTGTAAATAGATCACCGACTATGAGGCAATTTGCACCAGGACCGTGGTTAGGGTTTTAGTGTGCATCACAAAAATGCCTCCATGAAGGGAACGTGGCGGAAGAGTTGGTGTTGTGACACCTGAGGTTAGAGAGCTGTAGAGACAAGTGCGAGCATTGCAAGAAGAGATTCATAGAGGAATGAATCTTAATGTCAGAGATGAAAGCGAGGATGAAGCTGAAGAAGAATATCAAGGAGAAGTCAAAATTGTGAACCAGGAGGAAGAAAGACTTTTTCGGGCCATTTCTAAGATTGGGAAAAGACCTAAGATTGAGGTTCCTACATTTTCTGGAAATCTTAACCCAGAAGAATTGATCGACTGGATCAATGAATGTGAGGAATATTTTGAGTATGAAGATGTTGAGGATTCTGATAGGGTCAAATTTGTGAAAGCTAGACTGAAAGGTCATGCGAAGATCTGGTGGCAAGAAATTCAGTTGGAGCGAAATAGAAGGGGAAAGGATAAAATCATGGGATGGGATCGGATGGTGGATAAATTGAAGTGACAGTTCATTCCTATTGATTATGAACTTGACCTACTGAAGAAAATGCAGAGTTTGAAGCAAGCAGGAAGATCTGTTCAGGAGTATACAGAGGAGTTCTATTGACTTCTCATCATAACAGGCCATGCAGAAGCCGATAAAGAGAAAGTTGCCTGATACCTTAATGGGTTAAGGCCAAGCATTCAGGAGGAGCTAAATCTGGTTCGAATGAATAGTATTGAAGAGGCATACCAGTTTTGCCTAAAAGTAAAGGAAAAGCTAAACAAGAAGTTTGAGAGCAGACAAAATGGAAGAGGTCGCAGTGGAAAATCTAGTGGATGGTCATATGGTGGCCAAAATGAAGATCCAAAAAAGAAGGATGAGGCCAGTAGTAGTCAGAATCAATGAGGAAATAATTCCAATCACTTCCAAGATCAGAATAATAGAGATCAGAGAGGAAGAGGAAGAGGACAAGGATCTGGAAGAGGTGGCTTCCGTGGAACATGTTTTCACTGTGGAGAAGAAGGTCACAGTGCATTTGAATGTCCTCAGCACCAAGGTAGAACAGACAGGAGAAATGAAGGCTAGGCCAAAGTTGCACATGTAGATGAAGATGTCAGATCATCAAATTCTAAAGATGCTGAAAGAGGAGAAATGTTGATTAACAAAAGAGTCCTGTTGAGTGGTGAGAATGAACTTGAGCAAAGGAGGAGCCTATTTCACACCAGGTGCAAGTGTGAAGGTGAATATTGTGATGTGATTATTGATAGTGGAAGCATTGACAATTTGGTGTCAGAAGAGATGGTGACAAAGTTGAAGCTCAAGAGACAGAAACACCCACATCCATATTGGATTGCCTGGGTCTAGGATGACCACAAGGTCATGGTCAATGAACAATGTCTGGTGAAGTTCAAGATTGGCAGATACCAAGATGAGGTATTGTGTGACATCATATCTATGGATGCACGTCATATGTTGTTGGGTAGACCATGGCAGTTTGACAGATGTGCTGTACATGATGGTCCTGCGAATAGCTATTCCCTGACAAAGGATGGAGTGTGACATAAGCTAAAACCATTGAAGGAGACTGAAGAAAAGGTATGTGGTAATACAATAATAACATTTATTGATGGAAGAAAATTCCTAGATGGTATGAGGCATGAGCATGTGTGTTTTGCTTTAATTCTAAAAGTTGGTAAAGAAGAAGTAGAGGATGTACCTGTAGAGGTTGCAAATTTGTTGAATGAGTTTCAGGATATTGTATCTGATAATGTACCTGATGGGTTACCACTGGTAAGGAAGATCAGTCATCAAATGAATTTGATTCTAGGAGCTAGTTTACGAAACAAGGCAGCACATAGAATGACACCAGCAGAAAGTGAAGAGTTGAACAGATAAGTACATGAGTTATTGTAGAAGGGGTTGATTCGAGAGAGTCTGAGTCCCTGTGCTATACTAGCAGTATTAGCACCAAAGAAGAATGGAAAATGGAGGATGTGTACAGATTCTAGGGCAATAAACAAGATCATAATCAAGTACAAGTTTCCATTGCCATGAATGGATGATATTATGGACTATTTGAGTGGAGCTATGTATTTCTCAAAGATAGATCTGAAGAGTGGATATCACCAGATTTAGATCAGAAAAGGAGATGAATGGAAGACTGCCTTCAAGACAAAGGAAGGACTGTATGAGTGGTTAGTCATGCCTTTTGGGCTAGCCAATGCACCAAGCACTTTCATGCGGCTCATGAATGAGGTTCTGAAAGAATTTCTAGGTAAGTTTGTCATTGTTTACCTAGATGATATTTTGATTTTTAGCAAGACATTGGAGGAACATATGATGCATATTCGTATCATGTTTGAGAAGTTGAGAGATGAAAAATTGTTGATTAATTTGAAGAAGTGCAGTTTTGTGAAGAAAGAGTTAGTGTATTTGAGATTTGTAGTTTCAGCAGAAGGTCTAAAAATGGACCCAGACAAGGTACATGCTATCCTTGAATGGCCTACTCCAAGGAGTGCTACTGAGGTAAGATCTTTTCATGGTCTAGCTAGCTTTTATAGAAATTTTATCAGAAGTTTTAGCAGTATTTATGGACCCTTGACTAAAACAATGAGAGGGGATAGAAAAGAGTTTAAGTGGACTAATGGGGCAAAAAAAAGTTTTCAATTGTTGAAACAAAAAGTTACAGAACAACCTATTTTAGCACTTCCAAATTTTAATAAGGTGTTTCAAGTAGATTGTGATGCTAGTGGTACTGCAATAGGAGCTATTATGAGCCAAGAAGGTAAACCTGTTGCTTATTTCAGTGAGAAGTTAAATGATGCCAAGACGAAATATTCTATTTATGATCAGGAATTTTATGCTATAGTTCAGGCATTAAATAAGTCAAGACATTATCTGCTTCCTAAGGAGTTTGTTTTGTATAATGATCATCAAGCTTTGCAATATTTGAATAGTCAAGGAAAGTTGAATCAGAGGCATTTGAAATGGGTTGAGTTTTTACAGAGTTATACATTTTTTTTGAAACACAGGAGAGGAAAGTCTAATAGGGTTGCTGATGCTCTTAGTAGAAGGCAACTATTGCTGATAGAAATGCAGATTGAAGTGGTTGGGTTCAAGGAACTCAAGAATTTATATCCAGAGGATCTTGATTTTGGTGAAGCTTGGAAAGCTTGTACAGAACCTGTTACTCTAGACAGGATGAAATGGCTAGATTTCATCATCCAAGATGATATGCTATTCAAAGAGAGTCAGCTGTGCATTCCACAAAGTTCTATAAGGGATAATCTCATCAAGGAGAAGCATAGCGGAGGATTGGCTAGACATTTTGGTCGTGATAAAACCCTTGGTTTGGTTAGTGAGAATTATTATTGGCCACAGTTGCAGCAAGATGTGAAGAAGTTTGTACAGAGTTGCAGAGTATGTTAGATGGTGAAAGGAGTGAAGCAAAATACAGGGTTGTATCAGCAATTACCCGTACCAAAGAAGCCTTGGGAGGATATCAACATGGAATTTGTTCTTGGTTTACCGAGGACTCAGCGGGGACATGATTCAATTTTTGTGGTCATTGACAGATTTTCAAAGATGGCACATTTCATTCCCTACAAGAAGACTAATGATGTTGTTCATGTAGCAGAATTGTTTTTCAGAGAAGTGGTGAGACTACATGGTTTGCCAAAGACCGTAGTTTCAGATTGAGATACTAAGTTTGTTGGATATTTTTGGTGGACATTGTGGAAGAAATTGAAGATAGATTTGAAGTTCAGTTCATCACATCACCCACAGATTGATGGATAGATAGAGGTGGTGAACAGGAGTTTGGGAAATTTGCTGAGATGTTTGGTTGGAGATAAGCGAACAGGATGGGATTTGATTTTACCACAGGTGGAATTTGCATACAATAATTCTGTCAATAGGGGTACTGGTAAATCACCATTCCAGATTGTATATGGTAGTAGTCCAAGAAATGCATCTGAATTGAGAAAGATAGATAAAGGAGAAATAAGTAGTGCTGAAGCTGAGGATTTTGCAGAACATTTGAAGAACATCCATGAGGAGGTGAGGAAGCATATTACCAAGATAAATGCATAGTATAAGGCTAAGGTAGATGAGAAAAAGAGACATAAGGAATTTTAGGTTGGAGATGAAGTCATGGTTCATTTGCGGAAGGAACGATTTTCAGTTGGTACATATAACAAGCTGAAAATGAAAAAGTTTGGACCATGTAAGATATTGAAGAAGTATGATTTAGGAAATGCATATGAGGTAGAATTACCTAGTGAGCTGAATATTTCACCAGTGTTTAACATTTCAGATTTGACAGAGTATCATGAAGGAGGTCTTGAAGATGAGGTTGCAACAGCACAGTGGAGTATTCCAAGAAGTAGTTCAGATACCAAGGAGATTGAAGACATACTGGACAGTTGTGTTGGTAGAAGCACAAGAAATAGGACATATGAAGAGTATTTGGTCAAATAGAAGGGACGACCTGTTGAAGATTCATCATGGCTAACAAAGGAAGAGGTTAACCATCTTGGTTTTCCTCTACACACCTGAGTCGTGACAGGGTCACTTCTCAAATTACCCTGGGTGTCTGATGCAGGAGCATCCTGGGTGTAAGAGCAATCTTGCATCACCCAAAAAAAAAATAAAATTTCTATTTTTATATTCAATAAGGGCTATTTTGTGCAGAGATACTATTTATGGAAAGTTACTATTTTTGGTAATTTTTTATATGTGCTCAGAATGATCTCATTTCTTTCTTGGAGGTTCATTTTGGTCATATAAGTCTGCCAGTAAAGTTTCATTACCAGATCAAGTGTATATGGGAAGATATTGAAGATTTTTGGTATTGGCAGCAGGGTACAGAAACTTTGAACTCAGTTTTGAAGGCTTTAGAGGCCCCGGATGAGGTAAAAAATTTGGGTGACAGGGGCTTGCATGGGTCAAGCCTGTAGAGCGCTTCGTGGCATTTCTGAAATGGGGTTATAATAGCCGATTGGGTCAACTGGTGATGACTTATGGTCTTCGAAAGTTGGGCCACCTGAAATGGCAGAAAATAATTTTCTTCAAAATTTCTGTTCGAGTTTCAAAGGTTATCTTGTGCCGGCTATGATGTAATAAAATGTAAAATAAAATAATTCTAAGTTTGGTCGGCCTTATTGGCTAAAATTCTGGAACCTTCCCAGGCGGTGGAAAATTGCCTATATAAGGAAGGCTGTATTATTGTCTTAGGCAGTTTAGAATAGTTCTAGGTAGTAGATCTGGGTAATAGTTCGAGGCTTTGTCCTACATAATATTGTAAGGGAATGCCCATGTGGCTTTGCATATTGTAATTTTGAAAGTTTGTAATTCTACGTTTGTGGAGATAATAAGAAGCCAATTTTCTATTCTTGCATATTATTGTTGTTGTTCCTCTTTTCCTGTTATGTGTTTGTGGTATTAAGGGGAGCACCCTTCATCACTTTACTTGGTAGTACTACTACTCAGTAAGTATACAATACAAAACTCAACCTTTACAAAATGACAAAATCATAGTGATGACCGACCATCCTTGCCTAGATATATGACTAAGTGTAAGACACTAATGGTCAACAAAATTATAGAGATCTATAATCTCCCCCTTTGACATTAGTGGAAAAAACACTTTGTTATGACATTCGTATATCCAATTACAAAAATATGTTTGTATGGCCTAAAACTCCCCCTGAGATATATGTACATATTCAAAATTTTGTTACCTATCCCTATTCACACTTGTGTCATGATGATTCCCCCTTGTTTTTGACATGGCTAATTTCTTCTTCAGTAGGTAAGTTACAAATTTTCTCTAGAAAAGGTATGTACAACACTGTGATCATGTATAATGCATTTGTCCATGTAGTTGAAGTGAGATTTAACACTTTAGTTTGTACTTCTAAATCAGCGGCTAGACTGATGAGACCTTCAGCTGTAGACAAATGTGAATCACTCTTGATCAATGTTTTAGCCTTGGCTAATTTTCTTTGTATAGCCTCCAGATGTGGTGTAAGAATAGTTTGAATAGAAAGTAGGCAAGAGTGAATCTTGCCATCATTTTCCATCAGCTCGACTAACTTACCCTGCGTCTGCATTACCTTAACATAATGTCCAGCACTGGTGTTGGGATCCAAAGTTAGGGACTAAATTGAAAATTTGATCTCTTGCTTGAGAGTTTCAAGCAAGCTTTGGTTCTCATCTATGAATAATTCAACATTGCATATCTTGGCTAGTAGAGACTATCTATCCACAACTAATCTCTTAGTCTCCTTTACCAAAGTTGACAATTCAACTTGTTTTACTGCTATCTTGGCAGATATCTTATCGAGCATTTTTGTCTCAAATCTACATTCTAACCATTCAAATAGCTTATCACTTGCACAACTCACATCATTATTTACTTTCTGAACAATATGTACAAGGTTTTCCAATATGGGAATGGAACTATTTACATTAGATAAGTCATAAACTTCATTAAATATGTCTTTAATTACATGAAGAACCTATTTTTGTTGATGCTCCTGTCAAAGTTCTTCTTGTCTACTTTTCCATGTCAGCAAATCTTTCATGATCTTTAGCTACTTGAAAGAAAGGTTATCTGTATCCCATTTAGGAATAACAATTACTTCATTAATGGTTACCTCTTCTTTCTCCTTTTGTGTCCTCGGTGGAGTACTTCCACTCGATAGTTGTACAAGAGCTTTGATGGCCTCTTGTTCCTTCGACACTTGTTCTTCAATGAAATTTCCTCGATCAATTCCTTCTCCTTTCTCCTTTTCCTCGGCATGAGGTCTAATAGCTAGTTCATCTAGCTTTGTTCCATGTCCTTCTATGCTGTGTTCTTCCTTAGGAGGACTTTGAATTTTATCTTCTACTTTAACTTCTTTCTTGGTAGAGTGAGTTAGTGATATTGACTTGATTGATTCCTCGGTAAGACTTTTACTGACTAACTTATCAATAGTAGAAACTCTAGGTATAGTAGGATTATTAGTGGTAGATTATGTGCTTGTGATGGTGGGATAATCCTTGACTTACAATAGTACTTTGTTACTACCTAGTAGGGGTGTTCCTGTTGCTGCTGTGTTCTTTAGATCATCCTCAGTTAAGAATGAGTTCTTAATGGGGCTCTCTTCTGGTATATCAACAATGTGAACCTCAAAAGTATCCTATGATTGCACTTCCTTAGGAGTATTAGTCTCCAATTTAATTCACTTGTTGATAGGTTCAACAACTATTGAAGTAGAAGCAACTATACTTTCATTCTTTCCTTCATCCTTTTCTTCTACCGGGGTGGGTAACAAACCAAACACTACCTTCCAAATCTTCAAACTCTCTTGAACAACATCTTCAATCTTGTGTTGAAGGATAGGATAGGCTCTAAGTTTAGGATCAAACTTGCCTCTGTATTGGTTAACTATCTGTTTGATATTTGTAGGAGTGAGAGTGGATTCAACTTGTTCTAATGTACTTTCTCTTACTTCCTACTCTATTTGTAAAGCATACTCCCACTTTTGTGCAAATCTATTGCACAACTCCTTTGGAATCCTATTTTCAATTTTAATCGGTAGCATCTTGAAAGTGCATAACATTCCAAGAATAGTATCCTAAACTTTTTCTTTATCTCCAATACTCATTGGTCCAAACTTTAATTTCTTCACTTCATCAACTTCATCTATGCTTGTAATCTTATGACACAATTCATCAATAGTGAGTTAATGTGAACCATGTGGAGTTTCTCGCCCCTTTATTTCTTAATCACTTTTAGTTTCTTCATCATCATCTTGTGTAAGAATAGGTTTCCTTCTCAGCTTCTTCATAGCCTTGGTCAGCAGTACCTTTGGTTGAGTGGGTTTTCGCTTTGCAAATGTAGGAGGCATCTTAGGGGTCTTGGTAGTAGTCCTTCTAGACTGATTTCTAAGTGATGGTGTCTCAGACACTTTATGTTTCAACACTCCTCTTTTAGGTGGGGACTCAAAAATTATTGGTTTCTTCTATTCTTCTTTTGTCTCACTTCCACTAGATGCAGTCTTCTCATCTTCTCCCAATTCTTGGGTTAACTCTAGTGGTGCATCCTCACCAGTTTATTTAAAATATTCTTCCATATTCTTTACTATTTTATTTCTTCTTCTCTCAGTGGTGGCAGCGGATAGTCCCAAAGAGATCTTAGATTTGGCCTCTTCAAATGTACCAAAGTAAGGTGCCTTGTTATCAAGTTCCTTAGAAGGGCTGTGATTACTATAGTAGCTTCATCAATATTGAGTTCATAGGGTAGTGGCATCAACTATGAAACCATAGGTAGGACTGCCTATGCATAGGTAAAGTCTATGTCTACTAGAAAACATATGTCTTTACTATATTTCTCAATCAAAGAAACAAGGACTCTAGTCCTATTCCTCATCTTCTTCTTAAACTCAATGAAATAATTGTCCATTATCCCTTCAAAATCATCACCACTCTCATTTATGAAATCATTTATCTGAATAGTAATGGGTTTCTTCTTATCCCATGTCACATCACCATGTGTAGGAAAATACTTCTTGACATAAAAGAATATACAGATCAACAAGGAACTAAACTTACACATAGAGTTCTTCATTGTCCTGATGGAGTTCAAGTTCATGACAAGTTGAGTCAGCTAGAGCTCAAGAAGATCATATGTTTTCCCTTTCTTAATTATCTTCCAAGCTTGGTCCACTGCCATATAGGGGACACTGTCCAATTGACTGGATTGGTAAAACTTATGCGAGATAATTCTAATAGCGAAGTCAATTTCTAGATCAGTGATGGTGGAAATTTTCATTCCATGTTTGTTCCAAATTTCCTATGTGTTTTCTTGAATATCCTCTTTTCCTACACATTTCATCATTCTCTTTCCATCAATGGTAGGGTAACCAGTGACATTGTGTATCATTTCCTTCGTAATCTTCACCAGTCCATCTTCTAGCCATAATTTCATGTCGTGCACTTGACCCAACATTATATTTATCCATTCAACTTTGAAATTTTGTGGGAAATTTAGGGCATGAACTAACCCTTGGTCGACAATGACCTTGTGCTCTGGCTTCAGCACTCTGTTGATACACAATTTATGATTTGTTTCCTTGATCTCATAATCACCAATTTCTCCAATTTTGCACATATAGTAGGACCTAACATTTTTTATCATTAATAAATTTTCCAGAGTCAGAGATAGGGCTCCGTTCAAATCTCCTTTGATCGCACTTTGGGATATTACCTTGAATATCCTTATTTTACAAACCTCATTCCTTACAAGTTGTACATTGAAAACTTCTATTCCATGTTTCCTGACTAGTGCGGATAAAGATGATGCCATTTCAAACTATAATTTTTGAAAAGAAAATAGTTTCTTGGTAAAGTACCTTTTTATCAATTAACCCTGCAGATGAATTTTTCTAATGACATGCAGAGAAGATTCAAAGTCACTTTTCTTGATCTAGGTTGCACAAATTCTAAATCACTCTAAAATCTTGAATAGCCTGGTGAAATGAAATTAACGACAACTTTCCACTTTATAGAATCTAAAAAAATAGGATTAGGGCCTCATAAATGCTCTATACAAATTTTAGGTGAAATACAGTTGTCTCAGCAAACTCATGTTAAACTCAGTTAAACACAAGCTCAATCAATGTAATCATTGCGATACAACTCAGCATAACATTTTGGCAATAACAGGTGCTCAAAAAACATTTTTAGCTTGGTCATGACACTGATGCTTGACATCAAAATGAAATTTTCTATTTTTTCTCAGATATTTCCTAATGCATCTTAATCTATGCAGATATGGAATTTTTCTCAATTCTATGTTAGGAACTGATGTAAAGGCTTTGCAAGAATCAAATCCAGACATACCTTTCATGCTTAGTTTGAAGAAGTGTGATCACCTGATCCATCAGATTGAGTGACCTCAGATGTGCTTGCTTCACTTGTTGTTCCTTCTTCTTTCTTCCTCCATGTCTTTTCCATCTAGTTCCTCATTGTTTCACAGATATCCTCATTCTGGTTGTTAACATTGCTCGGCATAGGTGATCTGCAATCTCTCTTTAAGTGACTGACCTTATTACATTTATAGCAGACCATGCTTCCATTCATCCATCTTTTGGATTTGCCTCTAAAATGAGTTTTCATGCAATTTACTCCAATATGTCCATACTTACCACAATAATGACAATTGTACCAAGTGTTGTAATCCCAATTGTAACTTTTATGCTGTGTGACTGGCTTTGTTTGCTCATTAGTTGACCACCTTGGTCTAGATTGACATTTGTAAGCTTTGTGCCCATACTTCTGACAATTGAAACAACTTCCTTGAAACTTGGTTGAGGTGGATGAAATGTTAGCTTTAGATCTACATTCATGTGCTTGATGTCCATGCTTCTTGTAGTTAAAATAATGTCCATTAAACTTAGGTTTAGAATCAGCCTTACCATGTTTGCTTCTGCATATGTTGATTGTATGTCCTAGCTTCCCACAGTGATGACATGTGGGCTTTTTGTTATTTGATTTAGCAGTCTTTTGTTCTCCATCTTTTGATGGCTCTCCTTCTTTAGTAGATGATTGTTCATTTAGTCCAAGTCCAGATCTATCACCAAATCTCCTAGGTGACCTTAACAGTTCTTTAAAATAATTTTTAGCTTCATTAGATTTTTTCATCCTTTCATTGATTTCTTTCTCATTTCTCAACTCATGTTTCAGCTGATCATTTTCTTGTTTTAGTTGATTGTTCTCCAAGCCTTTCCTACCCAATTCTTGGTTGGCCAATAGTAGTTGATTTACCATATCTAGTTGATTATTAGTCAACCTTTGTATATAACTTGTTCTTTCACCTAGCCTTATTGTGATTTGTCTTTTGTCTTCTTCAACCATTGCTTTATCATCTTCAGCTTTCTTTTTTTCCTCCACTACTTCACAAAAGTCTAATAGATTGAATTTCATGTTCTCTTTTTAGAGTCCTAATTTCATCATTCAGTATGGTATTTTTCTCCAATAGTTCTTTCATGGCTTTGTCATTTTTGGTAGAATTACCAGTATCAAATAGTCCAGTGGTGTCTTCTTCCTTGTACAGTGGCTCACTTTTTTGATTAGCAATTTCCCTTCTTTTTCTCAAGGATTTCTTTAATTCCCTTATGGTTGCTTCCAGCTATTGTAATTCTAGTTGTACTTCAATATTTTGATTATCTATGACTTTTCCCAATTTGTAAGCTTCCATCTTAAGATATTTTCCTCAAGTGGTTAGACTTCCTTATGAGAAAACCCTTAGCTCTAATACTAATTGTTGGAAATACAAATGGGAAAGTAGTACTGATAGGGGGGGGGGGGTGAATCAGAACTCACTAACTTCTATCCTTTTAAAATATTAGAACTTTATGCATCATGTAAACAAAACTTGAACAATCTAAGTAATATATCATGTCAAGCAACATACATGAAATCACACATAACACAATAGATTTGGTAACCCAAAAACCCTTGAAAAGTAAAATTGGGGTGGGGATGACATGCACAAATCTTCACTACTGCAGATAATAAAGTTTGCCTGTTAGGGCTTACAAAATTTTATCATATCATGATCTACCCTGTGAAAGGTCTACTCTGTTAAAAGCTAAGAGACTTATTCAGTCTACCTTGTTAAAGGATTTGTAAACTTACAATAAAGTAAGCCCTCAGTAAAGAGATTTACAAAAGTCTACTAACACTACTCAGTTAAGAGATTTACCCTGATACATTAGTTAAAATCTCTTAGTATATGACCCTTCGATTTGCACTAATATGCTGATTATAGATCTTCTCTTTACTATATGATTGTGATGTCTTCTATCTGATCTTTCTTGATTCTTTCCTTTCACTACTCTACTTAGTCACTAAATTTGATCTGAATGTCTCTCTTTCTCTCTCTAATTCACACACATATCTCTATTCTAGATCTTTCCTTTATATATAGTAACAAAAATGTTTTACAATTACAAGATCTACGGTCTAGATATATTCCTATTGCTACCTATACTATACAATTTTCTGATTGGCTAAAGGTTATATATACATAGGGATCAATGATAGCAATATGGATGTGTAACCACCTCTATGATTACATCAATATAATTATCCTAAAAAATGGTTTACCTTGATCATTGTGTCATTCCAAACTAGTATGTCAATTTTGGCTAACTTGGCAAAAGTTATCCCTGGCACTCGGCATCAACTGTCCTTGGCACCTACTATACTTGGCATCTATTGAACTTCTATGTCACTTAATAATCATTGATATATGTAACTTGGAAATAACTATACAGGGCATATTACAAACATATTGTGACTGTGACTTTGCTCAGCAGTACTACTACTTGGTAAGTATACAATACAAAACTTGACCTTTACAAAATAACTTGGTCGTAGTGATGATCAACCATCCTTGCCTAGATATATGACTAAGTGTAAGACACTAATAGTCAAAAAAATTATAGAGATCTATAGATTGTGTGTGGACTTTAGGAATCTAAATGTTGCATCATTGTAGGACAATTATTCACTACGTAACATGGAGGCAATGTTGTATAAAGTCACTAGATGTGAGTTATTGTCTATGATGGATTGTTTCTCTAGATATAACTAGGTGTTGGTGAAAGAATCTAAACAATTTAAAACAACATTCACATCACCTTGGGGAACCTATGTATATGTCAGAATCCCATTTGGCCTTAGAAATGCTAGAGCAACTTTTCAAAGGGCCATGGATGTTGCTTTCAAAGAATATACAGACTTGTTTATGTTGGTGTACCAGGATGACCTAAATACTTATTCTAAATGGGCTATTGATCATTTCTCACATCTAGAAAATATTTTTGTCAAAGCTCTAGAATATGGTGTGTCTCTAAATCCAAAGAAGTGTAACTTTGCAGTCAAAGAAGGAAAGTTTCTAGGACACATTGTATCAAAAGAAGGAATAAGAATTGATCCAAAGAAGGTTGAAGCTATCAAAAGGGTTACAACACCCAAAAATCTTAAAGGGTGCAATCCTTTTTAGGAAAAATCAATTTTGTTAGGAGATTCATTGCAAATTTTGCTAAAATTGTCAAACCCATAGTAAAATTGGTAAAGAAGGATGTCAAGTTTCAATGGACTACAAAAGCTCAGGGTTCATTTGATAAAATTAAAGAAGTAGTTCAACAGGCACTTGTGCTTAGGTCTCCTAACTATACCAAGCCCTTTTCACTTTTCTCCTTTGCATCATTTCACACCATTGTAGCTATATTATTACAAAAGGATGAAGAAGGTTTTGAGCATCCAATTGCATTTTTTAGTAAATCTTTACAGGAAACTAAGATAAATTATGAAATGATGGAGAAACAGGCATATGCACTAGTAAAAGTAGTAAAATCTTTCAGACCTTATCTGGTTTGTGCTAAGGTAGTGGCATATGTCCTACATGTAGTAGTAAAAGATGTCCTTACTCAGTCTGAAGTTATTGGTAAGAGATGCAAATGGATTACCAGGATTCAAGAATTTAATTTAGAAATCCATATCACTAAGCTTGTAAGAGGACAAGGCCTAGAAAAATTGATGAGTGAAGAGAATATGGATTTAGTCTAGGTTAATAATGAAGAAATTCCAGATATAACAATTACAAGTATTGAGTTGCAACCATACTATGCTGATATTGTATATTTCATTAAGAATGCCAAATGCCCAGAATATATGACGGATAATCAAAAGAGATCCCTAAAATTGCAAGCTCAAAAGTATACATTGATACAAGGGGACTTGTATTGGAAAAATAGAGATGGGATCTTGCTGTTTTGCCTTGATAAGTGTCAAGAAGAGAAGGTTTTGAGTGAAATGCATGCCGGTGTTTGTGGAGGGCATTATTTAGCAAAGACTACTGGTCATAATATTTTAAGGGCTGGTTATTTTTGGCCTACTTTGTTTAAAGATTCTTTCTAGTTTGTTAAGAAGTGTGAAGCTTGCCAGAAATTTGCTTCTAAATTAAAATACTCAAGAGCACTATTGTTAAACCCAATAGTTGCTGAGGCACCATTTGTCATGTGGGGAATGGATTTCATAGGTGAGTTTGCTAAGAAATCTAGTGGACGACATAGTTGGCAATTTGTTGATACCGACTATTTTACAAAATGGATAGAGGTCATTCCCACAAAGAGGGAAACAAGTAAAGTAATGTGTGATTTCTTACTTGACAATATTTTGACCAGATTTGGTGTCCCCATAAAATTGATCACATATAATGCAATGTGTTTTAGATCAGACGAGTTCAAGGATTTTTTTAAAAATAATGGAATCATAACATCTTACTCATCTACTTATCATCCTCAAGAAAATGGATAGGCTGAGAATAGTAACAAAAGCATTCTAACAATCTTGAAGAAAACACTTGAGAAAAATAAGAGAGCTTGGCATTGCAAGTTGAAGTTAGCCTTATGGGCAGATAGGATTATAGTGAAGAAAGCCACTCGGAAGTCTCCCTTTGAGATTGTATATGGTCTGTAGTCAAGGTTACCCATAAAAAATCTAATTCCAATTTACAAGTTTATTCAAGATGAGGAATTGGATGTCTCAAAGCCAATGCAAGACATAATCATGAAATTGACTGAATTAGATAAATTGAGAAGGGAGAGTCAAAAGACCAATATCAAGTTGCAAAAGAAGATGAAATACCTATTTGAAAAAAGAGCAACTACCAAAAAATTCAAACTAGATCACTTAGTACTTCAATGGAATGTGAGAGTAGAAGATAAAGGGAAGGATAGAAAGTTTGAATCATTATGGCTTGGTCCCTTTGTGATTCATGAGAGTTTTAGAAAAGATTCCTACTTGTTGAAGAATATGGATGATGAAATTTTTGAGTTTCCAGTGCATGGGCAATTCTTGAAACCCTTCTTCAATTAAGTTTTTGATTTTCATGCATATGTAAATCTCTTGTAATCTTTTTATAGGTTTGCTTCCTTTCAGGTTGTGTGTTTCTATTCCTAGGTTAGTGTGGTTTTTGGTCTGCATCCTAGAGATTTGTGGTTCTTGTTTATGTTAGCACATGTAAAAAATTTCATGGCCTCATCATCTTTCCTCTAGTCTCTGTAGTATTTTCATGCCCCTAGCCTCAAACCCTAGTTCAAAATTTTAAAAAATCTAGCCGTTGCATGAAAACTATTTTCTTTATCCTAGCCCTCTTCTATTTTAATGTTACTTTTTCAGGTCACTTAAGTCCAAAAATACCCATGTGCTAAAAGGTTGTGACCCCTTGTTCTATTCAAGTAGTTTGTTGCATGATCACATGAGCCATTTTCCTGTTATGTGATCATGTGACTAAGGTTTCATGTCAGGGTCCCCTTTAATATTTTCCCAAGTCCCGTGCCTTAATATTTCCTATGTTTCAGCCTTAATGTTTCCTAGGCCTAGTCTCTCTAACACCATCTTGATCTGATGGTTGTCGTTAAAGTGCAAGGGATCTATCAGAGCTATGCGAGATCGTGATGACCGTTGATCTTACTTTATGACATGGCACTTCAAATTGTGGGTCCATAATGACATGTATGCACAAATGGTGATCTCTGATTGGTCCATGATATAATATGGTGGTAGTTGTCAGTGGGACCTAGTTTCTAAGTTTGTCAGAGGGTCCTGACATTGTCAGAAAATCAATGATGGGCATATGATCTTATGGGATGTGTCAGAGGTTTAAGCTCATGTGACAACCATTGATTCTACCTTTTTCAGAGGGGATAAAGTGTAGCGGGTCCACATGCTAGGTGTGTTGATTTTTTGTTATCTAATTGGTCCATGTTGTGTGATTTGGATGGTTTCAGTAGGGCCTTTTTCCCAAATGGTTAAAGTATAGTAAGATCTTATGGTTGTCATTATACCATTAAGATGAGATGCATGAAGTTTAGCATCATGGTATAGCAACAACCATCTGATGAAGAGGTGGATGAGATAGTATGAAGTGGGTCCTCCAGTGCTGACATGCATTGTTTTCATTAGCCGAGCAGGAAGGTGATTAGGATTTGTTAGTGGGCCTGAATCTTTCAAGGGGCTAACAGTGTAGCAGAATCTATGGGTGTTGTGTGATCACATGGAATCTTTTCAAGCCATGTGATCATGCAACAACCATTTGATTGGAAGGATTTTTCTTTGTGGGTCCTATGTTTGTGATGACCTGACAAATACAGTGAATGGTATAGTGACAAGTGGCATAAAGTGGGCCTAGGAAGGGGTTCTTTTTAAAAGGTAAATCATAAAGACCACAAAATATGATGATTTGATGGTTAGGACTTAAAGTTGATCAAGTTTTAAATTTTGACCACTGATTCACTACTAGTGCCTTGGAAATGACCATTGTATTTCAAATTCAAATTTGCAGAGGGTTTTCCATGATAGAAAGGACTAAAATTTATTCATCAAGCAGTCGAATCTAGTAGAATTGGTTTTGTTGACTGCTGTAGTTTGGTCCAAAGTATTCCATGATCATTTGTAGGGGTCTATACTGCATGGTTTTGTGCTTGAGGTGTGTTTTTAGGTGGCTCATTTGACTGGTTTTCATGGAAATTCATTGTTGTTCTATACTATTCTCATAGATTTTGATGATTGCAGATATGTTTGAGATTCATTTTCTCTGGGTTTCCTATGTTCCTTCCCCTGTAATAACTTTTGTTGTATTTTTGATTGGTTGGGTAGTTGAAGCCCTAACCCTAGTCACCCAAAGATTGATGCATCATCTTTGAGAATTCCAAGGTGACTAGGGGTATAAGTATTTAGTTTTTTGATAGAGTAAGGGTTCAGTCCTGAGGTTCTATTCTGAATTTTAGTCAGTTCTAGTGGTTGTGATTGTATGAACATTTGAGGAAAGAGGAGCTAGATTTTGGGTCTCTTTCCTATCTTTGTGTTGCTTTGATTGTATATTGATCCTGAATATGTTAATGAGAATGCTATTGAGTTCCAATCTTGCATTTGTGTATGTCTTCTTATTTTGGTTTTGAGCTCATATATGTTAGTGTCACAAAGTGTATTAGCATATGGTAAACAAAGAGTATTGTGAAGTCATCTCTGAGTTCCTAATGAAGTTAAGATTAAAGTCTTTTAGGTGAGTTCAGTGAGTTTACAACCAAATAAGAATATGATGTCCTTGTGTTTGAGGGAGAGGGGTAATAGGAAAAGCACTTATCCTGAGTCCAAGAGTGTTTGATTTAAGATCTTCAGCTAATGTATGTAATTGGGTGACTCTTTGCCCTAGGTTAGGGCACTGGTCCATCCTCTGGAGGCATTTTGTTGTCATCAATCACACACACCCAAATTTAAATGATAATATCTTTCAGTCAGTTAGTAAAGGACATAGTTGTATATTTTTTTGAGACTCCTTTAGAGAAGTGAGTAAAGGGTACACCCCCCTAATCATTAAGGCTCAGAGTGTAGGAGGATCTCATTTTTGATCCTTGTTAATTGGCCCTCTTCCTTGTATACTTTGGAGTGGTGATAGAGTCAAAGTATCATTAAAAGTTATCCATCAAAGTAGAAATCTACAAGTTGAAGATCAAAGGGAAGAACCAAAAAAATGGTGACTCTGTTGGGGAGAGTCTAGAGATAAAAGTTTTCAAAGTGCACTCTTGTTTTCCCATTGTATTCAGTCATGGATTTCCCACTTTAGTTGGTGGTGAATCAAAATGTTAGAACCAGTGCTATAAACTATAAAAGATGAACAAAAGGAGGAATACTAGGTCTTTTGTCAAGAAAAATCTGGAGGTCACTCTAGAACAATTACCTAGACAGGAGAGGAAGAGTTGGATCAGAAGAAATAGTGAGTCTACTAGTGACCCCATAAGAGAACAAAAAAATACTAGAGGTAGACCACCACATGTTTCCTCAAGTGAGGAAGGTTCACAAGGTAGAGTTTCTAGATCAGATGGTGGTTTCTCTCAAAATAAATTTTATGATACCCTAGAAGTTGTATTTCAAGATAAGGGTTCATTACCTACAAGTTAGGATGAACAAGCCAGAGAGATGGGTATTGAGATTGATTTAGATCTTGATGAAGATAATTTCAAAAGGTAGCCCATGGAACCAAGGCAATGCATTTCCCACATCAGCATCCTACTAATGTGGAAGTATCATCAAGCTCTGAAGACAACATGATAGATCCACATGACCTAAATGCACTTAGGTTGTAGTTGGTAGAGCAAGATGCCATATAGAAAATGTTACAAGAGGAGAGAGAGGCTAAAAAAGTAAATGCTCTAATGCAGAGGTAGTCTCTTTTAAGAAAAATTAATGAAATGAAGGAGAGAAACAAGATGCTTGCTTCTACTCCTAGGGTGTTGCAGCATGATGTTTTTGTTGATCTTGAAGCTCTAAGAAGTGAGTAGGAATGCTTTTTGAAAGACCATGAGTTTGATGAAGAGGGCCCTATGATCAGACAAGTGCAAAGTTATGCTCCTTTGCCTAAGGGTAGGAATGAACATGAGATCACTAGGCCTACTATAGTTATTAATGAAAAAGGAAAGAAAAAGATGGTGGGTGTCCAAATAAGAAAACCAGTCACAATACCAGGGGTCCCACCACCTAAATCAAATAGCAAGACAAAGATAGAAAGAAAAATAAAAGAGGATGAAGCTCTTGCTCAAGAGTTGGAAAGAGCTGAAGTTGATGCTGCTATTGTAGAGAAAAGAAGAAAGATCTAGTTCTTGAGGGCTTCATCAGCTAATGTTCATGGCCCATCTTCTATTGAGCTAGGTATGCCATCTATGAACACTACTATTCCACTTAGAAATGCTACTACTAGTAATCTAATTCCTAATGTATCTAATGTGCAAGTGGGTGGGAATGTAGATAAAAATAATAATTCTAGTGGGAACAGTAGTTTAGGATTTCAAAGAAGACCTATGCAACTAGAAGGCTATAGGAAAATTAGTTTTGATGGGATACCAGGCTACCCAAATGCTTTTCTGAATGATATAAGAGATAAGGTACCTAAATTTTCTAGTAATAATGCTATTAGTTGTGAGGAACATCTTAGGTTATTTGTTGATATGCTTAATGATTATGAGGTAGAGCATGAGGATGTAGTCATGAAATTATTTGTTCAATCTCTAATGGGGGATGCTAGAGATTGGTTTAAGAGACTTCCTGATAAATGTATTGATACTTGGGATTCTTTTAAGAGATATTTTCAAGAGGAGTATGGTGACAGGCCTAATGCTAGTTTCATGTTGAATGAATTCAATATCATAAGGAAAAATTAGAATGAATCTATAATTGAATTCCATATGAGATTTTAGAAGGGTATGCATAAGTTGTTTCAAGTTATGCGATTAGATGATAATGTCTATTTGACCACATACTTCAATGCATTTGATGGAAAGATGGGATACTTGTTGAGGGATAAAGAGCCAAGAACCCTTCGAGATGCTTTTAGGATTGCTGTCAATATTGAGAACAATATGAAGATATAAGGGAAGTTGGGTGGGAAAAGAGATTATCCAAAGTTGTTTTGAGACAAGATATACAAAAAAGAAAATGATAGGAATGTTAGAACTAGGAGGCAAGAGGAAGATAAATTGGATAAGGTGCTCAATGCATTGAAGGATTTGAAGGCACCTACAAATAGGAACATCAGTGCTCCTACCAATGAAAGGCCTTAGTTCAACAATAATTTCAATAAGTAGAATAGATTGCAAAACTACCCCTACAACACCCAATGGAAGGATGGAAAGCCTGTTGTCCCTATTACAAGAGGAAATAATAATAGAGGTGTCCCTGACCCTCTACAAAAACCTTCAATAAATGTCATGGAGGACATAACTTGGTGTGTTGCATGCCAATCCCCTCATTTTGCAGAGCATTGTGTGGTTACACATTCTATGGCTGCAAATCAGGATTGTGGCAATGAGGAGATAGATCAAGAAGAGACTCATGATGATGTTGGATGCAACATGGCTACTTCATATCTAGGATATGAAGATGATTCTAATTTTGATGAAGAAGTAGATGTAAATGTGAAGAGACACACTCAGACCCTTTTTCATCAAGAGGTTTTTTCTGATAGTAAAGACATTGATAAGAAGACATGTAACATGAACTCTTCTTTTGAGCCAGTAAATTTAAGAAGACCTTCTATAGAAGAGATGGATAGGATTACTGTAGAAATGATTTCTCAAGTGCAAACTAGAGGCATGGTGGCAAGGGATACAAATGGGAAAGCTACGGGAATGTTTATAAAGCATACCAACTCTGGAGAGTCTAATGAGAACAAATCAAAAGATGATCAGATGTTCAAATTCAAGATTGTAAAAGGTAAGAATTGTGAGCCTAAGGGAGTTGGAATTGAAAGATTTTCTGGTGATATTGAGAAGCCAGTTAAAACAATGGATAAGAATGAAAAAATGAGGGTGGCCAATAAACCTAATGTATCAAATAGGAAAAAGGACACTAAGGTAGTGCAGATTGAGATTCCTCCCACTACTCCTGTTGATATGTTATCTATATTGTCCCAAATTATAGTTAAGGTTCCATTTTTAGAATTGTTGACGATCCTTGAACACAAAGACAGAGCTATTGCATGGGTAGATAATGTTCATAATAATGATGTTGCATGCAATATGTCTCAGGATAGAGCTTTGAAAGGTGTTGTTGCTTAGGGAATTGTATCTCAAATTCCTCCTATATATTTGGATAATTCTATCAATGCTAGCCTTGAAAATATTGATCCATTATTTTTAAGTGTCCTTGTGAATGGAATGAAATTAAGAAATTATATGATTGATAGTGGTGCCTCTAATAATATTATTCCTTTTAAGATTATGGAAAAATTGGGCCTTAAAGTTGATACAATTCAAGGCAGATGTTGTGCAATGGATTAGAGGGAGGTACCAGTTATTGGGACTATCAATGCAATGCAATATAGGCTAGCAGCATATCCAGAGAAAGAGTTCACAATGAGTGTTTTGGTGGTGGACATCCCTCCTCATTATGGGATGCTGCTATCTAGAAGGTGGAGTGCTACCATGGGTGGAAGTTTACAATGTGATCTATCCTATGCCACTTTCAAGATTGATGATCAGTTTGTCAAGATTGAGTGAGAACGAAGAGTATGCCACATGATTGAGAGAATTATTAATAATGAGACTACATGTTTTTTGGATACTAATATTAATGCTTTTAGGGTAGAGATCCCTGTACTTGAGAAGGAACCTATTTTGTCACCTATCTCTATTGAGGTAAGTGTTAATTTTGTGAAGGGTGATTTTTAGGTAATGTACTTTGATGGTGCAAATTACAATGATGGAGTAGGAGTAGGTATTTTACTTATTTCTCCTAATGGAAACACCTATAAATTTTCTTTCACATTGAATTTCTTTTGTACCAAAAATATAGTAGAATATGAGGGATTGTTGTTAGGACTAAGGTTGGCACAAAAACATGGTATTAAGTTCTTAAGTGTTGTTGGTGAATTTGAGTTGGTGGTATCTCAAGTTAGGTCAATGTATGTTTCCAAGAACAAAAGGCTAAAACAATATAGGAATGCACTTTGGGATTTGATTGAACATTTTGATGCCTTCAATATTGAGTTGAAGGATAGGAGTAACAATAAGATGGCTGATTTTTTAGCCAATATAGCAATCAATCCCAATGATATTACATTTACTGGTATCTCTAAAGTTGAAATTCAGGCTAGGCCTAGTATACCAAACAATATTGAAAATTGGCAAGTTTTTGATGATGATAATGATATCTTGAAGTTTATGAGTTGTGAAGATCAGTATCATGGTCAAGAATTTGACTGTTCAACCTTGGTTGAGTCAGTAGAAGGAAAGGAGGTTGTCTTTGGCAATGAAGTTATTCAACTTAAAAACAACAAGGTTCCCAAGGGGCTTGTTGTCTTGGAAACTGTCTTTGATAACCAAGATAGAGTTCAAAAGAATATCAAAAGAGAAGGTCATGCTGATCTAGAGGAGATAAATCTAGGAACACATGAGGCACCTAAGAAGGTATACATTGGTAGGGACATGTCTCACAATGTGAGAAAATCTTTGATTGAGTTATCGAGAAAATTTAGGCATGTTTTTGCATGGTCATATGATGACCTAAAGGTTTATAGAGAAGACTTATTTCAGCATATTATTCCTTTGAGAGAAGATGCTAAACCTTTTCGACAAAAACAAAGGCCTATCAATCCCACTTTGGCACCTAAGATATAAGAAGAATTGATGAAGTTAAGATATGCTAGCATTATCAAGCCTATAAGGCATTCTTCTACGGTGTCAAATCTTGTCCCTTTCAGAAAGAAAAATGGTGACATCAGACTTTGTGTGGACTTTAGGAATTTGAACATCAGCCCATTAAAGGATAACTATTGTCTGTCCAATGTGGAAGCTATGTTGTAGAGAGTGACCGGATAAACATTCATGTCTATGATGGATGGTTTCTCTGGTTATAATCAGGTAATTGTCAAAGAGCCAGAATAGTTTAAGATAACTTTCACAACACCTTGGGGGACATATGTTTATGTGATGATGCCTTTTGGTCTCACAAATGCTAGTGCTACTTTTCAGAGGGCAATGGATGTTGCCTTTTCAAATTTTATTGATGTTTTCCTTGTTGTTTATCAAGATGATTTAACTACCTATTCCAAGAAGGAAGAAGACCACTATACTCATTTAGAGAAAATATTTGTGAGGGCTTTGGAATATGGCATTTCATTAAACCCAAGGAAATGTGCATTTGGTGTCACTGGGGGTAAGTTACTTGGCCACTTAGTGGGGAAGCAAGGAGTTAGGATTGATCCTGAGAGGGTGGAAGCCATTGATAAGATTCAGTAGCCAAAGAATATTAAAGTGATTTAGTCCTTTTTTGGTCAGGTAAACTTGTTGAGAATATTTGTAATAAACTTTGCTAAGGTCACTAGACCTATATCCAAGATGTTGAAGAAAGGATCTGCTATTACATGGGAGTGTGAGCCTAATGAAGCTTTCAAGAATATCAATAAGGCCATTAAAGATGCACTTGTTCTTAAGGAACCTAATTATAGTATCCCAATTCATATCTTCTCTTTTGCATCTTTTCATACTATTTCTACAGTGTTGTTGTAGAAAAATAAGGATGGTTTTGAGTAGCCTATTACATTTTTTAGTAAATCTTTGCAGGCTGCTGAACTGAAATATGACATAAATGAAAAACAAGCTTATGCATTGGTCAAGGATATGAAAGCTTTTAGGTGTTACTTGATTGGAGCAATTTTGATTGCCTTTGCGTCAATTACAATAGTCAAAGATATTTTCTCACAGCAAGAGGTGTCTGGGAGAAGATGCAAATGGATCAATAGGGTCCAAGAATTCAACATTGATATCCAAATTACTAAATTGGTTAGAGGACAAGGATTGGCAAAACTGATGGCTCAATCCAATCTTGATGCAAATCAGATAAATCAAGTTGAAATTGATTATACATGTGACATGGATGATTGTATCTGGTATCAAGATATCATCTATTACTTGAGGAATATGAGATGTCTAGTAGGAATGAATTATAATCAGAGGAGGACATTAAAATTATAGGCCATCAAGTATGTAATTGTGAAATGTATATTGTATAGAAAGAATTTGGACTGCATACTTTTGAAATGCGTTGATGAGGACCAGGCTAACAAGTTGTTAAAGGAAATGCATGAGGGAGTTTGTGGTGGGCATTATATGGGTAAAACCACTGCTCATAAGATCTTGAGAGTAGGATTTTGGTGGCCTACAATCTTCAAGGATGCATAAAAGTTGGTAAGGAGGTGTGATGCTTGTCAAAGGCTCTCTGGTAAGCTTAAATTTTTAGGTAACATGCCATTAAAACTAGTAGAAGTACAAGCTCCTTTCCAAAAATGGGGAATTGATTTCATAGGGGAGATACCAAACAAGTCAAGTGGAGGACACTCATGGATCTTAGTTGCCAATGATTACTTTACTAAGTGGGTAGAGGCTATCCCTACAAGAAATGCAACTAGTAAGGTGGTAATTGATTTTCTGTTGAATAATATTGTTGCAAGGTTTGGGTTCCTTGAGAGAATAGTAAGTGACAATGCCATGTACTTCAGGTCTGCTGAATATAAGGACTTTTGCAAAGGTTTAGGAATTCAGATTTCTTATTCCTCACCTTATCATCCATAAGGAAATGGTCAGGAAAAATCTACTAATAAGAGTTTGATTAAGATCCTTAGGAGGATCCTTGAAAAGAATAAAAGAGCATGGAATTCAAAACTACCATTAGCTATATGCACTAATAGGGTGACTATGAAGAGGGAAATTGGTTGTGCACCATTTAACCTAGTATATGGAATAAATGCAAGAATGCCTCAAAATAATCTACTAGAAATGTATAAATTTGTGCAATTATATGATGATGATATAGATGATGAGATGCAATTGAGAATTGAGGACCTCATTAGGCTAGATGAAACTAGGAGAGAATCAATTGCAAGAAATTCCAAATTGTAGTTATAGGGTAAGAATTTGTATGAGAAGAAGACTGTTGACAGGATGTTTGAGCCTAGTGATTTGGTGTTAATTTGGAATGCCAGATTGGAGGATAAAGGAAAACATGGTAAATTTGACCCAATCTGGTTAGGGCCATATCTAATTCATGAGAAATGGGGCCAAGATTCATACATTGTGAAAGAGTTAAATGGTGATATTTAGGAATTTCTAGTTCATGGACAATTCTTGAAGAAATACTTCAATTGAAGGTATTTTTTTTTCCATAAATAGTAGTTAGGTCTGTACATTCTATAAATTTTTTAAAGTTGCTTGCCCCTGTCCTTTTTTGTCTTGGTCTATAGGGTTTTGGTCATGTTTCTCTTTGTTGTCAATTTTTCCAGTGGGATGGTCTACTTTAACAAGTGATTCTAGATCCTTGATATGCCTATAGGAGGCATACATCCCCAAACAGAACCATTGTTAGCACATGTAAAAAATTTCATGGCTTCATCATCTTTCCCCTAGTCTCTATAGTATTTTCATGCCCCTGGCCTCAAACCCTAGTTCAAAATTTAAAAAATCTAGTCATTGCATGAAAACCCTTTGTTTTATCCTGGCCCTATTCTATTTTAATGTTACTTTTTTCAGTCACTTAAGTCCTAAAATACCCATGTGCTAAAAGGTTGTGACCCCTTGTTCTATTTAAGTAGTTTGTTGCATGATCTCATGAGCCATTTTTGTGCTATGGGATCATGCAACTAAAGTTTCATGTTGGGGTCCCCTTTAATATTTTCCTAAGTCCTGTTAGTGTTTGAACCTGCAGATTAATCAAATACTCAAATAATCCCAATGGCTGTAACCTAGCAAGTTACAAACTACTAAGGTATTAAGGTTAAAAACTTCTTCACTTCGAGTAATACATACTCAGGCGGGTGTACCTCTATCAATTCGACATTCAGCTGAGCTCTGAATTGAGAATTAGCTCCTTCACTACTCTGTTACTGCCTTCAAAATCCAAATCAATAAGTTGTTAAAACTCTGAGTATAGCCCAAATCATCCTGATAGACAACATCATGATATAGACTATAAAAATAGCAGCACGATACAATGGCTTAAGGATATTCATCCTTCTTCCTTTTAGAGTTAAACTCAGGGAAGGGTTAACCTCATTTATTGCTTCTACAAAGCACTGAAATACATATTTATGAACTTGTCATAATATGACTCAAGTCTGGAAATTATGCATATGAAGTAAAATTTTAATCAATTATATATCTGGATGGTAAACGAATGTAAGTGGATCTAAAACCAGTCCCTTATCCGCTAGGCATCAGAGTCGAACTCTACCTTCACATATATCTATTAAAACGAATACAATGAAACTCAAATAACATGCCTAACATATCATTGTTTCCATTCCTACACCTGTCATCAAATCCACATATAGATATTCAATTCCCAGAGACCTCCCCTAAGATTTTACTCTTTCCTTGAAAGATACTTAAGCTCAACCCCTACATTCACCTTGTGAAAGATGTATTTAAACTGTCTTACAATTTAAATGCATTAAGAAAATAAAACATCCCACATGTAAAGACAATCAAATTGTAGTAACAGAATGCCAGTGTATTTGTATTAATTGATAAAATGCATTCGTACAATTTTCCTTGATTTCACAGAAAATCAGGTTCTATATTTCAGACCTCTCCTTTACAAAATATTTTCCAACCCTGATCAACAATAGGAACAGACTATTTATACTAATCAACCATCCTGGAATCCTCGAAAGGATGCAACAAGCTTTAGATGGCTGATAGAAAATTGCGCTAGAAAACAAAAGAAAATACAAACAGAAAGATATTTAATAAAGACAGCAAGGCGTATTTTTAGTTCTGAACAACTTTTGCAGCTGGCACCTTTGTTTGTAGATATTTTCAGAGCAGTTACCAAGTTTGTCATATGAATGATGACCGCCATTACAGGCTAACTTACATCATTCTCTGTTTGAACACGCTTTCCCTCAAATTTTGGATCAGGTGCCAAGTGCGATCTATTCTTCTTCCTCCTCCGTCAGCTGGATGACTGGTTTCTTCTTCTTCTTTGTGATTAGCTTTTCCCAAGCTACCACATCATCATCGGATGGCCAGTCGTAACTCTGCAGCTCCTGTAACAAGTTGACTTGCCGTTCCCATGTAGAATCAGTTACATTTTTAACTTTTGATATAAACTTGATACAGTCACCTTCAACTTTGAATAAACTATCAATTATATTGTTAGTTCCTTCCATGTCCAAAGCCTTATTGTCTTTTAGGAAGGCATCTTGATTGATGACCAACTAACCCATTGACAGCTTCCAATCTTCCAGCTTAACCACATTTCCATTGTCATCATATACCGGGGGCAGATACTTGCTGTAGTCTTTATCAAACATGGCTAACTTAGCCTTTATTTGGTTTGATTTTCCTTTGAAAAACTTTGACGCTGCACTTATTAGGCCAATCCTTTCAAACACATCAGTTACTACTTTTGGGATATCAGGCCTCTGTTCTTGTAAACTGTCAAGCTTATCAAACAATAAATTCCTCCCAGACCAAATACTATAGAGTGGTTCCAAGGTGGCCAAATAGTCATTCACCTTTTGATTGGTCTGATGTAATAGGCTGACTGATTTATGAACTGCATCCATCCTGTCCTTTATTTTGTCCCGCCTGTACTGCACTATTTTGGTTATAGTGTCCAGGGATGCATCCAATTTCACCTTTTCCAAGTCTTCAGCAGGTCCCTCAGTTGCCTCCAAATTTACCTGAACAGGTACCTCAACTTGCAAAGGAGGAGGAGGAATTATTTTTGAGGCTTCCTCAAGTTTGACATTTATTTCTGCCAGCTCATCTTCCAACTATTTGATCCTCATCATTTTCAGATCTCTGTCCTTGGCTACCATGCTTGAACTCTCAAACAATTTGGCATATCTTTCTGACAGCTGAGCTGTCTTAGCTTCATTCAGATTAGCCCAATGAGTTACTACCTTGGAGACCTCAAGGTCTGTTGTATTTTGTACAGTCCATATAATTTTATTCCCCTCCATCTTATCCTCTATACTCAATAGGGATGGCTTTTGAGTTTTGGGAGCCATGGACCACATTGCAACAGCCTGGGATTTAGGGTCATAGCCACTTCCTCTAATCATGTCACCAATGTGAACTTCATATGAGAGGCTACCCTCTGGTTGCTTTCTCAGTTGATCAATGAGGAATGCAGAAGTCAGATCCCATCCTGGGGTTAACAACATTCCACTTGATTTAACCAAATCTCTGGCTTCATCCACTGTGATGGGATCAAGGCTAGGATCATATGAAGTAAGAGCTCTGAAAGTTTCTTCACTTGGCTCCATACCTTCAGGCAGAGCTTTCTTCACTTCTTGCTGCTTGTTCCAAATGAGAAAACTCTTGAACTCATCAGTCTTAATGAACTGATCATCACTCAAGAATTCCTCTTGATAGACCTCTCTGATATCCTTCTCTAACCATAAGGACTTTTCTCTGTCTTTTTGCTCAATGGCTATCTTCTTGCCTGCTCTTATTGCTTTCCTCAATTGATGATGGTATTGCCTATCACCTAGTACAAGAGTAGATGCTCTGTCAATTTCCCTTCTTTGTCTCACATGCCTTGAAGGTTCACCTTCCTCAAGCCTCTGTCTCTTCAATGGTGGCTCTGAGATATCCTGCATTTCTGGTTGATCTTGAGTAAGATCAACAACTGGTGGTCTCTCAACCTGTGGAGGACTATCTTCTTCTTGTGACTCATCAGTAAATTCTTCCTCATCAGAAGATGAATAATCTTTCTTCTTCTTCTTCTCTGGCTCATTCTGATCAATCAAGCCTTCCAATTGATTTGCCAAGGTGTCATACTTTACAATCATCCCATCAATCCTCTTCAAATAAGGAAGATCAGGGAAAAAACCCTCAAAAGGAATCTGAGATGCTTTCAACTGGTTGGACAAATTGACTAAATCAAAGAATCTGTACCATCTCCTTTTAACTTCATCTTCATCTAAGATGTTTCTGATCACATCTTCTTCATCCAAACCTTCATGCTCTTTGATCACACCAATGTTTGGGATGTAAGTCATCCTGGCAGTCTTGATGAAATCCTCAGGATCTATGTGCCTACAAGCACCAGTAACCATTTTGAATTGTTGTAGCCATGCACTAATTTGAGGAAAAGCCCTCTTTCCTATCAGGAAATCACCTACCTTGAATTGCCTGGGTGTGAATGTACCCTTCCTGTGAGGGGCCAGGAGCTCTTTATCTGTACACATAAGCTGCCAAACAAATTCCAAACAAGCCAACCTCGGAGGCACATACTTTGGTAATAAATGTGGGGGTTGGGGACAGCCATAAACTCTGATAATTGTGGAATTATCTCCCAAGTAGAAATCACCCCAATTGTGATTTCCATCCCACTTATCCACATACTGCAGTGGTCTTAAAAGCCTGAGGACTCTAGGAGATAACCTAGTGACATTTATACCTAACATCCTGATAATTGGATAAATAATGAAATTCTGAAAAACAAAAAAATTTGCCTCATTAGATGTAGAATTCCATGTCCTCACCCACAACTGCACTGGATTGTGCTGATCTTTGAAACTGAACCTTGGTTTTAACATGTTTGCATCAAAACTGTTGATGTTGAAAAATAGAATCAAATGCATTAATAGAGAATAATGCATGAACTCAATAGGACTTTTACTTTCTTGGATAGACATTAGCCCCTAATGCATCCTATCGATCACATACTGAATGTAATCATAGTCAGTGTTTACCAAAGGATTTTGAATATCCAGGATGTTCATCAGCAAGTCAGCTGGTAAAAATTCTGCATTCCCATCCATTCCCAAAACTCTACATAATGCATAACAAGTATATCTCATATAATGATGGAGGGATTTGAACTGGTATGGGGCATTCATGTTAGTAGGAAGGGGGGCTATATATTTGTCCTGCTTTGGCATATGCTTAACCAACTGGTCTTTTACTGACCCTACATTGCTTTTGTATCTTGCCTTTTCTTTGTTTAAATCAATTTCAGTGGAAAAGGACGTGTATAGACCAAAAGCTTTCATAAAAGATCCCCTATCAAGAGTAACTAAGGGTGATTGGTCTTCTTTTCTGATTGTCCTTGAGATAGGGTCATATCTTCTGGCTAGGGAAACAATTAAATCAATATCTAGGAAAACGTCAGGGACAACCATTTTTCCTAGTCCTAGCACCCAACCATTACATACAGGAACATGCTTATTTCTATTGCTGTAAAAGAAATTGAAAATGGTGTAACCTGTGAATTCCAGAGTGATTGGGTCTCTACACCGTTCCAAAAGATCTTGAAACATGTCATCAGTAGCCCTCTTGTTCTGACTGGAGCCCGGCAACAGTTTCAGGAATTCATCTAAAAAATTAGGCTTATTCTTGTCCTCACCAGCTTTGGATTTGGCCTCACCACTGGAAGACGCTGCACTCTTCTCAGGTTGACTCATCTTTGCTACTGGAACACCTTCAATTCTCTGTATCTCAAATGCTTTTATGCTCGGAAATGCTCTGGACAGACAGAAACTCTCAATGACTGAAACTTGAACAAATAAACAATGAGCTTCAACTTATTTATCGATATGAATCCAAGGTGTGCAACTACCACAGTTAATGCAAATCTCCTTAATGGATCCCATATTCAATTTCATGTACCCCCAGATTTCAAATTTCAAGCTCGCCATGTCCGGATGTTGATAGATAGATTAAACTACTTGAAAACAAGGTAAAGAGGGAATGATCAGGATTCTGTACTTTAAAACTGTTTGCGTCATGCAATCTTTCTTCTTGAAGCTGATTTGATGGCTTACTGGTTTTATGTCCATATTGACAAAGTACTTTATCTATGTGGCAATGGTCCTTTTTCCTTTTCCTTTATGACCCTTTTCATCTGAGCTCATTTAGCGAACCAGCGACTAATGGCTTCTCTTAATCACTGAATAGAATGCTAACCCTAGCTATCAACCGGAGAACTGGCGACCACTGGCTTCGCTAGTTCTCTAAATCTTTGTTTGACCCTGGTTCACATCTGGAGAACTAGCGACTATTAGCTTCACGGGTTCTCAGAATCCTATCCTTAACCATCCAAGCATTTCGTGAATCAGCGAACAAAGGGTTTCCACTTACACAGTTAACCTGCAATTACCATTTGGCGAACTAGCGAACAAAACCATCTCCCATTCTCTTAATGTTATGACTGACGGTCAATTTTCCTGGAGATCTAGCGAACAAAGGGTTCGCGCATTCGCTAAAAGATATACTTAACCGCTTGACTGTCTGGAGAACTGGCGAACACTGGCTTCGCTGAGTCGCTAAATCATTTAACTTAATCATCACTTTATACCAGGATTCCAGATTGACCGTTGATCTTCATTAATCGATGGCTACCGCTAGTTCTCTGATTATCAAAACCCTTAACCATTTAATTCCGAGAATCAGCGAACAAAGAGCATTCGCTAATTCTCCAAATACTCTATATCAGTGACAATTTCATTTCGAGAATAAGCGACTGAAGCCTTAAAACTTATCATCCATTGATTCGCTTATTCACCAGATTGCTTTAACCTTTATCCTTTTATTCAGAGAACTAGCGACCAAAGGCTTCGCTGAATCGCTAAATGGTTTAGCATGTTACCAACTTATTCCGAGAATCAGTGAACAAAGAAAAATTATCTCCACTGAAATCCTTTTGGGCAAACCATCAGAACCGCCAAATTTAGAGGATAGCATTATTTTCAATTAGTCGCTCATTCGCCAGATCAAATATGCAGGACCCACAGATATCTTGAGATTAAAATAGGGCCGTTGATTTTGAAAGCAATCCACGGTATTCGCTAATTCTCTAGTTGAAACAACCCTTGACCGCCAGATTCTGAGAACAAGCGAACACAGAGCATTCGCTGAGTCGCTGGATTGTTTCAAAAGACCGCCAAGTATTGCGAGAACTGGAGATAACCGCCATTTGCTAGTTCTCGGAAAGGAAAATTGAAACCACCGAAACACTTGGAGACTTAGCGAACAAAGGGTTAAAAGCTTGGCTTTAATGCATTCGCCAATTCACTGGATGTTTGGGATAACCACTGGAGGATCTAGAGAACTGGCGACTGAGACCTTAATAATGAACATGAACATGACTCATTCGCTGAATCGCGAGATTGTTTTGACCTTTGATAATACATTTCCCGATTCAGCGAACACTAGGGGCAAATAAGCATGTGCACAAATAACAACTTAAGTGATTAAAAGGTAACCAAGAAAAGAAACAAGAAGGCCACATGAAGTTTGGAAATGAATGGAAACATTTCGGAAGACAAGACCTAGGGTAAGGGTTTTCCTGAACATGTCAAGACCATTTTCACGACACTTTACAAACCCTAGTCCAGGAAAAACACTCGCATGGAGACCTAAACCATGAATTGGACTTCAAAACTTGAAAAATTTTAGGATACCCAACAGTGGCTCCATCTGAGGATGCTTGATTGTAAGGTCAAAGCAAGAAACCATGAATCTCTGGGAGGCAGACCAGAAAACTTGAACCTAAAACGAGAAGCAAACACACCTATACATATAATACAAGCCTACTGTGCATGGAAAAAAAAACTTTCAACTGAAGAAAAATTTCAAGAATTGTCCATGCACTGGCAATTCTTGCTCTTCACCATCCATACCTTGCAAAAAATAGGAATCTTTGCCATGAATTTGACAAACAATGAAAGGACCCATCCATAAGGACTCAAATTTTTTATGTTTCCCTTTGTCTTCAAATCTGGCATTCCATTGAAGAACCATGTCACCAGGCTGAAATTTTCTTACAGTAGCCCTTTTATCGAAAAGATACTTCATTTTTTGCAGCAGTTTGATGTTATTTTTCTGCCCTTCCCTTCTTATCTCATCCAACTCAATCAGCTGAACCATCCTATCTTGCAGTGGGTTGCTGATTTCAATATCTTCCTCTTGCATAAACTTGTAGATGGGAAGGAAATTATTAATTGGCAATCTTGTCTTTGCACCATAGACCATTTCAAAAGGGGATTTCCCTGTGGCCTTTTTCTTAGAAATTCTGTCAGCCCATAGTGCTAACTTTAACTTCTCATGCCAACCTCTTTTGTTCTTTTCCAAGGTCTTCTTCAGAATTTGCAAAATGCTCTTATTGCTAGACTCAGCTTGTCCATTGGCCTGTGGGTGATATGGGCTTGAATAAGACAAGATAACTCCCATTTCATCACAAAAATTAGTAATTTCCTGAGACCTAAAACTCATTGCATTGTCTACAACCAATTTGATTGGGACACCAAATCTTGTGATTATGTTGTTCATCAGGAAATCAATCACCACAGCACTTGTTGCTCCTCTAGTGGGAATAGCTTCTATCCACTTGGTGAAGTAATCAGTAGCCACCAGAATGTGACTATGTCTTCCGCTGGACTTTTCAGAGAACTCTCCAATAAAATCCATACCCCACATTGCAAAAGGGGCTTCTGCAACAACTGGATTTAACAACAATGCGCCTGAAAATTTTAGTTTCTTTGAGAACCTTTGACAAGGTTCACACTTTCTAACATAAGAGTGGGTGTCCTTAAACAATACAGGCCAATAATATCCTGCCCTTAAAATTTTATGAGCTATTGACCGAGCAGAATAATGCCCTCCACACATTCCAGAATGCATTTCTTTTAGCACCTTCTCTGATTGATGTTCATCCAAACAGAAGAGTAAAATGCCATCATTGTCTTTCCAGTATAAATCACCTTGAATGAGGACATATCTTTGAGCCTGTAATCTCAAGCTTCTTCTCTGATTATCATTCAATTCAGGTGGACATTTAGCATTTTTAATAAAATAAACAAGATCCTTGTACCAGGGTTGCATCTCAATACTAGTAACTGTATCAACATTAGCAGCAACATTATTGATCTGGACAAGGTCCATGTTTTCCTCAGTCATCAACTTAGCTAGTCCCAATCCTCTTACCAATTTGGTAATGTGAATCTCAAGGTCAAACTCTTGAATCCTGTTTATCCATTTACATCTTTTCCCTATAACTTCACTCTGTATCAAGATATCCTTTACTGCAGCATGGGGTACATAAGCATTAACCTTTGCACAAACCAAATACTGTCTGAAAGCCTTGACTGCTTTCACAAGTGCATAAGCTTGCCTTTCCATTATTTCATAATTTAGTTCAGCAGATTGTAAAGACTTGCTGAAAAAAGCTATAGGATGTTCATATCCTTCTTGATCTTTCTGCAGAAGGACAGCTGCAATAGTATGGAAAGATGCAAAAGAAAACAGGGAAAAAGGTTTCAAATAGTCAGGTGATACCAAAACAGGAGCTTCTTGAATTGTTTGTTTAATTTTTTCAAAAGCTTGCTGAGCTTCCAGGTTCCATTCAAATTTCATTCCCTTTTTAAGGAACTTAACTATTGGCTTGACCAACTCAGCAAAGTTGTCAATGAATCTTCTCACAAAATTTATTTGCCCCAAAAATGATTGCACACCCTTTATATTCTTTGGTGGGGGGACCCTTTTGATGGCTTCCACTCTTTCAGGATCAATCCTGACTCCTTCTTTTGATACTATGTGTCCCAGCAGTTTTCCTTCTGTCACTGCAAATTGACATTTTCTGGGATTCAAGGACACACCAAACTCTAAGGCTTTGAGAAAAATCTTTTCTAAATGAGAACAATGATCATCAGCCCTTTTGGAAAAAGCAGTGAGATCATCTTGATACACTACCATTAAGACATTGATCATTTCTTTGAAAGCAACATCCATGGCTCTCTGAAAAGTTGCCTCAGCATTTTTTAGACCAAAAGGCATGCGAACATATACATAAGTTCCCCAGGGAGTTGTAAAGGCTGTCTTGAATTGCTCTGATTCTTTGACTAGCACTTGGTTATACCCTGAGAAACCATCCATCATTGACAAGAGTTCACATCCAGTCACCCTATGCAACATGGCCTCCATATTAGGCAATCCATAATTATCCTTGAGTGATGCCACATTTAGGTTCCTAAAATCAACACAAAGCCGGATGTCACCATTCTTCTTCCTCACTGGTACAAGGTTTGAAACCCAAGTTGAGTGCCTAATTGGTTCAATAATACCAGCATCTCTCAGTTTTGTCAACTCAACTTGCATTTTGGTGGCCAGTAAAGGATTAATGGGTCTCTGCTTTTGTCTAAAGGGTGTGGTTTCCTCCTTTAGAGGAACTTCATGCTGGAATAAATCAGCCCTATAAGCTTTGAGGTCATCATATGACCAGGCAAACACATGTTTGTACCTTTTCAACAATCTGATCAAATTGCCTCTGATCTCCCTACTCAGTTTCTTTCCAATGTATACCATTTGTGGGGAATTTTCTGATCCTAGGTTTATCTCCTCTAAGTCTTCCAATTTTGCATTAGACTTTTGGGACAGACAACCATCATTTATTTTAAACATTCCCTCCAATTCTACTAGTCCTTTGGGTATATGATTAGAAAGTAATTGGACTATTTCATTTCCCATGATGCATTCTTTTCCTTCAATACATTCCTGCACCTCATTGAAATCTATCTGTTGACCATCATATTGATCCAGGCCTTGAAGGAATCTAAGGATATCAAGATCATCTTCAAAAACTTGCCAATTGTACACATTGTCAGGAACTGCAGGCCTAGTTTTAGTTTCCAACATGGAAACACCAGAGAGGGTGATATCATTGTTTCTCAAAGCAACATTAGCAAGAAAGTCTGCCATGATGTTATTTGACCTCTCTACCCAGAGCAGATTGAAAGCTTCAAAAAATTCTAATCTATCCCAGACAGCATGCTTATACAATTTGAGTTTCTCATCCTTAGAAGCATATTGGGATCTTACTTGGGCTACAATCAATTGAGAATCACCATGAACTTTTAAACATTTAATACCATGCTTTATGGCTACATCTAATCCCAAGATCAGGGCCTCATATTCAGCAGTATTATTTGTACAACTAAAAGTCAACAACAAGGAGTATTTGAAAGTATTACCTGATGGGGAAATGAAAACAACACCAGCTCTTGATCCTTCTTTGGAGCATCCACCATCAAAAAACATTTGCCACAAGCTATCTTTTTGCATCATCAATTCTTCCACAATTGGGTCTGTGTTCTTCAACTGAGGTAACACTTCTTCAATGACAAAATTGTTCATGTCAATATCTACAAAACAATTAAGGGCTTCCGGAGCAACCATCTCCACCATAACTGAGGAACGGGGCTCCCTGTACAACTTTACTTCTGTCCCATTCACTGGAATAGTGGCATAAGATAGATCTAGTTCCAGCTTTCCACCCACTGCTGCAGCCCATTGTCTTGACAATAACATGCCATAGTGAGGCTCTGTATCTACAACAAATACATCCATTTTGTATGTAGCCTCTGGGAATGCAGCAATTTTTACCTCAATTCCAATCAAAGTCCCCACAACAGGCACTGTCCTATTATCCATTGCATATCACCTGCCATTAGAAGTGTCAACTTGCAATCCCAATTCTTTCATTACATGATATGGCATCACAGTTGTGGTAGCACCAGAGTCTATCATACAATTTTTTAACAATAATTCATTCACAATTAAAGTGACATAAAAGGGGTTGATGGAAGAAGGTTATTGTGTTACAATTGTCCCAACACATACATCTGAGATGGGAATAGGCCTTTTCATAGAACTCCCTTCTTCTTTTTTGGTAGGAGCAAATCTCTGCTCATTTATAAGAGCCAAGACTGCTGTCTTGTGCTCTTCTATTTTCAACATTTCAAGTAGAGGGATGGACACTTTCATCTGAGACAACGCATGTCTCATATCAAATGCAGGGGAATCAGCAGGAGAATCAGATTGATCCTTTGTCCTACCAGTTTTCTTTTTGATCTTGTCAGCACTAACTTCCTCCCCTTTCTTCTTTTCACTCACAAGTTCTTGATCCTTGCCATCTATAACATTGGACTTTGGGAAACCCTTATCCTGAGGACTACCTTTGATGAATACTGATCTAGGAATTCCCTATTCATTATCCACCTTTCGATTCCTCAAATTGTATGAGGATCTTGCTTGTGTTATGGCAGCCACAGTTAAGTTTTTGATTTCCTCTTCACTGGGCTTCCTCCATTGCTTCTCATCTGATCTGTATCCCATCATATGAGTTTTATAATCATTATTATCAAATTCTTCAGGATCAGATTGAGTAAATATTTGTTGCTCATAATCAGAGAAAATCTTTCTCTTATGATCAACTTCTGGATAGCTTGCTTCATCATCTGAGGATACAAAATCCTCTATTGGATCTGTAGTAAACATGTTAATGGCGGGCTTTTTAGATTCTTCATAATCTCCTGCACATGAGTTATCAGCCTCTTCTCCTAAGGCTTGGGCCACAGCACACTGGAAGGGTGAATGAGGCATATTACAAGCTACACACCAAGGAGTGTTTTCTACATTGTGTGTAGTATTTTTCTTTAAGGGATCTAGGGTATCTTTCCCTTTTTGTACCTCATTACTGTCAAGAACAGGTCTCCCATCCTTCCAATTAGTTTTGTAAGGCATGTCTCTCAAATTAGGGGCCTTGTCCTGCCTTTGATAAGGGGGTCTTGCATCTTGAAAGTTTCTACCACCTTTATCAAATCTTGTTGGGAACTCCTTGTTAGCACCCTGTCCTTTATCCTCCTCTTTAAAAGGCCTTGCATGTTGTGGTCTGGTCTCTTTCCACAATTTACCCTCATCCCTCTTGTACATTTGGCCAGATGCCTTTCGGTTACTCTCAATATTTATGGCCAATTTAAATGCATCCCTAAGGGTGCGGGGATTTTTATCTCTTAGGAGATAAGACATTTTACCATCCATGGAATTGAAATAAGTGGTCATGCAAACCGCATCATCCAACCTCAATACCTGGAACAATTTGTACATAGCCTTTTGAAACCGGCTATTGAATTCTGACATGCTCTCATTATAATTTTTCTTGATATTATTGAATTCATTGATCATGTAACTAGAATTTACATGTTCAGCATACTGCTCCTTAAAGCTCCTGACAAATTCATCCCATGAAGCAATACTGTTCTCAGGTAACCCTCTGTAGCAATCCTTAGCATCTTCAATCAATGATTGAACAAAAAGTTTCATTATGACATCTTCATGCTCAATCTCATAGTCATTAACTTTATCTGTGAAAAACTTCAAATGCTCTTCACAGGTAATAACATTATTCCCAGTGAATAATGGGATCTTCTTCCTGATTTCATTGGGAATGGCATTAGGTTGGCCAGGAATACCATCAAAAAACAAGGGCCTATATCTATCCAAATGAACTGGTCATCTTTGGATAGTTGGCTGATTTGAAGGGGTAATTGCAATATTTTGACAAGGTATAGTTCCCACTGTACCCTGAGAAACCAAGGGAACTTGACTAGGAAATTGTCCAGATGGATATTGTCCAGAGTGAAAGGCTTGAGTATTTAGAATTACAATGTTAGGCTGAATGGATGAAGTTGTTCCTATGGTAATAGGGACAGAACTACTAGCAGATGTATTCATGTTAGCATGTAGGAAGGCAATCTTCCTTTTCATTTCATCTGCAGCAGCCTCTAACTCAAGTTTCTCAAGTTGCATAGCCAAATCCTCCTTTGCTTTCCTAGCTCTGTCTAAATCTGCACTAGCTTGAGTAGGCACATTAGGAATGGGCACAACCTTCTTCGGTTCATTTATAGCAACACCCACCACCTTTTGTTTTCCCTTATCAGGGATTTCCTTGGGAGCAATTTTAATCTCCTTGTTTATTTTGATTTCAGAGGGATTCAGTTGTCTTAAGACATGACCTGTTCCCTCAAATTCACTTTGTTTGGGCCTGGTATCCTGAGCTTGCTTTCTCAAAGCTTGCATATCACCAAACAATTCTTTATCCAAACCTTGTACATCCTGGTTTAGATCACTCACATGGGTCTCATTTCTCCTGGTTCTTTTGAGGAGTTCTTCCCTTTCCAGAAGCAATTCACGAAGCTACTGTTCCCTTATCTTCGTTCTATTAGCAATTTCTGCTAATTGCTCACGTTCTTTTTCTCTCAAAGCAATCACTTCCTCTCTTAACTTCTCAGAATCATAAGAAGCTGTTTCAACAGTAGAGGTTTCATCAGGTTGTTCAAGGGTTTCTCTAGCAGGGAAAAAACCTACTTCTGTGACTACTTCTTTCTGCATATAGACCTCTGGTGCGACCCTTTTGACATGCTCAGGATCGCTAGAAGATGAAGAAGTTTCATGAGGAAGTGGGACACGAAATCTTTCTCGAGAATGAGCCTGGGAACTAGCATTATTTTGGCCTCTCCTAGACCATTGCTTTCTGCTTGGTGTGTGGAGTTCATCCCCTATATTATCTTCTGGATGATCCCTATAATATGACCTAGTGTTCCTTGGTCGACTCATTGTAAATGACAACAATGTTTACAAAATTTTGCAAATAACAGCAACTGGTAACACAGAGTTTTTTAGAGTCACCACCCACTACTCAAGCGGGAATGAAAAAATATTTTTATTGGTCTACAAACATACAATAGACAAGATTTGCACTAACCTATTGTAGGCTATCAAAATAAATTCCCCAGTAGAGTCACCAATTTTGTTAGTGTTTGAACCTGCAGATTAATCAAATACTCAAATAATCCAAATGGCTGTAACCTAGCAAGTTACAAACTACTAAGGTATTAAGGTTAAAACCTTCTTCACTTCGATTAATACATACTCAGGCGGGTGTACCTCTATCAATTCGATGTTCAGCTGAGCTTTGAATTGAGAATTAGCTCCTTCACTGCTCTGTTACTGCCTTCAAAATCCAAATCAATAAGTTGCTAAAACTCTGAGTATAGCCCAAATCATCCTGATACACAACATCATGATATAGACTATAAAAACAGCAACACGATACAATGGCTTAAGGATATTCATCCTTCTTCCTTTTAGAGTTAAACTCAGGGAAGGGTTAACCTCATTTATTGCTTCTACAAAGCACTGAAATACATATTTATGAACTTGTCATAATATGACTCAAGTCTGGAAATTATGCATATGAAGTAAAATTTTAATCAATTATATATCTGGATGGTAAACGAATGTAAGTGGATCTAAAACCAGTCCCTTATCCGCTGGGCATCAGAGTCGAACTCTACCTTCACATATATCTATTAAAACGAATACAATGAAACTCAAATAACATGCCTAACATATCATTGTTTCCATTCCTACACCTGTCATCAAATCCACATATAGATATTCAATTCCCAGAGACCTCCCCTAAGATTTTACTCTTTCCTTGAAAGATACTTAAGCTCAACCCCTACATTCACCTTGTGAAAGATGTATTTAAACTATCTTACAATTTAAATGCATTAAGAAACTAAAACATCCCACATGTAAAGACAATCAAATTGTAGTAACAGAATGCCAGTGTATTTGTATTAATTGATAAAATGCATTCGTACAATTTTCCTTGATTTCACAGAAAATCAGGTTCTATATTTCAGACCTCTCCTTTACAAAATATTTTCCAACCCTGATCAACAATAGGAACAGACTATTTATACTAATCAACCATCCTGGAATCCTCGAAAGGATGCAACAAGCTTTGGATGGCTGATAGAAAATTGCGCTAGAAAACAAAAGAAAATACAAACAGAAAGATATTTAATAAAGACAGCAAGGCGTATTTTTAGTTCTGAACAACTTCCGCAGCTGGCACCTTTGTTTGTAGATATTTTTAGAGGAGTTACCAAGTTTGTCATATGAATGATGACCGCCATTACAGGCTAACTTGCATCATTCTCTGTTTGAACATGCTCTCCCTCAAATTCTGGATCAGGTGCCAAGTGTGATCTATTCTTCTTCCTCCTCCGTCAGCTGGATGACTGGTTTCTTCTTCTTCTTTGTGATTAGCTTTTCCCAAGCTGCCACATCATCATCGGATGGCCAGTCGTAACTCTGCAACTCCTGTAACAAGTTGACTTGCCGTTCCCATGTAGAATCAGTTACATTTTTAACTTCTGATATAAACTTGATACAGTCACCTTCAACTTTGAATAAACTATCAATTATATTGTTAGTTCCTTCCATGTCCAAAGCCTTATTGTCTTTTAGGAAGGCATCTTGATTGATGACCAACTGACCCATTGACAGCTTCCAATCTTCCAGCTTAACCACATTTCCATTGTCATCATATACCGGGGGCAGATACTTGCTGTAGTCTTTATCAAACATGGCTAACTTAGCCTTTATTTGGTTTGATTTTCCTTTGAAAAACTTTGACGCTGCACTTATTAGGCCAATCCTTTCAAACACATCAGTTACTACTTTTGGGATATCAGGCCTCTGTTCTTGTAAACTATCAAGCTTATCAAACAATAAATTCCTCCCAGACCAAATACTATAGAGTGGTTCCAAGGTGGCCAAATAGTCATTCACCTTTTGATTGGTCTGATGTAATAGGCTGACTGATTTATGAACTGCATCCATCCTGTCCTTTATTTTGTCCAGCCTGTACTGCACTATTTTGTACAACCATTTTTCCTAGTCCTAGCACCCAACCATTACATACAGGAACATGCTTATTTCTATTGCCATAAAAGAAATTGAAAATGGTGTAACCTGTGAATTCCGGAGTGATTGGGTCTCTACACCATTCCAAAAGATCTTGAAACACATCATCAGCAGCCCTCTTGTTCTGACTGGAGCCCGGCAACAGTTTCAGGAATTCATCTGAAAAATTAGGCTTATTCTTGTCCTCACCAGCTTTGGATTTGGCCTCACCACTGGAAGACGCTGCACTCTTCTCAGGTTGACTCATCTTTGCTACAGGAACACCTTAAATTCTCTGTATCTCAAATGCTTTTATGCTCGGAAATGCTCTAGACAGACAGAAACTCTCAATGACTGAAACTTGAACAAATAAACAATGAGCTTCAACTTATTTATCGATATGAATCCAAGGTGTGCAACTACCACAGTTAATGCAAATCTCCTTAATGGATCCCATATTCAATTTCATGTACCCCCAGATTTCAAATTTCGAGCTCGCCATGTTCGGATGTTGACATATAGATTAAACTACTTGAAAACAAGGTGAAGAGGGAATGATCAGGATTCTGTACTTTAAAACTGTTTGCGTCATGCAATCTTTCTTCTTGAAGCTGATTTGATGGCTTACTGGTTTTATGTCCATATTGACAAAGTACTTTATCTATGTGGCAACGGTCCTTTTTCCTTTTCCTTTATGACCCTTTTCATCTGAGCTCATTTAGCGAACCAGTGACTAATGGCTTCTCTTAATCACTGAATAGAATGCTAACCCTAGCTATCAACCGGAGAACTGGCGACCACTGGCTTTGCTAGTTCTCTAAATCTTTGTTTGACCCTAGTTCACATCTGGAGAACTAGCGACTATTAGCTTTGCGAGTTTTTAGAATCCTATCCTTAACCATCCAAGCATTTCGCGAATCAGCGAACAAAGGGTTTCCACTTACACAGTTAACCTGCAATTACCATTTGGTGAACTAGCGAACAAAACCATCTCCCATTCTCTTAATGTTATGACTGATGGTCAATTTTCCTGGAGATCTAGTGAACAAAGGGTTCACGCATTCGCTAAAAGATATACTTAACCGCTTGACTGTCTAGAGAACTGGCGAACACTAGCTTCGCTGAGTCGCTAAATCATTTAACTTAATCATCACTTTATACCAGGATTCCAGATTGACCGTTGATCTTCATCAATCGATGGCTACCGCTAGTTCTCTGATTATCAAAACCCTTAACCATTTAATTCCAAGAATCAGCGAACAAAGAGCATTCGCTAATTCTCCAAATACTCTATATCAGTGACAATTTCATTTCGAGAATAAGCGACTGAAGCCTTAAAACTTATCATCCATTGATTCGCTTATTCGCCAGATTGCTTTAACCTTTATCCTTTTATTCAGAGAACTAGCGACCAAAGGCTTCGCTGAATCGCTAAATGGTTTAGCATGTTACCAACTTATTCCGAGAATCAGCGAACAAAGAAAACTTATCTCCGCTGAAATCCTTTTGGGAAAACCATCAGAACCGCCAAATTTAGAGGATAGCATTATTTTCAATTAGTCGCTCATTCGCCAGATCAAATATGCAGGACCCACAGATATCTTGAGATTAAAACAGGGCCGTTGATTTTGAAAGCAATCCACGGTATTCGCTAATTCTCTAGTTGAAACAACCCTTGACCGCCAGATTCTAAGAACAAGCAAACACAGAGCATTCGTTGAGTCGCTGGATTGTTTCAAAAGACCGCCAAGTATTGCGAGAACTGGAGATAACCGCCATTCGCTAGTTCTCGGAAAGGAAAATTGAAACCGCCGAAACACTTGGAGACTTAGCGAACAAAGGGTTAAAAGCTTGGCTTTAATGCATTCGCCAATTCGCTGGATGTTTGGGATAACCACTGGAGGATCTAGAGAACTGGCGACTGAGACCTTAATAATGAACATGAACATGACTCATTCGCTGAATTGCCAGATTGTTTTGACCTTTGATAATACATTTCCCGATTCAGCGAACACTAGGGGCAAATAAGCATGTGCACAAATAACAACTTAAGTGATTAAAAGGTAACCAAGAAAAGAAACAAGAAGGCCACACGAAGTTTGGAAACGAATGGAAACATTTCGGAAGACAAGACCTAGGGTAAGGGTTTTCCTGAACATGTCAAGACCATTTTCACGACACTTTACAAACCCTAGTCCAGGAAAAACACTCACATGGAGACCTAAACCATGAATTGGACTTCAAACCTTGAAAAATTTTAGGATACCCAACAAGTCCTATGCGTCAATATTTCCTATGTTTTAGCCTTAATGTTTCCCAGGCCTAGTCTCTCTAACACCATCTCAATCTGATGGTTGTCATTAAAGTACAAGGGATGTGTCAGAGCTATGCAAGATCATGATGGCTTTTGATCTTACTTTATGACATGATGCTTCAAACTATGGGTCCATAATGACATGTATGCACAAATGGTAGTCTCTGATTGGTCCATGATATAATATGATAGCAGTTGTCAGTGGGACCTAGTTTCCAAGTTTTTCAGAGGGTCTTAACATTGTCAGAAAATCAATGATGGGCATATGATTTTATGGGATGTGTCAAAGATTTAATATCATGTGACAACCATTGATTCTACCTTTTTCAGAGGGGATAAAGTGCGTCGGGTCCACATGCCAGGTGTGTTGATTTTTCATTATCTGATTGGTCCATGTTGTGTGACTGGGATGGTGCTAGTAGGGCCTTTTTCCTATATGGTTAAAGTATAGCAAGATCTTATGGTTGTTGTTATACCATTAAGATGAGATGCAAAAAGTTTAGCATCATGGTATAGCGACAACCATCTGATGAAGAGGTGGATGAGAAAGTATGAAGTGGGTCCTCTGGTGCTAACATGCATTTTTTTCATTGGTCGAGTGGGAAGGTGTTTATGATTTGTCACTGGGCCTAAATCTTTCAAGGGGCTAATAGTGTAGTAGAATCTATGGGTGTCACATGACTGCATGGAATCTTTTTAGGCCATGTGATCATGCGATGACCATCTAATTTGTAGGCTTGTTCTTTGTGGGTCATGTGTCAGTGATGGCTGGGAAGATATGATGAATGGTATAGCGACAAGTGGCATAAAGTGGGCCCATGCAGGGGTTATTTTTAAAAGGTAAATAATAAATCCCGTGAAATATGATGATTTGATGGTCGGGACTTAAAGTTGATTGAGTTTTAAATGTTGACCATTGATTCATTGCTGGCGCCTTAGAAATGACCATTGTATTTCAAATTTAAATTTGCATAGGGTTTTCCATGACAGAAAGGACTAAAATTTATTGATCAAGCAGCCAGATCTGGTAGAGTTGGTTTTGCTGACTATTGTAGTGTGGTCCAGGGTGTTCCATGATCATTTTTAGGGCTCTGTATTGCATGGTTTTGTGCTAGAGGTGTGTTTGTAAGTGGCTGATTTGACTAGTTTTCATGGCAATTCCTTGTTGTTCTGTACTGTTCTCATAGATTTTGATGATTACAGATTTGTGTGAGATTCATTTTCTCCAGGTTGCCTGTGTTACTTCCCTTGCAATAAATTTTGTTGTATTTTTGATTGGTTGGCTAGTTGAAACCCTAACCCTAGTCACCCGAAGCTTGATGCATCCTCTTTGAGAATTCCAAGGTGACTAGGGGTATAAATAGTCATTTTTTTGATAGAGTAAGGGTTTGATTCTGAGGTTCTATTCTAAATTTTGGTTAGTTCTAGTGGTTGTGATTGTATGAACATTGGATGAAAGAGGTGCTAGATTTTGGGTCTTTTTCCTATCTTTGTGTTGCTTTGATTGTATATTGATCTTGAATATGTTAATGAGAATGCTATTGAGTTCCAATCGTGCATTTGTGTATGTCTTCTTGTTTTGGTTTTGAGCTCATATATGTTAGTGTCACAAAGTGTATTAGCATATGGTAAACAAAGAGTATTGTGAAGTCATCTTTGAGTTCCTAACAAAGTTAGGATTAAAGTCTTTTAGGTGAGTTCAGTGATTTTACAACCAAATAATAATCTGATGTCCTTGTGTTTGAGGGAGAGGGGTAATAGGAAAAGCACTTATCATGAGCCCAAGACTGTTTGATTTAAGATCTTCATCTGGTGTATGTAATTGGGTGACTCTTTGCCCAAGGTTAAGGCACCGGTCCATCCTTTGGAAGCATTTCATTGTGGTCAATCACACACACCCAAATTTAAATGATAATATCTTTCAGTTAGTTAGTAAAGGACATAGTTGTATATTGTTTGGAGACTTCTTTGGAGAAGTGAGTCAAGGGTACACCCACCTGAGGATTAAGGCTAAAAGTGTAGGGGGATCTCATTTTTTATCCTTGTTAATTGGCCCTCTTCGTTGTAGACTTTGGAGTGGTGATAGAGTCAAAGTATCATTAAAATTTATCCATCAAAGTATAAATCTACAAGTTGAAGATCAAAGGGAAGAACCAATAGTTTAAACTTACATTTCAACATCCTCAAATAGAGCCACTATTGGTTAAAAATCTCAATTTTTGTTTTTTGCTCCAAACGATAGGATGTGTTTGAAAATTTTTATAGTCTTTAGGGTTTTCTAGGTCTAAATATCCTAAAAATTAAAAAAGCCCTAGTTTGAATCATTAGCCTTCTATTTATCTATTACTTTATTGGGTCACTTGAGCTTCAAAATAAGCATTTGCACTTTATTTTTCTCTTTAGTCACTTAGTCTCCCAAAGAAATAATAATATTTCTTTATATTTAGCAGTTACCTAAAATCCTTTGTCACCCGATCTCACAAGCACTTTGGAATATTCTTTACTATCAAACAACTTAGCGATTGCCCCTTTAGTCTCTAAGTCTTTGTAAGTTTTCTTGAGATCTAGCGACTTCTGTAACAAATTTTGTGAGAAAGGAACTATAGTCATGTGGTCTCTAGATGGAAATTACCTTTGGTTGGGTAATCTCTGAATGATATATTAAAGTGATATTTTACTTCATGATTATGATTTTCTCTTTAGTCTCTAAGTCTCCAGATAGAAGTAGTGGTATTTTTATGTAGTCTCTAGATCTCTTAATCTTGGCAGTTATCTTTTTCTTTCAGTGACCTTATGACTGTGTGTTCACACAATCTCTTGATCCCGATAGTTAAGTTCTTAACCTTGAGCGATTCGGTGACTCGAGTTAGTCTCTAGATCTCTTGATGCTGTAATTATGTCTAGCTATTGAGAAATTGTTGTTGGTTGCGTAATCACCAAATGAAGATGATTCAAGGTATAGATCAGACAAAGACAAATTAGAGAATGACACATGGTAATGAGGTGTTCAAAGGATACAACTTGGCAATGGCGAGGATTGATAGATAAATCAAAAGATGCCATGTGTCCTGGTGGGCTGAAGTTTCCTAAGCTTAGTCTCTTAGTCACATAACCTGGATAGAATATTCCTTTCCTTCTCACAACTATGATTTTTCTTTAGTCACGTAGTCTCTGTAAGCCATAAGAATATTCTTTATCCTTCAAAGACTATACAGTTTGTATTTAGTCACTAGGTCTCCAGACTTTATTCCAAGATTTGGCGACCACTATATCAATGTTTTCAAGATGGCTTCAGTTGCCAGATCTCCTAAGAAAGGTCAAAGTCAGTGTAAGGTTCAGAGATCTAGTGACTACCATTAGATTAGGATCATGTCACGGAGATTTAGTCATTGAATCTCGTAATGGTTTCTCACATCATAAGGAATGGTACAAGTGGACCTAATGTCAGAAGATGCTGAGGTGTCTGATGATTATTGGTTGCTAAGTAGTGATGTTGGTAGTTGTTAGTGGGCCTGAGGTCTTCAGTTATGGAGTAAGTTAAAGCTCATGTTGATCTTATGGTTATCATTATACCATTGAGGTAAGATGCATGATATTTAAGTCAGTGGTATAATGATAGTGGTTGATCTTAGTATGCTCAGAGTTAATAAAGATTTAGTGATTCAGTGACTAAGGGTTGCCTCACAGTCTCTTGTATCCAGTGGTTAAGTGCCAAACATTTAGCAACCTAGCAGGTGGTTGTGAATCTCTTTAGTCACTCAATCTTGAGATAAAATAGTTAAGTCATCTTACATCCTGAGATTGAGTGAGGACCCTCGATGGCCACATGTTAGAGTTGAAGATCAATAGTCAAAATTTAATCTCAAGACTTGACTCAGAGTTAATAAATCTTTTAGTGACTTGGAGATTGCCTCAATCGCATGCTCCTAGGGTTTAACCCTAGTTAAGAAAAAGATTACGAGACTCAGCAAATCTCTTTATCACTAAGTCTCTAGATATGCATGGGTTAAATAAGGTTAACTTCATAGTTTGACCCCAATGGTTATGTTATCAATTTAGTGATCTAGCAACTGTATAGTCTCAGATTCTCCTAATTCTGGTGGTTAAATGCTAAACCTTGAGCGATTCAGCAACTCGGTTAGTCTCATGGTCACTTAATCAAATAGTTAAGTCAAAAACTCTTTCATGACTTAATGTGGACTGTAGCATGGAATGAAGAAGAAGGTTAACGATGGTTGCAAAATATCAAGAGGAAATTTGAAAAGTCAAAATGTTTCAATGATTATGAGACTCTTTGTTAGTCACTTGATCCCCTAGTTAGGTGATCACTGAGTATCTATAAAGAATTAATAAAGTTCACAAGACTCAGAGACTATAGTAGCCAGATCTCATAATAGAAAGTATGTATCTTAGATAGAATTTTGTCGCCAAATCACCATATAGAAATATTAAAGGTTTCCTATAGTCACCAAATCAGGGAATGAAGAAAATGTGTTAAGTGACTAAGATGATTTTCCTCAATCACGTAATCTCCAGATAGAATGTCAAAGGGATTCAAGATAGTTAGCTCTCCCTCAGTTGGGTAATCTCTGGATCATAATGCAGTTAGTGATTTTGTCTCGTGACCTAGTGGGTAGTTAGAATCTCTTTAGTCATGTGATCTCAAGAAAATGTAGTAGTTAAAGAGATGACTGCGCGATCTCGCGACTAGGGAAAAATATAAACTAGGATTCCTATAAAGTTAAGCTAAGAAGCCTGGGAAAGTGAGGAAATCTAATGGTCGTGATATAAAGATAATCTAGATTTGAATGCTGGGGATTGATTTACTATCTCATGCCATGTAGGTAGGCATTTCTCCTAGATTCAAATATTTAAAGGGTTTCTTAGTAACAAAGGACTGGAATTGAATGCTTGGGCGGCTGGATCTGGTAGATAGGATTTTGTCAAGTGCTGCAGTATGGTCCAAAGGCTATGATGATTGATTGCAGAGGATTGTACCATGAAGGAATGGGTAAGGAGTTTCTCATGGCATGTTGTAGGTGAGTGATCAAATTGATAAACATGTTGAATTCATGATCTTTGGTACATTGTTCTAAAATTTATCATAAATGGAGATCATTTTAAGATTTTTTTTCTCCAGGTTGCTTGGTTTTCCTCCAATGGAATAAATTTTGATTTAATTTAGTTAGTTTGGTGGGTGAAAACCATAACCCTTTCCATAGTCATCTGAAGCTTTTTGCATCCTAATTTTTGGGATTCCAAGATGACTAGTGGTATATATGGCAACTATTTTTACTTTTTGGGGGTCGGAAAGATATAGAAAAATTTGAATAGAGTTACTTTGAAGCTGATTTCCAAGCTTTATGTTTAATCTTCTGAGTAAAAAAATTGTGAATGTTTTTGGAAAGTTGGTTTTAATACAAATACACTGCAACTTCTTCCATATATTGTGGTTGTCTCTTTACATTTATATTGTACTCCTATATGTTTTACATGTTAGGCATTTAAAATATACTAGTTGTAAAGCAACTTGCCTGATTGATTTATGAGTTTCTTTCAAGGAAAGAATTAAAAGTTCTCATAGTTCATCTTGAGGATTAGATATATCTATATGGATTCTAATAATAACAGTATTTGGTTAACATAATAGCTTGTAAGGCAATCTATTTGGATTTGTGGCTAGTATGCAAGGCATACTATTGTATTTCTTTTAAAATTATCTGGTTGATTTTTTGTTTGGATTTTTTGGCCCATTAGATAAGGCACTAGTTTGGTGTTTGCTTCTTATGGTTTTATCTTTCATAGATCTTCAGAGAAAAAATTGAAACTTTCACATCATTTACCAGCTCATTTTTCATTTCATGTTTACTACACAAAATAGATAGGACTATTCCTAAAGCACACAGTCTATATTTCTTGATTCCTTGAAGTGAGAATCATTTAGGGTGCCCCTCCTTAAAAAAAAGAAGGATGAGAATCCTTAAATCACTGATCCTTGCTTTATGTGCAATCATATTTTTCTTGGTTAAGTTTTGCATTAAATTAATCCTAGTCATATGCAGAGTGTTTTATAGATTGATGTATTAGAAGGGTTAAAAGAAGATCAGTGTCCACCCATATAAACATTGTATAATCAATTATCATCAAAAGGTAATACCTACCTAAGTATGTGGAGCTCAAAAATGAAGGAGGATCTTATCCAATCCTTAGTAATTAGGTCTTTCTCTTGTTTGAATCAACCTCAAGAAGCCTAAATTCAAAGTCAGTTTGATCCTACAAGAAAAATCCCTAACAAGACTTTTGTTGGAGAAGGACATGTTGTTGAACACCTTTGTAATGATGGTGTTACCAACTTACTTTTGTTCAGTGTTAAGGTGCAAAGGTTACTTGTTGGTTATGGACTAGAGTTACTAGTTCATAGTAATAAGTCTTGTGATGAGATTTAGAGATGGTATTCTAATTGGATCCTTGATGATGTGTTGGAGGTTTGGTTTGTTCTAGATGTTGAACATACTCACTGGTTGAGTTGCAGATTGGTTTTCTTTCCTAAGATGGAGTGGAAACCTTTGGTGAAGATGAAGTGGAGTTGGTGGTTTTTAGATGTTCCCTTTGGTGAGAAAGTGTGGGACACACTTTTCTTTGTACCCTGGGAGTCTGATGCAGTGGCATCCTAGCTTATTGCTTAGTGCCTAAAGATTTTGGCAGTGTCAATAACTATCTGGTGGAGTTCAGTTACTTGGCTGATGATTCCAAGAGAAGATTGGAGTTTCTTGGTCTTGATGATGATTCTTAGTTGGAAGTTTTGGTGGATCTCAGTGGATGTTGGTAACTTAGTGACTTGGTGTTTAGTTTTTTGGTTTCTACTTTTACTGAGGTGCTCGGTCTCTATAGAATGCTTTATAACTAAAGGTGTCAATTTCTCCTAGTGCTCAACAATAATTGCATTGCTTGGTTATGCTTGGCATGGTCATTTCACTAGCACCAAGTTATTTCTCTATTGTTTGATGTTTGGTTACTAACGGGTCTTGGTGTTTCTTACTGGCACTTTTGGTTCTTGCAGACCAACTTGGTTATTCTTGGTGAATCAGCTTGGCTGACTGGTGCATTTAATTTGGGTTGCAATCATCGAGTTATGGATTGAATGTTGGACATGTGGGGACCTAAATATGGCACATTGCATTCTTCTATGTGGATCTAATGACCGTTTGGGGCCATCTTGGATGATTTTATTTATTGTAAGGCTATTTGAGAGCTGGCTAATGTTTTGGCATTTAATTTTTGTTTGTAAGGGTTAATTATTTCATCAAGCCAACTTGTGGCTAGGAACTAGTATTTATAGGAAATTTGGGTAGTTTTTGAGAAGGAGATTTAGATGAGTACAGATCTCAGACATAGTGGATGTAGAAGGTAAATCTGGTAGTAGAGTTAGTAGCTTGTGAGCTTGGGTGGAAGAAGATTGATAGGTGACCTATAGGTACAAGTTCAAATTCTTCTTGGAGTTCCTACTAGTGTCCTATTGTGTTGTAGACCTAGGCTAGCTAAAGTTGGTGATGTTTTATAAAATATCCTATGAGATCTTACAAATTAGATTGATTTCTGATAGCTTTTAGAGTTGAACTCGTTGAGGAGAAGTGTGTTGGATCTTTTTTTATTTTGTAGAAATATTTCTTGCATTGTAATTGGTCATAACTGGGAAGGCTTTAAAGCTTGACACATTGCATGTAATCAGTTTGTTGATGAATAAAGATGTCTATTTTCTTTTAGATCTTCTATTTTTCTATGTAATTCCATTATGTTGGTGTTTGGCTGCAAGGTCAGGCAATCCTTAATTGGATTCTCCATCCTTGAATGCATTAAGGTCACTATACTAAATGCATTGTAAAGATAACTCCTAATAGGGTTGAAGATCTTATAACAAGGATCATAAAACACCAGTGCAGATTATTAGTTGGTGTCAATTCCCACTAGATTTTTTACCTATTTGGGTTTCCCCATAACCAAAATTGTTGTGTTGTGTTCAAGTGTTCTCTCTTTGTGTTTATGGTTAAAGTTTAAGTATACTTAATTGGATAAAGAATTGAAACTTGGAGATAACTAGTTCACCCCCCCTCTCAATTATCTCTTGGGACTATTCCTAATAAGATATAGTATTGTCATTATGGAAACAAATTAATATAGTATTTTGGAGTCAGCTCACACTATTAGAAGATCAAAATTTGGTTAATATAGTGTTTTGGAGTCAGCACACACTATCAGAAGATCAAAATTTGGTTAAGTATAAAAGATTGGACAGTTAATAGAGCACCAGTAGATTAGAGCATCAACGCACCTACGTATGACCAAGTTATGGTATGTACCCTTGAATTTAACATGGTAAGTGTGTATTCATGCTTAGTCAAAGAGTGCATGATTAGATATGCAAGTATGCAAAAGATACATATAGTTGAAGAGGTAGAGCCAGTGAACACTAGAATAGAACAAAGTATGCAGCCAACTATTACTATTTTGATTAGCAGTTATAATATTGTTTTCTAAAGGATATGTGCTTATTTTAGTTAAGTTGTAGACATGTAATTATTTTTTTTTGTAAAAATAATTGAGCCAATTCACTTGGAAGCATTGTATGTAATTAGTTACAGGCTGACCTAGTTATTTGTTTTGGTAGCGCATACAAATATTAGATGCGCCTTTGTAATATGGCATGGAATTTGATATAGTGATAAGATAAGAAGAGAAGAAGTTTGAAAAGAGTATTTAGAATACATTAGAGATTTGAAAGAGGTCAAAGCATCAGCACATCAAAGGATTTGATAAGACAAGCAGTGTCACAACACTAGTTCATCCAGTAGATGTAGTGTGTATACGAGATCAAAAGGTTGTAGCCTTCACCACTTGAGCAGTGAGCTCTAGGAAAGTGTGTCCCCACCCCTAATAGGGTTATTGTAAAAGATTCCTAATAGGGTCTGACCCTTGACAATGTCAATTTACTAAAAGCATTATAAAGAACAACTACTAATAGGATTGCAAATCTTTTAACAAGAATCATAAGACACTAGTCCAGTTCTTAGTGGGTGTTAATTCCCACCTTGGTTTTTACCTATTTGGGTTTCCTCATAACCATATTGGTGTTATTTATTATGTTTAAGTATCTTGTATATTAATTTTCATTTGATTACTTAAGCATTCAAGCTAAGAGAAATGATTAAATGTAGTGAACACTAATTCACCACACCCCACCCCCTCTTAGTGTTCCCATTCCTAACAATAGGTATTAGAGTTTTGGTCCTCTAAAGAAAATTCTAACCACTTGAGGAAATCAATTGGTTTAGAAGAAGCAAAACATCCAAGAATAATCTTATGGAAGCTCTTGAAGACCTTGACAAATCTGAGAAAGAAGTTAAAGAGTTGAAATTGAAATTCAGTGATGCACAAGTTTTGATCAAGAAGCTAAAAAAAGATTTGAAAGATTGTTCTAATAGTGATTTAGGGATAATGATAAAAAATATAAATGAATAGAACACATCTAAGAAAGATCATATTGAAGAATTGGATGATAAGACAACTAATAATCAAGAATTTTATGAAGAAAAAATCAAGAGAGAGCTTTCAATTGAATGAAGAATTAAGGCAAGAAAACATGGAAATCTTGGAGCTAAGAAACAACAAAGAAAAGTTAGAATCTGAACTAAATGAAGAAAATAATCATATTGATAAATTGCACACAAGAAAGGACCTTATAGAATACCAGTTATATGCTTGGAAGCTTAAAGGAGATACTAGCAAAAATAGATTCAATGAAGCACAAAAACATATTGATGATATGGGAGTAAGGATGAAAGCACCAGAAGACACCACAGATGCTAAGAAGACTTGAAAATAGACTAAAGATAGTATTGAACTATCTAAGGATGAGTGCAAGATAGTGGACTAAACTTTTTATGCATGTAACAAGCATGGACATATAGAAAGGAATTGTAAAGAGGTAAGACCTTTCAATGGTTATCGTTATTCATGCAAGAAATTTGGTCATAAATATATGAATTATAGAAAAACTTAGAAGAACAAGACTCAACATAATTAGAGAAATTAGAATCAAACAAATTCAAGAGGTTCTCAGAGTTTTACATGTCAGATATGTAATTATAATGGTCACTCAACTAGACAGTGTAAAATGGTAACCCATATTAATGCACCAGAATTTAAGGCCTCCAGTTATTTGTCACTCTTGTAACAAGACTATATACATCTCAAAGTTTTGTAGATCAAGAACCCAAAGTTAGGAAAGACCTAAAAATCTAGAAGAATCAATATTGGATACTGAAGGAGAAGTCATGTTTGTGAAATCTTCAGAAGATGTGAGCCTTATTTGGTTAGAGACAAAGAAGGATAAGGTTGATGAGTATGTATTGGATGCATCCACAGTGGATGGACCCTCTACATCTGGATGAATGACCCTAGGGGTCAAAGGTGGAGAAAATTTATCTCTAGACCCTTGCATAGATGGTATACTCATCGTTAGAGTATGAGCCTTTGGAATTAACCTTTTGGAGACTAGTAGAACCTATGTGCAAGAGAGCACTCCCTAATTGATTGCAGAATGAAAGTTATGTTATGAATGGGAACACTGAGAGCGGGGGGGGGGGGGGGGTGAATCAATGTTCACTGTATTTTATCTTTTTAATTTAATCTTTAAACTAAACTTAAATGCTTAAGTAATGAAATGAACATCCACATAAACATGAACAATGAAATCAACACATGACACCAATATGGTTACGGGGAAACCCAAATAGGTAAAAACCCCGTTGGGAATTGACACCCACTAATATACTATACTAGTGTTTTGTGATCCTTGTTAGAAGATCCTTAACCCTATTAGGAGTTTCTTTAAAATGTATTAAATACAATAGACCTAGTCAAGGTTTGGACCCTATTAGGAGTATTTTACAATGGGCACATCTCATATTTATATACACATACAAAATAAACTACTAGGTTGGCCCTTAGACCTATTACATACAATGCTTCCAATTGAATTCACTCAAGCATGTTTACAAAAAAACTTCTTTACTTGTCAAAAACCTAATTACAAGAGGTTCATAGCTTGTACATCATTAGAATATAACCACAAATTTAAATGCTAAGAGTCAGTTGCTTACTCTGTTCTTCTTTGGCACACATTGGATTTGTAACTTCAACTGTCTGTATCTTTCTCATACTTGCATATCTGATCATTTTCTCATAGACTAAGCATGAATATAGTCTAACCAACTTATCTTCTAGGGCTCATAACATAATTAAATCTTATGCAAGTGCACTGATGCTCTGAGCTTCAGGTACTCTGTACACTATCTAGTCTTCAACACTTAGCTGATTTATGTTCTTCTCATTAAGTGCACTGACTCCAAACTGCTATATGACTTTGTTTCCATAATGAAAAAACTATACTAAGTCATATACACTAGTATAGCCAACTTTCCAACAATCTCCCCCTTTTTCATTGATGGAAACAAAGGAATATGGTCATTTTGCTAACTCTCCTTAATACAAAATTTTTATCTTATATCTCCCTCTACATATCTTTCTAACTTATATCTTGTTATACATATCTATCATCCATATTCTATACATAATCCCCCTCTAAGATTAATAAAAAAGGTGTGTCAAAATAGAATCTACAAAAACTTACTATGATAGTACATCCAAATATACAATCTACAAGTTCTAGATCTCCTTCTTCCAAAATGTGATCAAAGAATCTACAATCTGTAGATGGGTGCATAAAGCATACTGTAGCTTCTCCATATTCTCCATATCAGTGCTAGGACCTTGATCATATGTCACCATGGTGGCATTGATCTCCTTGATATTTTGATTTAGTATGTCTAATGAGGGCACAAGAGCATTCCTTAGCTGAGTCTTCCTATCCCTTATCTTGATCATCTCTTTTTCTACCTTCTCAATTTTGTCTAACTATCCTTGGTAGACATTATTACACACGTTCACATCAATAGAGGATCTTCCACTAATTTATTTATGTTGTCTATCATGACTTCTTCCTCTTGTACCTTTTTTTACAGATCACCAGTCAACTTGTCCCGGTTCATATAGTCTTGTTATCCATATATTTTGTTTACTTTTCTTAGGTTCTCATTTTCCCAAAATCACCCCATAATCTTCAAAGGTGTGTTTCACTCAAATTTTTATTCCCTTACATATACACCTTGTCAGTTGAACTTGAACCTTGAACTCTCATAGTTCAAGATTCAATGTTCAATAACACCCTTTGGTATGATTATCTCTTTTCATTTTCATGCTTAGAGGCATGTTGTCTTTACAACACGTACTTGTCCAATGAACCCTGAACTTTGAACTTTCCTAGTTCAAGTTTCAAAGTTCAACGGATGCTATCTTTTTGCAAATGCTTCCTTTTAAGTTTATCTTTTCTTTGTTTGTTGCTTGTGATTTTCCTTATTTTATTAATCATGCCAAAGGGTAGTCCTTCTACCTACATGTCAAACTTGAACTATGAACTCTTGTAGTTCAAGGTTCAATGTAAGTTCATAATTTGAGGAAGTGGAAAGTTGTGATTTGACATAAAGGAAAGCTGGCAATTGATTATGATTTTCATGCATAGGAAGGATGTTGAAATTAATTGAAATGACATTTAAGTGACACTTCAACCTAGGAAAGTACATTAATCAATGCTTAAAGTGACGTGAGTTACCTGGTGATCATAAATTAAACCTTATGCGACATAATGTTTCCATTATTGTGAATCCTCCAGGATTTTGTGAACTATTTTATGATAAATTGGAAAGCTTAGCCTGTTATGTTCATAGTGTTTGAGATGTCTCACACAGCTAGTGCAAAAGAAGGTATATTTTTCTCCTTAGAGAGCTTAGTTCATCACGTAAGAAACTAGGTGAATATCCTTCATGGCTTCCTCATTTTAGTCACAACTACTTTGTCAAATTCAAATTCCTTTAAGGCTACTGTGTCTTCTTGTTCTTTCCTATTTTGTGAGTCAAAATGTAGAACCCAATCCCAAATTTTAAAACTACTTCCCCTCTAATTGTCTCCCTACCCAACTATGAGGACACCCTAATTAAAACCAGAGCCTTAGAAGACATTATGAACCAAGTCAAAGAACCCATTCTAGGCTCCATGCTAGAGAAAGCCATTCAAAGTGGTCTGACTGATGTAGCCTCTTTCCCAATAGTAGCTCCTTGTCGAGAGCTAGTTCTTGAATGTGCAAAAAGATATAGTTTTAAGGAGAAGTGTATCAAGAAGGTTGACAAAAGTCCGCTGGTATACATAAGTAGATATGTCATCCTAAAGGAAATAGGAATTCCACAAAGAGACCCATATGAAGGGTGGAATATTCTCCCATCTCAATCAGTTGTCACCACCAAGAGACAAGTCTATAGGAATGAAATAGCTCAAAACTAGTTGTTAAAATCCCAAAAAGGAGGGTCCAAGCTCCCAAAGCCACTTACCATAGACCATTTCAATTCTGAAGTAGCTGAGTTGGTTATACTACTCAATAGAATTAAAGGAAACTAGGATGCATATTATAGGGATGATTGGATGTATTTCTACAATCAGGTCACTCTAGGAGGACAAACATATATAAACTAGGCTGAAACCATTGTCGATGAACTCAATCATCAATTGGAAACTTTCCAGCTGGTAGTAGATTTCACATGTCCTCCTACTGGTTCTACATTTTATCCAATACTAGAGAGTGGAAAGGCCTATTCCATGAACAACCCCTCACAAGTATGAAGGTCTATAATTACTACCCTCACCTGTAGAAAGAATATCATGTTGATAGTTTCCTTGAAGTGAATGGGGTTTTCTTTGTGAAGTTGGCATATGAACTACAAGGGAACACTAAGCAAAGAATGTCTGAAGAGACAAAAACCTTTGTTAATACTTATGGAAGTTTCTTCATCAAATTTAGATGATTCACATATCTCAGGGTAGGTGGTTTTGAAGGGGAGTTGTTCAAATTGCCTAGATATGCATTTGATAGCCTGATCATTATAGAAGTGGCTCGTCAATTGGCATATGTCCATAAAGGGGTTAAGGAAAGGAAAGGTAGAGTGAAGTCTAGTTTCCCAATTGAATTAGGGTATCATACTTGGTAGACTTCTTCAGATGCCCTAAATCTTGAGCATGAATTAAGGAAACTAAATTTGAAAACATTTGCACTCAGGAAATATTTTGATAGTAAAGGATATGTTGCTAAAAATTTCAATTTGTCCTTTGAATTCCAACACATTCTCCAAATAGAGGATTACTAGGAGGCTTTTGATGATGATTTTGAAGTAAGAAGGAAAAGTTGTTCAAGGTTTACCCTAGGTGAGATTGTTACCTTAAATATCCAAATTGACATCACAATAGTAAATGAAGACAACAATGAAGAGGTGATAGATGACCAGTTTGAAGTTAGGGGCACACCATTAGCTAAAATAGATTGGAAAATTGATGATAGGGACAACATCATAATTAAAACCCTCACTCTGATGAAAAGAACTAAGAAATGGGTCAATACTAAGAAGCCTCCTATGTCAAGAATACATAACCCAAGAAGAGCAGCACATGGTGATTCTAATGTTAAACCCATTGTTTTCGCTAACAAAAGTATTTCCCTTGCAAGTACCTCCAAAGCTAAAAATAAGAAGAAATATTTAGCTAATCCTATGAAACAAGCATCTCCTTGCTCTTCACCAGTAAGAAGGACCTTAAGGGGTAGAGTTAGTAAGGATAGTGATAAGATGGTTGAGGATAAAGAGGTCATTGATCTAGATCTCATGGATACTCACATGTCAGAGCAAGCTACTTCAGATAACCTGTGAGAAGACACATTGACTCCAAAGAGTAGTCAGCTTCAAGAAAACCCTTAGAAACCATGGTGAGTGACCCCTTGAAAACTCTATCTCCTAGTCTTAGTTGGATAGGAAGCTCTATCAGTAGGAAACATAATGTCCTACCGATAACCCTTCTGGTAAAGGACATAGTAAGTAAGTGCTTGGGAGCCATATTGAAGCCCAAAAGAATTAAGATGGAGTCAGTTATAGATGTGGATGAGAAAACTAGGAGGTGGATAGCAGAATGAGCAATAACTAAGTCTAAAAAACATGTTTTTGAAGCCTCTTTCGAGGACTTTACTATTGAAAAGATAGATTTAGGAGTGGCTAGTAGGGCAGAGGATGCAAAAAACCTATAGTCTTCCACCTGAAATATACTACATAGGACTTTTGAGGATGAAAGGGACAAGAAGGAATTAAAGGCTACCATACAGAGATTGGTGGAATTCATTTAGGTGCTCCAAGAGCCTAGTTTTCTTCCATTAGCTTAGCTACCTCACATGTTTGACCCTCGTTCACTAGAAGTCTGTAAGATGCTAGACCAAATTCAAAGGAATAAACTAGTTGTAGATGTTTTTAACAAATGGGTCATAGGGATGATCCAATAGGGAAGTGATTACATCACTCAATTAATTGAAACCCATGGAATTATGAGAAAAATCATCTCAGAATTATTGATTGAACTAGCATAATGGTGGAAAGAAAAGAAGAAATGGACTGGTATAGCTAGTTAGCTGACAAAGATTGACCATTATGGGGTTGTTGGGAGTTCCCTTTGATCTTCAACTTGTAGATTTATACTTTTATGGATAATTTTAATAACACTTGACTCTATCACCACTCCAAAGTCTACAAGGAAGAGGGCCAATTGACAAGGATAAAAAGAGATCCTCCTACACTTTGAGCTTTAATGCTCAAGTGGGTGTACCCTTGACTCACTTCTCCAAAGGAGTCTCAAAAAAATATACAACTATAGCCCTTACTAATTGATTGAAAGATTTTATCATTTAATTTATGTGTCTGTGATTGATGATGATGGACTACCTCCAAAGAATAGATCAGTGCCTTATCCCAGGGTAAAGAGTCACTAAATAACATATATCAACCTAAAACCTTAACTCAAATACACATGAACTCAGAGTAAGTGCTTTTCCTATTACTCCCCTCACTCCCAAACATGATCATCAAATTCCAATCTAACAATGAACTCACTGAAATCACCCTAAAGGATTTAATCCTAACTTTGTTAGGAACTCCAAGCTGATCTCACAATACTCTTTGTTTACCAAATGCTAATCCACTTTGTGACCTTAACATATATGAATCCACAATGAGAAAAAGAAGATAATCAGAGATTTGAGATAGGAATTCAAGTGTATTCTCATTAATTTTTAGAATCAATACATTACCAAACAACAAAATACCAAAGGAATAGACCCAAAATATAGGCTCTCCTTGCTCAATATAATACCATCAACAAAAACCAAGGACCAAAAGAAAGTTTTGGAACCTGCACTAGGTCAAAAATTTTGCAATATATACCCCCTAGTCATCTTGGAAACCCAAAATAGGTTGCAACAAGCTACAGATGACTAGGGTTAGGGTATCACCCACTAAACCCACTAGAAATGGTCACAAATTTATTACAGGGGAAGAAACCCAAGCAACCAGGAGAAAGAAAATCCTGGAGTGATTCCAATTATGAAAAATCTCACTGAGAAGGTACTGAGAATCATAAAAATGCCCAAAATGTCAACCTACTCAGCCACCTATAACATGCCTCAAGCATAAAACCACATAGTACAAACCCCTATACATGATCATGGAACACCCTGGACCACACTGCAATAGCAAGCACCATCTCTTACCAGCTCTAGTCACTTCTGCATTCAATTTTAGTCCTTCTGGTCATAGGAAACCCTCAAAAATTTGAATTTGAAATCAAACAGTTAGTTTCATAGTGCCAACAACAAATCAGCAATCGATATTTAAACCCGAGCTATCTTTAAGTCATGACCATTAGATCTTCCCCTTTTCATGATCTTTACATCCTTAACTCAACTGCCACCCTTAGGTCAACACTCAATGACCATGTGACAAGGAAAATCCTATTTGCGAAATAAGATTTTAACTCACTGCTTAACCCCGCAAACTAGTGACCAAAAGAACTTAACTCATCTGAGCTACATCTAGTGAACTGGCAACTGAAGGTTTCTGCCAGTTTGTGAAACACTTTATAATACCACTAGAAAGTTTAGTGATTATGTGAACACTTGTTAGTTGAACTACTAAAACATTTAGAGTACCACCACCTTTCCACATGAATAAGTAAAACCCTTGTAATATATCAAAACCACCAAACAATTTATCAGGACCACCAAAAGACTGAGGAAATATACTGGGCTCACATCAAGAAGATTGACGGTTGTCTCATCTTTGCATAGGCCTTCAAGATTCTTTTAGATCATGAGACAACCATCGAATGAAGAATCTTACCCTATTTTGACAACCCTCTGATAGGAAAGAGATCAATGACTGTCTTAAGATTGTAAGTGTCAGAAAAAACCATTAAGATTACACGCTGACCATTGATGCTTTGTAGGTATCAGAACCCACTGAACCTCAAAAAATTTGGCCCCACTAACAGTATGCCTAGTCACTCTATGTGGACCAATCAAATACTACCAAATTGACACACCTATCATGTGGACCTGCCACATTTTATCCCCTCTAAGAATGTAGAATAGATCATTGGCACATGATCTTAAGCCTCTGACAGATCCCATAAGATCATGCACCCGTCATTGATTTTCTAACAATGTCAGGACCCTCTAACACATCTAAAAACTAGGTACCAATGACAACTACCACTGTGTTATTACATGGATCAATCAAAGACTACCAACTATGCTTACATGTTATTTTGGACCCACCAAGAACATTATACCGCCTAGAAGATCAGATGGCTGGTACAAGATCTTAAAGGCTCAAAAGATTCTATGCGCTTACACACCAACTGTCGATCTATAATCTTAGCTGATTGAGATATCAGACTTGCCTGACATGTTATATCCAACTCACTACCCTTGACTAATGAAAAGCCACCATTCATGTACATGTAGTAGTGGACCCATGTGCAAAGAAAGGCAACATCATAAAAGAGAATCAATGGTCATCATAAAAGCATAAGCCTCTGACAAAACCTTTTCACTTTCGTGACAACTATTGGATCAAGGTGGTGTTAGAGCCAGGCCCAAGAAAATATAGAGCTGAGGACTTTAGGAAATATTTAATTTTCCAGCCACTTAGACTTAGGAAATATTAAACACAAGGGACCAAGGAAAATTAAAGACCGCCGCGTGAATAAAACCTTTAGTCGCAAGATCGCATAACATGAAAAAGTTCATGTGATCATGTGATAAAAGGGACAAAAATTAAGCACATGTGAATTAGGACCTTTAAGTGACCCAAAAAGTTAACTTGAAATTAGAACCAGGCTAGGGAAATACAAAGGGTTTTAAATGTAATGGCTAGTTTTTTGAATTTTCTAAGCTTATGGTTTATGCCAAAGACCTTAAAACAATTACAAGGACTAGGGGGGAAAGGCCAAAGCCATGAGATTTTTTCTAAGTGATAATAGGGGTGTCTCAATTCCTTATGGAAGATCAAGTTCATGGCTTGAATGAGGAAGTTCTATATGTTTCTGTGAAGAGTATTGAATGGAGAAATTCAATCATCAAGGATGGATGTGATGGGGAGACCCACTTACTTAATGACCTTAAGGGCTTGATTAATACTATGAAAAAAGATTTGAATTTCTTGAATATCATTCTAGTGGATGAGGGAACTCAGGACATAAAGAAAGTAGAGAAAATAACTTAGGAATTGGAGGTAGGTATAACAGCTATCAGAGATAGAAAAGAGCTCACAATAGAAGACCTCACCTCCATAGCTAACACTAAGGCTATGTTGGTCATTTGTTTAGATCACCTTGAGTCTCATAGATCAAGGTTGAATCAAATATGCAAAGATAGGAAAGGTCTTAGGTAGAGGATTTCTCTCATTAGCCTCCAATATCAAGCCATAGTTATCAGTGTGTCATTAGATCATGAAGATTGGAAGTAGACATGTGCACTTGAGTTATCCCAGAATTGAATCTAAGGTGTCCAACTCAGCTACAATTAGTGTTCATCCTCCATGCTTCTTGGGTCATTGCTTTTTAGTTCCTAAGTTTTCTTCCTATTTTTAGTATATTTCAGTTGGCATAAATAGTTCCGAGCCAAAACTTTGGGAGTTTCAAGAAAATTTATTATTTTTGATAATTGTAATTGATGGCTATATAGAGCCAGGGAAAAAATATTGAAATGGATGTTAGTTAGTTATATTTCTACTTAGTAATAGAATAGTTTAAGTTTTTAAGTATTTTCTGTAAAGACTTGAATCAAGGTTTTCTAAATTAGTGAATGAAAAGAAACTTATCAATATAGATCTATTGGTTTATATTTTTGGGTGGATCTCTATTGGAATATCCTACATTGAGTAGAATTTCATGATTGGATGTCTTTCTTTCTTTGAATTCTAGTTTAAGTTTTACTTTAGATTAGTATAATGTTTACTTTTTGAGGTCTATGAGCTTCAAATCTGTTAGTCGCTATCAATTCATAGTTATTATGTCATTCTAATGAAAGTTACTATTTATACATTATCAACTTTCCAGTCAAAAGTTTGATGTTTGCAAAAATGCATTATTCTTTTTCATAAAAATTCATTGAAAATATTTCTAGGAGCTGTACCATAATTTGGAGGATTAAATATCTTATGATTAATCCATTTGTTAGTAAAGATTTCATGTTTCTTGGAGGGTTATAAAGTGTGGAAATAAATTTGAAAAAGAGACAAATTCATTTACTAACAAGTCTGCAATGATCTGTCTACCCTTTGCTATAAACTCCTTCAAAGATGCTTGACTAGCTTTTAGTGAGCTCATGTCAAGTGTATAATTTCTAATCAATTCATTCAATCTCTTCTTAAAGTACTCCTCTGCCACTAAGGATGAAGATTCTTCTAGGCTAGAAAAGTTGCTCTTAAATTGTGAAATGACTGGACTTACATCATCAACAGAGTGTACCTTGGACACTTTCTTGTCTGATGGTAACAAACTATTTAGTACGTTCACTGACTCTACAAGGAAAGGATTCCTCATCAGTTGTTTCACCTTGGCCATTTCCATAGCTAAGACACTAAAATTAATTAGGTCTTCTTCTCCCCATGAATCCAAACTGGTTGTGTCAAGTGTTAAAATTGACAATAATGTTGTTGAGGGAGTAAAGGGAGTGCTATCCATCACTTCTTGTTTTACCTTGATTGGTTCAACTAATGTTTCATCTTTTTTTTTCCCTTCCTTATACCTCTTCTTCTTCTTTTTAATTTTCATCTTCCTTTTCTATTTCTTTTCCTTCTTCTTTCTTTTCATCTATTATATCTTCAATTAATATTTCTTCTTGATGAATAGGAGTGTTACTGCATAATTTTTTAGCATCTTGAGTGCTTACAAATGCCTATTCAAACTTATCCAAATCCATATCTATGGCCACCATTTCTATCTCAACATTTTCAATGAGAATTGCTTCATCTTTAGGTGTCTCTGTCAAGGGCCCAATTTTTTCTGTCTATGTGGATTCATCAACTATATGCACCAAATCTCATGGACCTATAGACTGTACCTAGATGGTTTCTAACTCTTTGAAAATAATTGTGGGTACATTTTTTGTAGGCACAGTGGCTGGATACATGTGCCTAATCATAAATACCTTCTCAAAGTTTTTCTCTATTTCTTTAGCAACAAGATCATAATGCTTGTCCATAATGTGCAAAGTCCTTGAGTTAGTTCTAAGATGAGGTTTCACTAAGTCTAACAACAAAGAATTCTCCTCTAGAGAACATATAGGAAGAGTATCATCTATAATCTTTTCCCTTATCCATAGATCTTCTTCTATAGCCTATCTCTTTTGGAATTCTAGGATGTTCCATACATTTTCAGGGATCATAGTCTAAAGTTCCAAGATTGTCTTCTTGAACTTCAGCATGTGTTTGACTATCATTCCATGTATTTCAATTTTTTCTATCTCACTATATGTTTCATAAAACTTCCCTACTTGATCAATTCTACCTTCATTGATTATTCTTGCACTTAGGACATTGAAACTAGGTTTAAAACTTACTTTAAGAGGTCCTTGAGTGTTTCTTCTATTCCTTATTACCCTCAAGGATGGATGACTAGTGCCAACCTCTTTCTTCCTCTTTTGTATTGCCTTATACTAAGGATGAGTAGTAAGGTCAATGGTATCTTTGGGTGCAAAAGGAGTATCATCATTTTTACCCTTTAGTTCATCAAATTTTTCTATCTTCACCTTCTTTAACTTAGGATCATTTGATTCTGCCTTTGCTGCATCTGCGATCTAAATCTCCAAAGAAATATTTTTTTCCCTTGCTTTATCTAGGTCTTCTTGAGACACTCCATGAATTCTTAAGATCTCAGAGGTGACCTTGGCAACCTTCCTTTTTGTTGTTACACTATTTAGTTTTGCATCTACTTCTCTTATTTTCTCCACATATGTTCCCCATCTTGGCTTATTGGGGTCTTTAGGTGCTGAAAGAAATACTTGAGTATATTCTTCTAAGACTTGTTCATATACTTCATATCCAAGTGGATGAATCCACTTTTCTCTTGGTTCAACTACCTCCATGCATGCTATGTTAGTCTCAACCATAAAACATATAGTATCCCTATACTTTTCTACTCACTTCTCTAGTATCCTGTACCTCATCGGCATCTTAGCCCTGAATGTCTTTAACTCCAATGTCATATAGTCCTTCAAGGTGCTCTCAATACATACCTTGAGAGATATCTATGGAATTGTGGGAATGGATTTGTCTAGATACAAATCAGATACTTTTCCAACAATGTGAAAGAACATATAGATGATTAAAGACCTAAATTTGAATATCTTGGTTTTATCATGCTTGATTGCCTTGATGTTTTCAATTAGTTGTGCACACAAGATTTCACACAAGTTGAACTCTCCATTCTCATTTACAATTTTTATGGCTGCAAGAATTATGGCCGCAAACACACTGTTCACCCTACTGGTGTATTGAAACCTATATCCAAGTTTCATAGACATCAATTTTATGTCATCTTGCTCAATAGACTCTATAGTCATTCTATGCCTATCACTCCTTGACTTGAAAGTATATTCAACAATATTCCTCACATCTTTACACACTAGAAGGATGACACCTATCTTTGAGAGGCTTGTAATGTCATGAATTAGGTCACTAGTTATTCTAACTAACACTTCACCTATCCAAAATAGGTCATCATGAATTTTGCTTAGTAGAATCTTGATCCATTCTAATTCATAAAATTCATATGTCATAGCATACTCAATTATAGGATGATTCTCTGATCACGTATACTTATCCAAGAAGGTTTTGTCTAGTTTCAACATAGTTTCTATGTGTGCCCTTAATCTATCCAATCCTATTGGTTCCTTCTTACAGTAAATGTATGCAATAATGTCCTTGACATGCATAACACCCATAGGCATATAGGAAAATGCCCCTTATAGGTCATCTAGTGTAGAATTAAATGGATGCCTCTTAAACACATATATTTTCTTCTCTGAAACATCAAATACAATAGGAGTAGCCATCACTTACTTGTATAACACATTTTCAAAGGTTTCCAAGAGATTCTAAATCAACACGACAAACTAGGGCTTCTGCAACTGATCAATTGCACAAAAAGTTACTTGATGAATCAAACTACAATATTTCTCAATCAACTGCTAAGGCTCTTCTGATCTCTAATCTCTCTCAATATGAATGCAATGAGAGATCTTCTATCTTTTATGCACTTTAAAGTCAAAATTATGACATTAATACTTGTTGCTTAAACTAGGTTGTCACTTGGAAATTTCCAACTTTCATTCTGTGAACAATCAACTACTACACTCTTGAACGAAGGTTTCTCTGGTCTCCAAAAGCTTAAGTCGAAGGGTCCATACTCTGAGAGTGAGTATACCAGCCACATAGGGGTCTAGAGCTAAATTTGCTCCCCCTATGACCCTGAGGGTCATTCATCTAGATGTAGAGGGTATGTCCATTGTGGATGCATCTAATACATAATCATCAACCTTATCCTTCTTTGTTTTTGACCAAATTAAGCTCACATCCTCTGAATCTTTCACAAACTTGACTTCTCCTTCAGGATCCAATACTGGTTCTTTAGTCTTTTTAGGGCTTTCCTGACCTTGTGTCCTTCATCTACATAACTTTGAGATGTGTCCAGCCTTGTTGCAAGAGTGAAAAATGACTAGAGGCCTAATATTCTTTAGCACATTTACATGGGTCACCATTTTACATTGTCTAGTTGAGTGACCATTATAGTTACATATCTGACATGTAACATTTTAATAACTTCTTACATTTGATTGATTTTGATTTCTCTGATCATGCTGAGTCCTATTCTTTTTACTTATCTTTTAATGCATATCTCTATGACCAAATTTATTTCATGAATAACAACAACCATTAAAAGGTCTTACCTTTGTACAGTTCCTTGATATATGTACATGCTTGCTACATGCATAACAAGTGCGGTCTACTTTCTTGCACTAATTCTTGGGTGGTTCACCATTATCTTTGGTTCAATCCTCAATCATCTTAGTATCAGTAGAGTCTTTTGGTTCATTCATTCTTGCTGCATGTTGCAAATCTAATTTTGTGCTTCATTGTATCTGATGCAGCTAGTATCTCCTTTAGCTCTTCTTGCATATAACTAAGAATCTATCAGATCAAAACTAGTGTGTAATTTTTCAATGTGATTCTTTTCTTCTTTCAATTCAAACTCCAAGATTTCTTTATTGTTCCTTAGCTCCAAGATTTCCATGTTTTCTTGCCTTAATTATTCATTGAGTTGAAGGTTTCCTTTGACCTATTAATTATAGATTTCCTAATTGTTAATCAGCTTATCATCAAATTCTTCAAGTTGTTCTTGTAAGGATGTATTGTCTTCATTCAGCTTCTTGACCATTATACCCAAATCACTTGTCGAACATTCTTTAAGATCCATTCTTATCCTTTGATAACTAATTGAGCGTCACTGACTTTTTCTTTTAGTTCTTAATTTCTCTTTTAGATTTGTCTAGGTCTTCAAGAGTAGCTTCAAGATTTATTTTTAGATGTTTCATTTCTTCTTTTTCCATGATCTCCTCAAGTGGTTAAAATTCTTTGCTAAGGACTAGAGCTCTAATACCAATTCTTAGGAATGGGAACACTAAGAGGGGGGAGGGGGGTGAATTAATGTTCACTGTATTTTATCTTTTTAATTTAATCTTTAAATTTAAATTAAATGCTTAAGTATTGAAAGGAACATCCACATAAACATGAAACATGAAATGAAACCCAAATAGCTAAAAACTCTAGTGGGAATTGACACCCACAAATATTTTGTACTAGTATTATGTGATCCTTGTTAGAAGATCCTTAACCCTGGTAGGATTTGATTTACAATGTATTAAGTATGGTAGACTTGGTCAAGGGTTAGAGCCTATTAGGAGTCTTTTACAATATTCCCTATTAGGGGAGATGATGCACTATCTAAGAGCTCACTACTTAAGTGGTGAAGGCTACAACCTTCAGATCTGAGATACACACTATATCTGTTGGATGAACTATTACTGTGACACTACTTGTTAGATAAATTCCTTTGATGTGCTAATGCTTTGACCTCTTGCAAATCTCTATTGCATCTTATAGTATCTTTTCACACTTCTACTCTACTTATCACAAATCTATATAAACTTCCATATCATTTACAATGGGTGCATCTCATATTTATATGGGCATACACAATAAACTACTAGGTTGGCCCTTAAACCTATTACATACAATGCTTCCAATTCAATTGGCTCAAGTGTGTTTACAAAAAAACTTATTTACATGTCATAAAAATAATTACAATAGGTGCATAGCCTTTACATCAATAGAATATAACTGCAAATCAAAATGCTAAAAGTCGACTGCTTACTTTTCTCTTCTCTACCACACCTTGGCAGTGTAACTTCAACTATCTATATCTTTCAAATACTTGCATATCTAATCATACTCTCATAGAATAGGCATGAATACAGTCTAACAAACTTATCCTCTAGGGTACATACCATAATTAGATCTTACACATGTGCACTGATGCTCTAAGCTTTAGGTACTCTATACATTGTCCAGTCTTCAACACTTAGCTGATTTCTGATTGTAATGTCCCCGCCAGGGAACCCATAAGGAATCAGGTCTATGACCTATAATTACAACTAATTTTTTTTTTTCTAACATTCTAACTTATCATCATTACCATTTATAAGTACATTCCTTAAGATTCCCTTAACGAATTCATTTCCCTTTATCAAGCAATACATTTTAAAAACTTAATCTAATGAAATTCTATTTCTGTTTCAACTTCAATTTACATTGAGAAATTGTTTTCATTCCTCATAAAAAATAATTACATTAATGATATAATTGCATTTATTTTCTTTAACTAATTTTCATCGATATTCACTTTTAGAAATGAATTAGAAGCCCATCATTTATCTAATACACAAAGTACATTTATCCTTTCATTTTTCATTTGTTTTCTCCTTAACCTTATTTATGCACTATCATCACATAAAACATCTATTAAAAGTCCTTACTTTACATTTTCATTTCAAAGATCATAATAGAAAAAGTGTAAAGTACTTGACCATCTATTACTAACCAACATAAACCATTCACTGAATCATTTCTTTCCACAAGTCTAACTTCCACAAATTATCATCTATAACCTTGTATAAATCTAGTTAAGAATTAAGATTAGAACCTAATTTAAATAACCTTACATCATACACATTGAACTTATACATTTAAGAAATCACATCTCATTAAAAATTTCACTAACATACATTTTTCATTTACCTTACTATTTCACCCAAAGATACCCTTCAACCCTTAGCACATATTTTCACTAACAAAATTAGTTTCCCTTCAAAAGTTTTCATCTATTGCATTGCCAATACTTACATAGAATAATTACTTTCAATTTCATTTTAAATGCATAAGAGAGATAGGGTAGGAATCACTTAAACATAATCCATGTCTAATTACCAATATTCTATCATCTTTTGAAATTCCTAAAACTACCCTTCCTAAATACATAACTTCTTTCTTATAATTTCAAAACAATTACAATTATAGTTGTTGCACATGGCCCGAAGGCATATAGAAAGATAATTACATCAAGTTTCCCAAAGGCTTACAAGATAGCTTTACATATTGATAACAAAAGATAGAGATACATGATACAAGAACATAATCTTCACCACTGAACAACTCAGAATCCAAGCCATGACATGAAACACAAACAATACCTCGAAAGATATTTGCCACTCAACCATGTGAAACTAGTAAATTTCCACCCCCCATGCTAGGAGATAGAACCAAGGTACTCTCAAGACCTTAAGGAAATCCAAGTCTCAAATAACAATAAATCCAATACTCAAAAGAACAAGGATAAATCACATAAAATATCATCATACTATAACACCAAGGTTAAGGTTCTAGGAGACCACCTAAGTGAGTGTCATCACACAACCTATGTATTAGGATCCACCCTAAAAACCATGTAACCTTGGTCCCACCTTTATGAATAGGGATCCACCCCATAAATTATCCCTATTCCCAGTACTCCAATCAGATCTGTGTGGCCATTATTGTGTTTTCTTTCATTATATTTTGAATCCCACCTTGCTAGGTTTATTTTTAATGTTATCACTTTTTACAAACCCACCCATAGGATCATTTGACAACCACTTTAAGTTTCCAACACCTATGGTGAGCCACTCACTTATGGTTCCTAGTCCCTTACCCCATCACAAGCCAAAGATACAAAATAACACGTCCATGTATTGATCCATATGTTTAGGAAAATAACCTATCTAGTTAGGCTCTTGTTAGAATAACTGAGAGGGGGTTGAATCATTTATCTAGTGTCCCAAAACAAAATGTATAATTCAAAACTATTTCTTTACTTTCTGCTCATCGGTAAACAATAATAACTCTCATTGTCTATGCTTTTATCGATTACCAATCTAATACTCATAATAGCTTATCGATCAAATTTTCTATGTAAGATGGAAAGTATGATAACAAACAAATATCACAATCAACACATAACACAAGAGATTTAACATGGAAACCCTATAAAGGGAAAAACCACCTGGGACCGGCAACCCAAAAAAATTTCACTCTTCTGAAGTGAGGTCGGTTAAGACCCAACCCTATTAAAAGTTACAAACACACTGTCAGGTGTGACCTTGTTAGAGGATTTTAGACCAGAAGTTATCATCCAACCAGCATTCACTATTGGGTTGACAGGATAACAATGTTCATTCTATGAATGATACATCATAAGAATTTTAGAGTCCACTGGGTTAAGAGATTTAAACTATATAAAATGGTTAAATATGTAACAGTAAAATGACCTACCTTAAGACAACTTCAATTGCAGATTACAGATCAATATTTAGTCCATACAAATCCTTCTGATCAATATTTCTCTTCAATTTTAATACTGTATCAACTTACTATCCATCGGTAATAGCTCTCTGTAGCTCGGTAATTGTTCTACAACTCGGTTCTCACTAACTAGTATGATCAGAATGCATGAAAGCTTGTTCACATGAAATTCTAGTAGCTTCTTACTAAAGAGATTCTATTATCTTATATAGATGAGTAAATCATTTTCCTCTCCACCATTAGATTTTGCCGCTTAACCTCATTCATAGATTTTTCCACTTAAAAATTTCTCGATACTTGTGTCAATAACATGTTTTAATCTTCTCTGTTAGATCTTCCATGAATTTTTTCAGCCATTGATCTTTGTAACAAACATTATCTGTTACCTCGATATTATACTCTTGCTAGCTCATCAATCTTATTGGCTTAAATTTATCATTTAATTCATTTTTTCCTCCTCAGTTAACAAATAATGTATCAGTGAACATTGCTCGGTTAATACTATGATCAGTATACACTACACTCCGTCAGTGTATACTAAAAATGCTTCATTTACCGATAGCACTGCTTTGTGTCTTTCAGCTCTATACTTCATTATAGATTAATGCAACATAAAAAATTCAATATCATCAAGTCATAGACTCATCAATATGTTCCTCAATGCAATCCTTATCCTCATCTATCATGTACATCTTTCCTCGTGTAGATTTCTCTATTCTTTATCTATTTTCCACTTTTCTTTAGATGTCTCGGTATAGTTACTTACAAGATAAGTCTTGTCAAACTAGTTGACATCAATGAAAACATAATATTAATTTAATCATATTACATATCTAATCAGTAACTTCTCAATGATCTTTCAATCACAGATCCTTCAGTTAGATTCTAAATCAGTTGTAGACCAACAATCTCTCCCTTTGGCATTGATGGCAACTCAAGTAATATGAAATATACCATACACATACCAAACATACATTCTACAACTTTATGAAAAAATTTTGTAAGTTGAATAGACTTAATATGTTTAATCACTATATTACTAAACTAGCATTAAGTAATACAACTTTACCTTTCTATAGTTATGATCTTTTCAGTTCTCATGTTCCTGCTTATGTTCTTTGTAACTGATCTTCAATACTCTGTCTCATTCAAATTGTCTATCCCTTAGATAATGTCATCGGTGCTTGTTCCTTTTCATATTGTTTATCTCTCTCTTTTTCATTTCATATTTTTTTATCTCTCCCTTTGATAGCAATGCCAAAGAAACAAATAAACAATCAGCTTTTTACTAGCCTAATAACTCTTTGTGGTGTTCAGGTTTTCCTCTGTATCTCGGTATACTAATATCTCATCGGTTCAAGTTCTCAAACTTAATCAAAACCTTCAACATGATTCAAAGTGTGAAGTATGCTACATAAAAATGAATGATCTTCTGATAAAATTAGGTTGATGTAACATCCAGATCACCTTAGTGACTGATAGATAGGGGACAGACCCCAAGTCTAGTCCTCAAGTATTCAAATGTGTCCTTCGGTAGGGGTTTTGTAAAAATATCTACAAGTTATTCTTTGGATGTAACAAATTCTAACTTAACTTTCTTCTCTTGCACTTGTTCTCTCAAGTAATCATACTTAATATATATATACTTTGTCTTAGCATTCATCACAGGACTCTTTGAAATATTAATAGCGCTAGTGTTGTCACAGTATATAATCATCGGGTCAATGATTACTTCATTCATTCCTTCCAACACTTGTTTGATATATGCAATATTTGAACAATTAGTAGCAGTAGAAACATACTCTACTTTAGCTATAGACTAAGAAATACAAGCCTACTTTTTACTTGTCCAGGTTACAAGTCTTTCACCAAAGAAAAATTCTCCTCCGGTGGTGCTTTTTCTATCATCCACATTTCCAGCCCAATCAGCATTAGTGTAAACTTTCAGTTCAAACTTCCCTTCCTTAGGATACCATAATCCATAATTCTCTATTTTCTTTAGGTATCTTAAGATCTTTTTTGTAGCTATCATGTGTGATTCTCTAGGATTAGCAAAAAATCTTGCAACAATTCCCACAGCATGTGCTATATCTGGCCTACTGTGAACTACGTACATTAACTTACCAATCATGGATTGGTAAAGTGTCTAGTTTACCTCAGTAGTTTCATCCTCCTTTTTCAATTTGCATCTAGTAGCCATCAGTGTTCCCATAGGTTTAGCATCTTCCATGTCAAATGTCTTCGGTACTTCCTTTATGTATTTAGATTGTGTGATGAATATTCCATCACTTTGTTGAATCACTTGTAGTCCAAGAAAGAACTTAATCTCTCTGAACATAAAGATTTCAAATTCCTTTTTTATTTCATCAGAAAATGCCTTGCAGACAAGATCTGAGCAACCAAATATGATATCATAAACAAATATTTCAGCAATGATAATGGTGTCATCAGTATCACCTTTCCCATATAGATTGTTGTTTTCACTTGTTCTAACAAATCCAATACTTAACAAATAAGTATGCAATCTTTCATACCATGCTCTCGGTGCTTTCTTTAGTCCATATAAAGCTTTATGTAATCTACATACCATGTCTTTATTGTTGGGATCAATAAATCCTTCAGGTTGTTCAATGTAGACTTCTTCAAGTATACCATTTAAAAATGCTGATTTCACATCCATTTGATAGACTTTGAATTTCTTATGTGTAGCATATGCAAGTAGCATTATAACTCTTTCTAATCTAGCAATAGGTGCAAATGTCTCACCATAGTCAGTGCCTTCATCCTATGAATATCCCTTGCATACTAATCTAGCTTTATTTCTTGTGACTTCACCATTTTCATTCAATTCATTCCTGTATATCCACTTAGTACTGATAACATTCTTATCTTTTGGTCAGGGTATTAAGGACCAAGTTTTGTTCTTTTGTATTTTCTCTATTTCCTCCTTCATTACATTAACCCATTCTTCATTTTCTAATGTAACTTTCATAGTTTTAGGTTCAAATTCACAAATTAAACATGTACCTTGTCTTGTTTTGCTTCTGGTTTGCATTCCAGCATGTTTGTCTCCAATGATTTGTGTTTTAGGATGGTTTCTTCTAACAAAACTAGCCAAGACTTGATTTCTCCTTTCTTGTTCATCCTACTCAGGGTCATTTTCTTGTTCGGTAGCTTCTCCATGTTCATCGATTTGTGGTGCTTGTTGTGCTGCATTATTTCCCTACTAACCAGTTGACACTGCTTGCAGTGTTGGTAGATACTCTATATATTCAATATAAGTGAATCTACCATAGTCTTCCGATTCCTTTGCACTTTCCTTAGTGTATTTATCATCAAACTCATCAACATGATCATTAGTACTTTCAACAATCTTATTTGTAACCTTATTCAAACATTTGTATGCTTTACTTATAGTGAAATATCCCAGAAATATCCCTTCATCTCCTTTAGAATCAAACTTCCCATTTCTTTCATCTTTCAAGATAAAGCATTTACTTCCAAAAATTTTGAAATAACTTACAATTAGTTTGTGTCCAAACCATATTTTATAAGGTGTTCGGTTGGACTCCTTCATCAATTGTACTCAGTTAAGAACACATACAATTGTACTAATAGCTTCCCTCCAATATGTCTGAGCAACATTTTTTTGTATCATTAATGTTCTAGCACAGTCAATTATAGACATGTTCCTCCTTTCAACAATGTCATTTTTCTAAGGTGTCCTCATTGCCGATACCTGCCTTTTGATTCCATGCTCATTACAAAAGTTAGTAAATTCATCAAAGATAAATTCACCTCCTCTATCAGATCTTAAACATTTTATTTCCTTTCTAGTTTCTTTCTCTACCTTAGCTTTACACCACTTAAACATTTTGAAGGCTTCATATTTCTCTTTCAGGAACATAACAGTCATTAGTCTGGTGTAATCATCAACAAAAAGAATAAAATATCTATCACCATAGTAACTCTAAGTTCTCATAGGACCACATAGATTGGTATGAACCAACTCAAGTATCTTCTTTGTTGAATAGTCTTTTCTTTTAAAACTAGACTTAGTCATCTTACCTCTTTGACATTCATAGCACATGACGTGATCAAGTTTTGCTAAGTTAGGAAATCCTCTAACTCTTTTCTTTCTACTAATCTTGATCATGTTGTCAAAGTTCACATGGCATAACCTTCAGTGGCACAACCAAGCATCTTCATCCTTAATTAACAAACAAGAAGACTAATCCATATCAAGATAGAATAGATTACCTTTAGATTGTGTACAAGTTCTGACAAGTCTTCCTCCATCATCATAAATCTTCACCTTTTTTCTCTCAAAAGCCAGTCAGTGGCCTGAGTTGTTCAACTGAGCCACACTTATCAGATTATAGTCTAGTCCATCTACCCAATATGCATTTTCACATTGTAATATGTCATTGATCATCACTGATCCTTTACCTCTTACCATACAAGGTGCATCATTTCCCATTCTCACAGATCCTCCATTTTATTCAACAAGATGATCAAACTTTTCTACATCACCGATCATATGATGTGTGTAGCCAATGTCTATGATCCATGTATCATTTCTACTTACTTTAGAGATCAGGGCTATCTCTTCATGTTTCTCTTCCTCTTCTGAGTCATCTTTCATAGAAACAAATACAACTTCTATATCATCATCACAATCAGATTCAGTTTCAATATCTTCGGCTATGTAACATACCTTTTTTCCTTTTTCATCTCAGTTGTCTCTATTATTGTGTCAATAGCCTCTATTGACTCTTCTTCCATAGCTTTTGTTAGATCAGTCTTTGGATCTATCATCATCTTTCTTCTAAGGGCATTTAGCAATGATGTGATTGACTTCTTTACAATTAAAGTATGCTAAAGGTAGCTTGCCTCTATACCTTCCATTTCCTTTGGGCAATATTCGAGCCATAAGTGCTTCAAGCTCTTCAAGTTCATCATTGGTACTATCATCACTATCACAATTCTTACCATTCCTGCTAGACTTTCCAATCTTCAAAGAAGACATGAAAATGGATTCAATAGAAGGAACTGTTATACACTAAGTTTACACCCTAGTTTCAAGCTATCATGGTCTTGATAACCTATTATAACATGGGAATCATCTCTAGGTGTGGGACCTATGCTAACTGAGATGAGATCTCTAGATTCTAGGCTAGATCCTCTTAGATAATCACCTTAATTTGATTTTTGATAGGAAAGGAAAAACTTTAAGGGAAAAAGGATAGAAGGAATGCTTGGAAAGGGAAAAGACTGAAAGAAAACTACCTACTAGGTGATACACCAAAATTAGGGTATGAATTGTAGCATAGAGGGATAGAATAAATGAAAGGCTTAGGTCTAGTAGGTCACAACTTACTGAATAGGCTTGCATAAGTGTTTGATGGGAGGACCTGAACATAAGAGACAACCAATGACCTGCAAGTAGACATTCACTTCTATAACTTAGTGTAGGATTGAGACAAGACTGTTAGGGGGGTGAAGTATACCCATAAAAAAATCTAAATCTGATCAAACACAATAACACACACAATTATAGAAAGTAAGAGGGATCAAGAACCCTAAGTTGTCATTGAAAACATGCATAGACTTCAATTCTAATGAAGGGTGCTCCCCTTAATACCACAAACACATAACAGACATAGAGAAACAACAACAATAATATGCAAGAATAGAAAATTGGCTTCTTATTATCTCCACAAATGTGGAATTACAAATTTTCAAAATTACAACATGCAAAGCCACATGGGCATTCCCTTACAATATTTTATAGGACAAAGCCTCGAACTATTACCCAGATCTACTACCCAGAACTATTCTAAACTACCTAAGACAATAATACAGCCTTCCTTATATAGGCAATTCTCCACCACCTGGGAAGGTTCTAGAATTTTAGCCAATAAGGCCGACCAAACTTAGAATTATTTTATTTTACATTTCATTAAATCATAGTCGTCTCAAGATAACCTTTGAAACCCGAACAAAAATTTTGAAGAAAATTATTTTCTGCCATTTCAGGTGGCCCAACTTTCGAAGACCATAAGTCATCACCAGTTGACCTGATTGGCTATTATAACCCCATTTTGGAAATGCCACGAAGCGCTCTATAGGCTTGACCTACGCAAGTGCCCATCACCCAAATTTTCAACCTCATCTGGGGTCTCTAAAGCCTTCAAAACTGAGTTCAAAATTTCTGTACCCTGCTGCCAATACCAAAAATTTTCAATATCTTCCAATATACACTTGATCTAGCAATGAAACTTTACTAGCAAACTTATATGACCAAAATGAACCTCCAAGAAAGAAATCAGATCATTTTGAGCACATACAAAAATGACCAAAAATAGTAACTTTCCATAAATAGCAGCTCTACACAAAATAGCCCTTATTGAAAATAAAAATAGAAATATTTTTGGGTGATGCAAGATTGCTCTTACACCCAGGATGCTCCTACATCAGACACCCGGGGTAATTTGAGAAGTGACCCTGTCATGACTCAGGTGTGCAGAGAAAAACTAAGATGGCTAACCTCCTCCTTTGTCAGCCATGATGAATCTTCAATTGGTCATACTTTCCACTTGACCAGATATTCTTCATATGTCCCGTTCCTTGTACTTCTACCAACATGACTGTCTACTATATCTTTGATCTCCTTAGTGTCTGAACTAGTTGCTGGAATACTCCACTGTGCTGCTATGATCTCATCTTCAACACCTCCTTCATGATACTCTATCAGATCTGAAATGTTAAACACTGGTGAAATATTTAGCTCAGTAGGCAATTCTACCTCATATGTGTTTCCTGAATCATGTTTCGTCAGTATCCTACATGGTCCAAACTTCTTCATTTTCAGCTTGTTATATGTACCAACTGGAAACCACTCCTTCCGCAAATTAACCATGACTTCATCACCAACCTAAAATTCCTTATACCTCCTTTTCTCATCTGCCTTAGCCTTATACTATGCATTCATCTTGGTAATATGCTTCCTCACCTCCCCATGGATGTTCTTCAAGTGTTCTGCAAAATCCTCAGCTTCAGCACTACTTATTTCTCCTTTATCTATCTTCCTCAATTTAGATGCATTTCTTGGACTACTTCCATATACAATTTGGAATGGTGATTTACCAGTGATCCTGTTGACAGAATTATTGTATGCAAATTTTGCCTATGGTAAAATCAAATCCCATCCTGTTGGCTTATCTCCAACCAAACATCTCAGCAAATTTTTCAAACTCCTATTCACCACCTCTGTCTGTCCATTAGTCTATGGATGATGTGATGAACTGAGCTTCAAATCTATCTTCAACTTCTTCCACAACGTATGCCAAAAATATCTAACAAACTTAGTGTCCCGATCTAAAACTATGGTCTTCGGAAAACCATGAAGTCTCACTACTTGTTTGAAAAACAATTCTGCTACATGAATAGCATCATAAGTCTTCTTGTAGGGAATGAAATGTGCCATCTTTGAAAATCTGTCAACCACTACAAAAATTGAATCATGTCCCTGCTGAGTCCTCGGTAAACCAAGAACAAAGTCCATGATATCCTCCCAAGGCTTACCTGGTATGGTTAATGGCTGATACAATCCTGTATTCTACTTCACTCTTTTCGCAAACTGACATACTCTTCAACTCTGTACAAACTTCTTCACATCTTGCTGCAATTGTGGCCAATAATAATTCTCACTAACCAAACTAAGGGTTTTATCACGACCAAAATGTCCAACCAATCCTCCACTATACTTCTCCTTGATGAGATTCTCCATTATAGAACTTTGTGGAATGCACAACTGACTCCTTCTGAATAGCATATCATCCTGGATGATGAAATCCAACCATTTCGTCCTATCTAGAGTAACAGATTCTGTACAAGCTTTCCAAGCTTCACCAAAATCAGGATCCTCTCGATACAAATTCTTGAGTTCCTTGAACCCAACCACTTCAATCTACATTTTTATCAGCAATAGTTGCCTTCTGCTAAGAGCATCTGCAACCCTATTAGACTTTCCACTCCTGTGTTTCAAAACAAATGTATAACTCTGCAAAAACTCAACCCATTTCAAATGCCTCTGATTCAACTTTCCTTCACTATTCAAATATTGCAAAGCTTGATGATCAGTATACAAAACAAACTCCTTAGGAAGTAGATAATGTCTCCACTTCTTTAATGCCTGAACTATAGCATAAAATTTCTGATCATAAATAGAATATTTCCTCTTGGCATCATTTAACTTCTCACTAAATAAGCAACAGGTTTACCTTCTTGGCTCATAACAGCTCCTATTGCAGTACCACTAGCATCACAATCTACTTGAAACACATTATTAAAATCTGGAAGTGCTAAAATAGGTTGTTCTGTAACTTTTTGTTTCAACAATTGAAAACTCTTTTCTGCCCCATTAGTCCACTTAAACTCTTTTCTATCCCCTGTCATTGTTTCAGTCAAGGGACCATAAATACTGCTAAAATTTTTGATAAATTTTCTGTAAAAGCTAGCCAAACTATGAAAAGATCTTACATCAGTAGCACTCCTTTGAGTAGGCCATTCAAGGATAGCCTGTACCTTTTCTGGGTCCATTTTTAGACCTTCTACTAAAACTACAAATCTCAAATACACTAACTCTTTCTTCACAAAACTGCACTTCTTCAAATTAATCAATAATTTCTCTTCTCTCAGCTTCTCAAATAATATACGAATATGCATCATATGCTCCTCCAATGTCTTACTAAAGATCAAAATATCATCTAGGTAAATAATGACAAACTTACCCAGAAATTCTTTCAGAACGTCGTTCATGAGCTGCATGAAAGTGCTTGGTGCATTGGTTAGCCCAAAAGGCATGACTAACCACTCATACAGTCCTTCCTTTGTCTTGAAGGCAGTCTTCCATTCATCTCCTTCTCTAATCTGAATCTGATGATATCCACTTTTCAAATCTATCTTTGAAAAATACACAGCTCCACTCAAACAGTCCATAATATCATCCATTCGTGGTAATGGAAATCTGTACTTGATTGTGATCTTGTTTATTGCCCTAAAATCTGTACACATCCTCCACTCTCTGTTTTTCTTTGGTGCTAATGTTGCTGGTATAGCACAGGGACTCAGACTCTCTTGAATCAACCCCTTTTGTAACAATTCATGTACTTGTCTATTCAGCTCCTTACTTTCTGTAGGTGTCATTCTGTGTGCTGCCTTATTCGCCAAACTCACTCCTGGGATGAAGTCCATCTGATGACTGATTTTCCTGATTGGTGATAATCCATTAGGCATGTTTTTAGATACAATATCTTGAAACTCATTCAACAAATTTGCAACTTCTACAGGAACATCTTCTACTTCCTCTTTACCAGCTTTTAGAATTAAAGCAAAACATACATGCTCATGCCTCATACCATTTAGGAAATTTCTTCCATCAACAAAAGTTATCCTTGCATTACCACATACCTTTTCTTTAGTCTCCTTCAATGGTTTTAGCTTATGTCGCACTCCATCCTTTGTCAGGAAATAGGTATTCACATGACCATCATGTACAGCACATCTGTCAAACTGCCATGGTCTACCCAACAACATATGACATGCATCCATAGATATGATATCACACAGTACCTCATCTTGGTATCCGCCAATCTTGAACTTCACCAGGCATTTTTCATTGACCACGACCTTGTGGTCATCCTGTACCCAGGCAATCCAATATAGATGTGGGTGTTTCTATCTCTTGAGCTTCAACTTTGTAACCATCTCTTCTGACACCAAATTGTTAGTGCTTCCACTATCAATAATCACATCACAACATTTACCTTCACACTTGCACCCGGTGCGAAACAAGCTCCTCCTTTGCTCAGGTTCATTCTCACCGCTCAACAGGACTCTTCTGTTAATCAATGTTTCTCCTCTTTCAGCATCTTTAGAATTTGATGATCTGGCATCTTCATCTACATGTGCAACTCTAGCCTGGCCTTTATTTTTCCTGTTTGTTCTGCCTTGGTGCTAAGGATATTCAAATGCCCTATGACCTTCTTCTCCATAGTGAAAACATGTTCCACAGAAGCCACCTCTTCCAGATCCTTGTCCTCTTCCCCTTCCTCTTTGATCTCTATTATTCTGATCCTAGAAGTGATTGGAATTGTTTCCTCTCTGATTCTGACTGCTACTAGCCTCATCCTTCTTTTTTGGATCTTCATTTCAGCCACCATATGACCGTCCACCAGATCATCTACCGCGACCTCTTCCATTTTGTCTGCTCTCAAACTTCTTATTCAGTTTTTCCTCTACTTTTAGGGAAAACTAGTATGCCTCTTCAATACTATTCATTCGAACCAGATTTAGCTCCTCCTAAATGCTTAGCCTTAACCTATTAAGGTATCAGGCAACTTTCTCCTTATCAGCTTTTGCATGGCCTGTTCTGATGAGAAGTCGATAGAACTCTTCTGTATACTCCTGAACACATCTTCCTACTTGCTTCAAACTCTACATTTTCTTCAGTAGGTCAAGCTCATAATCAACAGGAATGAACTATCACTTTAATTTATCCACCATTCGATCCCATCTCATGATTTTCTCCTTTCCCCTTCTATTTTTCTCCAACTGAATCTCTTGCCACCATATCTTCGCATGACCTTTTAGTCTGGCCTTCGCAGATTTGACCTATTAGGATCCTCGACATCTTCATACTCAAAATATTCTTCACATTCATTGATCTAGTCAATCAATTTCTCTGGGTTAAGATTTCCAAAAAATGTAGGAACCTCAATCTTAGGTCTTTTCCCAATCTTGGAAATCACCCGAAAAAGTCTTTCTTCCTCCTGGTTCACAATTTCAACTTCTCCTTCTTGATATTCTTTTTCAGCTTCATCCTCGCTTTCATCTCTGACATTAAGATCCATTCCTCTATGAATCTCTTCTTGCAATACTTGCACTTGTCTCTGCAGCTCTCTAACCTCAAGTGTCACATCACAAGCTCTTCCGCCATATTCTCTTCGTGGAGGCATTTTTGCAATGCGTGCTGAAACCCTAACCACAGTCCTGGTGTAAACTGCCTCACAGTCGGTGATCTATTTGCACACTCAAGAAAACCTACTCTGATACCACTTGATGAAGGGTGCTCCTCTTAATACCACAAACACATAACAAACATAGAGAAACAACAACAATAATATGCAAGAATAGAAAATTGGCTTCTTATTATCTCCACAAATGTGGAATTACAAATTTTTAAAATTACAATATGCAAAGCCACATGGGAATTCCCTTACAATATTTTGTAGGACAAAGCCTCAAACTATTACCCAGATCTACTACCCACAACTATTCTGAACTACCTAAGACAATAATACAGCCTTCCTTATATAGGCAATTCCCCACCACCTGGGAAGGTTCCATAATTTTAGCCAATAAGGTCGACCAAACTTAGAATTATTTTATTTTACATTTCATTACATCATAGTTGGCTCAAGATAACCTTTGAAACCTGAACATAAATTTTGAAGAAAATTATTTTCTGCCATTTCAGGTGGCCCAACTTTCGAAGACCATAAGTCATCACCAGTTAACCCAATCGGCTATTATAACCCCATTTTGGAAATGCCACGAAGCGCTCTACAGGCTTGACCAATGTATGCACCCATCACCCAAATTTTTGACCTCATCCAAGGCCTCTAAAGCCTTCAATACTGAGTTCAAAGTTTCTGTACGCTGCTGCCAATACCGAAAATCTTCAATATCTTCCAATATACACTTGATCTGGCAATGAAACTTTACTGGCAGACTTATATGACCAAAATGAACCTCCAAGAAAGAAATCAGATCATTCTGAGCACATATAAAAATGACCAAAAATAGTAACTTTCCATAAATAGAAGCTCTGCACAAAATAGCCCTTATTGAAAATAAAAATAGAAATATTTTTGGGTGATGCAAGATTGCTCTTACACCCAGGATGCTCCTGCATCAGACACTCAGGGTAATTTGAGAAGTGACCCTGTCACAACTCAGGTGTGCAGAGGAAAACCAAGATGGCTAACCTCCTCATTTGTCAGCCATGATGAATCTTCAATAGGTCATCCTTTTCACTTGACCAGATATTCTTCATATGTCCTATTCCTTATGCTTCTGCCAACATGACTGTCCAGTATATTTTCAATCTCCTTAGTGTCTGAACTAGTTGCTGGAATACTCCACTGTGCTGCTATGATCTCATCTTCAACACCTTCTTCATGATACTCTATCAGATCTGAAATGTTAAACACTAGTGAAATATTTAGCTCAGTAGGCAACTCTACTTCATATGCATTTCCTGAATCATGTTTCTTCAGTATCCTACATGGTCCAAACTTCTTCATTTTTAGCTTGTTATATGTACCAACTGGAACCCGCTCCTTCTGCAAATGAACCAAGACTTCATCACCAACCTAAAATTCCTTATACCTCCTTTTCTCATCTGCCTTAGCCTTATACTGTGCGTTCATCTTGGTAATATACTTCCTCACCTCCCCATGGATGTTCGTCAAGTGTTCTACAAAATCCTCAGCTTCAACACTACTTATTTCTCCTTTATCTATCTTCCTTAATTCAGATGCATTTCTTGGACTACTTTCATATACAATCTAGAATTGTGATTTACCAGTGCTCTTGTTGGCAGAATTATTGTATGCAAATTCTACCTGTGGTAAAATCAAATCCCATCCTATTGGCTTATCTCCAACCAAGCATCTCAGCAAATTTCCCAAACTCCTATTCACCACCTCTGTCTCTCCATCAGTCTATGGATGATGTGATGAACTGAACTTCAAATTTGTCTTCAACTTCTTTCACAATGTATGCTAGAAATATCCAACAAACTTAGTGTCCTGATCTAAAACTATGGTCTTTGGAAAACCATGAAGTCTCACTACTTGTCTGAAAAAAAATTCTGCTACATGGACAACATCATTAGTCTTCTTGTAGGGAATGAAATGTGCCATCTTTGAAAATCTGTCAACCACTACAAAAATTGAATCATGTCCCCGCTGAGTCTGCGCTGAGTCCTTGGTAAACCAAGAACAAACTCCATGCTGATATCCTCCCAAGGCTTCTCTAGTACGGGTAATGGCTGATACAATCCTGTATTCTACTTCACTCTTTTCGCCATCTGATATACTCTGCAACTCTTTACAAACTTCTTCACATCTTACTGCAACTGTGGCCAATAATAATTCTCACTAACCAAACCAAGGGTTTTATCAGGACCAAAATATCCAGCCAATCCTCCACTATGCTTCTCCTTGATGAGATTCTCCCTCATAGAACTTTGTGGAATGCACAACTGACTCCCTCTGAATAGCATATCATCCTGGATGATGAAATCCAACCATTTCGTCCTATCTAGAGTAATAGGTTCTATACAAGCTTTCCAAGCTTCACCAAAATCAGGATCCTCTGGATACAAATTCTTGAGTTCTTTGAACCCAACCACTTCAATTTATATTTCTGTCAGCAATAGTTGCCTTCTGCTAAGAGCATCTGCAACCTTATTATACTTTCCACTTCTGTGTTTCAAAATAAATATATAACTCTGCAAAAACTCAACCCATTTCAAATGCCTCTGATTCAACTTTCCTTGACTATTCAACTATTGCAAAGCTTGATGATCAGTATACAAAACAAACTCCTTAGGAAGTAGATAATGTCTCCACTTCTTTAATGCCTGAACTATAGCATAAAATTTCTCATCATAAACAGAATATTTCCTCTTGGCATCATTTAACTTCTCACTAAAATAAGCAACATGTTTACCTTCTTGGCTCATAACAGCTCCTATTGCAGTACCACTAGCATCACAATCTACTTGAAACACCTTATTAAAATTTGGAAGTGCTAAAATAGGTTGTTCTGTAACTTTTTGTTTCAACAAGTGAAAACTCTTTTCTGCCCCATTAGTCCACTTAAACTCTTTTCTATCCCCTCTCATTGTTTCAGTCAAGGGACCACAAATACTGCTAAAAATTTTCATAAACTTTCTGTAAAAGCTAGCCAAACCATGAAAAGATCTTACCTTAGTAGCACTCCTTGGAGTAGGCCATGCAAGGATAGCCTGTACCTTTTCTAGGTCCATTTTTAGACCTTCTGCTGAAACTACAAATCCCAAATACACTAACTCTTTCTTCACAAAACTGCACTTCTTCAAATTAATCAATAATTTCTCTTCTCTCAGCTTCTCAAATACCATACGAATATGCATCATATGCTCCTCCAATGTCTTACTAAGATCAAAATATCATCTAGGTAAACAATGACAAACTTACCCAAAAATTCTTTCAGAACCTTGTTCATGGGCCGCATGAAAGTGCTCGGTGCATTGGTTAACCCAAAAGGCATGACTAACCACTCATACAGTCCTTCCTTTGTCTTGAAGGCAGTCTTCCATTCATCTCCTTCTCTGATCTGAATCTGATGATATCTACTTTTCAGATCTATCTTTGAAAAATACATAGCTCCACTCAAACAGTCCATAATATCATCCATTCGTGGCAATGGAAACTTGTACTTGATTGTGATCTTGTTTATTGCCCTAGAATCTGTACACATCCTCCACTCTCCATTCTTCTTTGGTGCTAATACCACTGGTATAGCATAGGGACTTACACTCTCTCGAATCAACCCCTTCTATAATAGTTCATGTACTTGTCTATTCAACTCCTCACTTTTTGTAGGTGTCATTCTGTGTGCTACCTTATTTGACAAACTCACTCCTGGGATCAAGTCCATCTGATGACTGATCTTCCTGACTAGTGGTAATCCATCAGGCATGTTATCGGATACAATATCCTGAAACTCATTCAACAAATCTGCAACTTCTATAGAAACATCTTCTACTTCCTTTTTACCAGCTTTTGGAATTAAAGCAAAACATACATGCTCATGCCTCATACCATCTAGGAAATTTCTTCCATCAATAAAAGTTATCCTTGCATTACCACATACCTTTTCTTCAGTCTCCTTCAATGGTTTTAGCTTATGTCGCACTCCATCCTTTGTCAAGGAATAGGTATTCGGACGACCATCATGTATAGCACATCTATCAAACTACCATGGTCTACCTAACAACATATGACATGTATCCATAGATATGATATCACACAGTACCTCATCTTGGTATCTGTCAATCTTGAACTTCATCAGGTATTGTTCATTGACCATGACCTTGTGGTCATCCTGTACCTAGGAAATCTGATATGGATGTGGGTGTTTCTATTTCTTGAGCTTCAACTTTGTCACCATCTCTTCTGACACCAAATTGTTAGTGCTTCCACTATCGATAATCACATCACAACATTTACCTTCACACTTGCACTTGGTGCGAAACAAACTCCTCGTTTGCTCAGGTTCATTCTCACCACTCAACAGGACTCTTCTATTAATCAACGTTTCTCCTCTTTCAGCATCTTCAGAATTTGATGATCTAGCATCTTCATCTACATAGGCAACTCTAGCTTGGCCTTCATTTCTCCTATCTGTTCTACCTTGGTGCTGAGGACATTCAAATGCCCTATGACCTTCTTCTCCACAGTGAAAATATATTTCACGGAAGCCACCTCTTCCAGATCCTTGTCCTCTTCCCCTTCCTCTTTGATCTCTACTATTCTGATCCTGAAAGCGATTGGAATTGTTTCCTCTCTGATTTTGACTGCTACTGGCCTCATTCTTCTTTTTTGGATCTTCATTTTGACCACCATATGACCAACCACCAGATCATCCACCGCGACCTCTTCTATTTTGTCTGCTCTCAAACTTCTTGTTCAGCTTTTCCTCTACTTTTAGGGCAAACTGGTATGCCTCTTCAATACTATTCATTCAAACCAGATTTAACTCCTCCTGAATGCTTGGCCTTAACCCATTAAGGTATCGGGAAGCTTTCTCCTTATCAGCTTCTGCATGGCCTATTCTAATGAGAAGTCGATAGAACTCCTCTGTATACTCCTGAACAGATCTTCCTGCTTGCTTCAAACTCTGCATTTTTTTCAGTAGGTCAAGCTCATAATCAACAGGAATAAACTGTCGCTTCAATTTATCCACCATCTGATCCCATCTCGTGATTTTCTCCTTTCCCCTTCTATTTCACTCCAACTGAATCTCTTGCCACCATATCTTCGCATGACCTTTCATTCTAGCCTTTGCAAATTTGACCCTATCAGGATCCTCGACATCTTCATACTCAAAATATTCTTCACATTCATTGATCCAGTCAATCAATTCCTCTGGGTTAAAATTTCCAAAAAATATAGGAACCTCAATCTTAGGTCTTTTCCCAATCTTGTAAATCACCCAAAAAAGTCTTTCTTCCTCCTGGTTTACAATTTCAACTTCTCCTTATTGATATTCTTCTTTGGCTTCATCCTCGCTTTCATCTCTGACATTAAGATTCATTCCTCTGTGAATATCTTCTTGCAATGCTCGCACTTGTCTTTGTAGCTCTCTAACCTCAGGTGTCAGAACACCAGCTCTTCCGCCACATTCTCTTTGTGGAGGCATTTTCACAATGCACGCTGAAACCCTAACCATGGTCTTGGTGCAAACTACCTCACAGTCAGTGATTTGTTTGCACACTCAAGAAAACCTACTCTAATACCCTTGATGAAGGGTGCTCCCCTTAATACCACAAACACATAACAGACATAGAGAAACAACAACAATAATATGCAAGAATAGAAAATTGGCTTCTTATTATCTCCACAAATGTGGAATTACAAATTTTCAGAATTACAACATGCAAAGCCACATGGGCATTCCCTTACAATATTCTGTAGGACAAAGCCTCAAACTATTACCCAGATCTACTACCTAGAACTATTCTGAACTACCTAAGATAATAATACAGCCTTCCTTATATAGGCAATTCCCCACCGGCTGGGAAGGTTCCAGAATTTTAGCCAATAAGGCTGACCAAAGTTAGAATTATTTTATTTTACATTTCATTACATCATAGTTGGCTCAAGATAACCCTTGAAACCCGAACATAAATTTTGAAGAAAATTATTTATTGCCATTTCAGGTGGCCCAACTTTCGAAGACCATAAGTCATCACTAGTTGACCCGATCGGCTATTATAACCCCATTTCAGAAATGCCACGAAGCGCTCTATAGGCTTGACCAGTGCAAGTGCTTGTCACCCAAATTTAAGACCTCATCCGAGGCCTCTAAAGCCTTCAAAACTAAGTTAAAAGTTTCTGTACCTTCCTACAAATACCAAAAATCTTCAATATTTTTCAATATACACTTGATCTGGCAATGAAACTTTACTGGCAGACTTATATGACCAAAATGAACCTCCAAGAAAGAAATTAGATCATTTTGAGCACATACAAAAATAACCAAAAATAGTAACTTTCCATAAATAGGAGCTCTGCACAAAATAACCCTTATTGAAAATAAAAATAGAAATATTTTTGGGTGATGCAAGATTGCTCTTACACCCAAGATGCTCCTGCATCAGGCACCTGGGGTAATTTGAGAAGTGACCCTGTCATGACTCAGGTGTGTAGAGGAAAACTAAGATGGCTAACCTCCTCCTTTTTCAGCCATGATGAATCTTCAACAGGTCATCCTTTCCACTTGACCAGATATTCTTCATATGTCCTGTTCCTTGTGCTTCAGCCAACATGACTGTCCAGTATATCTTTGATCTCCTTAGTGTCTGAACTAGTTACTGGAATACTCCACTATGCTACTATGATCTCATCTTCAACACCTCCTTCATGATACTCTGTCAGATCTGAAATGTTAAACACTGGTGAAATATTTAGCTCAGTAGGCAATTCTACCTCATATACATTTCCTGAATCATGTTTTTTCAGTATCCTACATGGTCCAAACTTCTTCATTTTCAGTTTGTTATATATACCAATTTAAAATTGCTCCTTTCACAATTGAACCATGACTTCATCACCAACCTAAAATTCCTTATACATCTTTTTCTCATCTGCCTTAGCCTTATACTATGTGTTCATCTTGGTAATATGCTTCATCACCTCCCCATGGATGTTCTTTAAGTGTTCTGAAAAATCCTCAACTTTAGCACTACTTATTTCTCCTTTATCTATCTTCTTCAATTCAGATGCATTTCTTGGACTACTTCCATATACAATCTGGAATGGTGATTTACTAGTGCTCCCGTTGATAGAATTATTGTATGCAAATTCCACCTGTGGTAAAATCAAATCCCATCTTGTTGGCTTATCTCCAACCAAACATCTCAACAAATTTTCCAAACTCCTATTCACCACCTCTGTCTATCCATCAGTCTGTGGATGATGTGATGAATTGAACTTCAAATCTGTCTTCAACTTCTTCCACAACGTATGCTATAAATATCCAACAAACTTAGTGTCCCGATCTGAAACTATGGTCTTTGGCAAACCATGAAGTCTCACTACTTATCTGAAAAACAATTCTACTACATGAATAGCATCATTAGTCTTCTTGCAGGGAATGAAATGTGCCATCTTTGAAAATTTGTCAACCACTACAAAAATTGAATCATGTTTCCGCTGAGTCCTTGGTAAACCAAGAACAAAGTTCATGCTGATATCCCCCCAAAGCTTCTCTGGTACGGATAATGGCTGATACAATCCTATATTCTACTTCACTCCTTTCACCATCTGACATACTCTACAACTCTATACAAACTTCTTCACATCTTGCTACAACTATGGCCAATAATAATTCTCACTAACCAAACCAAGGGTTTTTTCATGACCAAAATGTCCAGCCAATTCTCCACTATGCTTCTCCTTGATGAGATTCTCCCTCATAGAACTTCATGGAATGCACAACTGACTCCCTCTGAATAGCATATCATCCTGGATGATGAAATCCAACTATTTCATCCTGTCTAGAGTAATAGGTTCTGTACAAGCTTTCCAAGCTTCACCAAAATCAAGATCCTCTAGCTACAAATTCTTGAGTTCCTTGAACCCAACCACTTCAATCTGCATTTCTGTTAGCAATAGTTGCCTTCTGCTAAGAGCATTTGAAACCCTATTAGACTTTCCACTCCTTTGTTTCAAAACAAATATATAACTCTGCAAAAACTCAACCCATTTCAAATGCCTCTGATTCAACTTTCCTTGACTATTCAAATATTGCAAAGCTTGATGATCAGTATACAAAACAAACTCTTTAGGAAGAAGATAATGTCTCTACTTCTTTAATGCCTGAACTATAGCATAAAATTCCTGATCATAAATAGAATATTTCCACTTGGCATCATTTAACCTATCACTGAAATAAGCAACAGGTTTACCTTCTTGGCTCATAATAGCTCCTATTGCAGTACCACTAGCATCACAATCTACTTGAAACACCTTATTAAAATCTAGAAGTGCTAAAATAAGTTGTTCTATAACTTTTTGTTTCAACAATTAAAAACTCTTTTCTACCCCATTAGTCCACTTAAACTCTTTTGTATCCCCTCTCATTATTTCGGTCAAGGGACCACAAATACTGCTAAATTTTTTGATAAACTTTTTGTAAAAGATAGTTAAACCATGAAAAGATCTTACCTCAGTAGCACTCCTTGGAGTGCCATTCAAGGATAGCCTGTACCTTTTCTGGGTCCATTATTAGACCTTCTGCTGAAACTACAAATCCCAAATACACTAACTCTTTCTTCACAAAACTGCACTTTTTCAAATTAATCAATAATTTCTCTTCTCTCAGCTTCTCAAATATCATACAAATATGCATCATATGCTCCTCCAATGTCTTACTAAAGATCAAAATATCATCTAGGTAAACAATGAAAAATTTACCCAGAAATTCTTTTAGAACCTCGTTCATGAGCCGCATGAAAGTGCTCGGTGCATTGGTTAGCCCAAAAGGCATGACTAACCACTCATACAGTCCTTCCTTTGTCTTGAAGGTAGTCTTCCATTCATCTCCTTCTCTAATCCAAATCTGATGATATCCACTTTTTAGATCTATCTTTGAAAAATACACAGCTCCACTCAAACATTTCATAATATCATCCATTCATGGTAATTGAAACCTGTACTTGATTGTGATCTTGTTTATTGCCATAGAATCTATACACATCCTCCACTCTCCATTCTTCTTTGGTGCTAATACCACTGGTACAGCATAGGGACTCAGACTCTCTTGAATCAACCCCTTTTATAACAGTTCATGTACTTGTCTGTTCAATTCTTCACTTTCTGTAGGTGTCATTCTATGTGCTACCTTATTCAGCAAACTCACTCCTGGGATCAAGTCCATCTGATGACTGATCTTCCTGACTAGTGGTAATCTATCAGGCATGTTATCGGATATAATATCTTGAAACTCATTCAACAAATCTATAACTTCTATAGGAACATCTTCTACTTCCTCTTTACCAGCTTTTGAAATTAAAGCAAAACATACATGCTCATGCCTCATACCATCTAGGAAATTTCTTCTATCAACAAAAGTTATCCTTGCATTACCACATACATTTTCTTCAGTCTCCTTCAATGGTTTTAGCTTATGTTGCACTCCATCCTTTGTCAAGGAATAGGTATTCTCATGACCATCATGTACAACACATCTGTCAAACTGCCATGGTCTACCCAACAACATATTACATGCATCCATAGATATGATATCACATAGTGCCTCATCTTGGTATCTGCCAATCTTGAACTTCACCAGGCATTGTTCATTGACCATGACCTTATGGTCATTCTGTACCTAGGCAATCCGATATGGATGTGGGTTTTTCTATCTCTTGAGCTTCAACTTTGTCACCATCTCTTCTGACACCAAATTGTCAGTGCTTCCACTATCGATAATCACATCACAACATTTACCTTCACACTTGCACCTAGAGTAAAAAAAGCTCCTCCTTTGCTCAGGTTCATTCTCACCACTTAACAGGACTCTTCTGTTAATCAACATTTCTCCTCCTTCAGCATCTTCAAAATTTGATGATCCGGCATCTTCATCTACATGTGCAACTCTGGCCTGGTCTTCATTTCTCTTATCTATTCTGCCTTGGTGCTAAGGACATTAAAATACCCTATTACCTTCTTCTCCATAGTGAAAATATGTTCCATGGAAGCCACCTCTTCTAGATCCTTGTCCTCTTCCCCTTCCTCTTTGATCTCTATTATTCTGATCCTGGAAGTGATTGGAATTGTTTCCTCTCTGATTCTGACCATCCACCAGATCGTCCACCGCGACCTCTTCTATTTTGTCTGCTCTCAAACTTCTTGTTCATCTTTTTCTCTACTTTTAGGACAAACTAGTATGCCTCTTCAATACTGTTTATTCGAACCAGATTCAGCTCCTCCTAAATTCTTGGCCTTAACCCATTAAGGTATCGGGCAACTTTCTCCTTATCAGCTTCTACATGGCCTGTTCTGATGAAAAGTCAATAGAACTCCTTTGTATACTCCTGAACAGATCTTCCTACTTGCTTCAAACTCTACATTTTCTTCAGTAGGTCAAGCTCATAATCAACAAGAATGAACTGTCACTTCAATTTATCCACCATCTGATCCCATCTCGTTATTTTATCCTTTCCCCTTCTATTTCGCTCCAACTAAATCTCTTGCCACCATATCTTCACATGACCTTTCAGTCTGGCCTTCACAAATTTGACCCTATCAAGATCCTCGACATCTTCATACTCAAAATATTCTTCACATTCATTGATCTAGTCAATCAATTCCTCTGGGTTAAGATTTCTAGAAAATGTAGGAATCTCAATCTTAGGTCTTTTTCCAATCTTGGAAATCGCTGAAAAGGTCTTTCTTCCTCCTGGTTCACAATTTCAACTTCTCCTTCTTGATATTCTTCTTCAGCTTCATCCTCGCTTTCATCTCTAATATTAAGATTCATTCCTCTGTGAATCTCTTCTTGCAATTCTCACACTTGTCTCTATAGCTCTCTAACCTCAGGTGTCACAGCACTAGCTCTTCTGCCATGTTCTCTTGGTGGAGGCATTTTCGCGATGCATTGCTGAAACCCTAACCACGGTCCTGGTGCAAACTACCTCACAGTCAGTGATCTATTTGCACACTCAAGAAAACCTGCTCTGATACCACTTGATGAAGGGTGCTCCCCTTAATACCACAAACACATAACAGTCATAGAGAAACAACAACAATAATATGCAAGAACAGAAAATTGGCTTCTTATTATCTCCATAAATGTGGAATTACAAATTTTTAGAATTACAACATGCAAAGCCACATGGGCATTCCCTTACAATATTCTATAGGACAAAGCCTCGAACTATTACCCAGATCTACTACCTAGAACTATTCTGAACTATCTAAGACAATAATACAGCCTTCCTTATATAGGCAATTCCCCACCACCTAGGAAGGTTTCAGAATTTTAGCCAATAAGGCCGACCAAACTTAGAATTATTTTATTTTACATTTCATTATAGTCGGCTCAAGATAACCTTTGAAACTTGAACAAAAATTTTGAAGAAAATTATTTTCTGCCATTTCAGGTGGCCCAACTTCTGAAGACCATAAGTCATCACCAGTTGACCCGATCGGCTATTATAACCCCATTTTAGAAATGTCACGAAGCACTCTACAAGATTGACCCATGCAAGCGCCCATCACCCAAATTTTTGACCTCATCCGGGGCCTCTAAAGCCTTCAAAACTGAGTTCAAAGTTTTTGTACCCTGCTGCCAATACTGAAAATCTTTAATATCCTCCAATATACACTTGATCTATCAATGAAACTTTACTAGCAGACTTATATGACCAAAATGAACCTCCAAGAAAGAAATTAGATCATTCTGAGCACATACAAAAATGACCAAAAATAGTAACTTTCCATAAATAGCAGCTCTGCACAAAATAGCCCTTATTGAAAATAAAAATAGAAATATTTTTGGGTGATGCAAGATTGCTCTTACACCCAGGATGCTCCTGCATCAAATTCATTAAGAGATGATCCAAATAAGGAAGCATAGGGACATGAAGAATCATCACAAAATACCTCTACAATGTTTGAATAATCAATGGGAGATTACAAAGAGTAGAAGACCAGAGGGTAGAGAAGATACCATGGATAGCCTTCTGAGAAAGGATAACTTTCTTTCAAAAAGTGGACTCTCTCCTTTGAAAAATGTGAACTCTCTGAGCACTAAGGCTCCAAAATACAATATATACATCTCAACTGCATGTAGGCATGAGTCAAAAACCTAACTAGGGTTACATAAATCTACATAAAATAATCCAACCCTAAACCTATCATTTCTGACCATAAATCTTCATGAAAATATCTCAACCAATCAGATATGTCTTTGCGTGTCCATCCCTGCACTGAAATTGCCAGTAGACAAAAATCTTGATCCAACTACCTCTACAAGTCAAGCTTTCCATAACTATCAAATTTGATACTCTTAGAAGTTAACTATCCACCGAGAATGATTGCCCAAATCTTTTCCTCATCTATTCCAACTGCAACCACCCCTAAAAACATAAATTCTGAGCTACCCTTGCAAGCAAACACTCTCCACAGGAACAAATAGAAGAAAACCCATGAAAGATACTACAATCCCCTTTTGAAAAAAGTCAAAGGCCACATCATAACAACTAGGACCAATAAAAATTGGCCCACCTAAAAAAAAGGACCTACAGAGGGTACAAAAATTGTGCCTTGACCATTAGACGGTGGGCATATGATCTCATAAGCCCAAGAGATTCTATGAGATCATACACTGACTGTAGATCTACCTCTATTGGGACCATACTTGTGAGATAACTGGACCCACATTATAAGTCAACTATCCTAGCATGGACCAATAAGAGATGTGCATGTCACCTGGACCTATGACAATGTCAGTCCAAACACCTGGAGGATCGAACAACTGTCACGTGATCACATGGGATCAAAAGATCCCATGCGATCATGCACCATTCATTAATCTTGTATCAACTGGTGCCTCTATAGAATCACTGACCATCTGATCCACCAAGAGCCCCATCATCACCCAGCCAGCCACTGAAAAAATGAACATGTGACCACCTAAGGATCCACCACTGGAGGCTTAACAATAAAGGAGATCCAATGAATATCACATGATCGCATGGAATTGAAAGATTCCATGTGATTATGCATTGACCGTAGATCCTATTCCACCAAGGGCCTACCTTACACTTCAAGTCCATTGCAGAGTCATCCCATAGTAAACAATAGGAAATTGGCATGTCATTATGATGTGGCATGAAGGTCCCACCAGTAGCTGCTGCGATGCTGATATCGTATCAATGGTTGTCGCATGATCGCATGGGATCAGAAGATCCCATGTGATTATGTGATAACTATTAGATTTAACTACAATTGAAAACTGGACCCAAGGAAATATTAAAGGCCAGAGCATAGGAAACTTTAGGGAATTAGGCAGTGGGACTTCAGGAAGAAATAATATTATAGCACGTGGGTTTTGTGGTTAAGTGGCCTGAAAGGGTAGATACTAAATTAGGATGGGCCACAAGTATTTTAGGAGATCATGGGGTTTAAATGGTCATCCTTTGGAAAAGTCAAATGGCCCTTGAACCAGAGAAATAAAAAACTAAAAAGGCATATAATCAGGGAAATTTTTTGAAGGGCTAACACAGGATTAAAAAAAATGCCAGACAGAGCAAACCATGCCAAATTGCATAGGATGGGAAATTTGGGTAACAAGAACAACATTGTTATCAAAGTTGTTTAATTAAAAGGTTGTAAGTTTACTAATCAAAGTTTCAAGAGTAAGGTTGGATGTAGCTCTTGTTTCATGAATTGCAGAAATCCTGATTGCATAAATAGGTAGCAAAGTTTTGAGAATCTTTCTTATCACTGTTTCATCATCTATCACTCCATCAGATGCTCTAATAGCATGTACCACTTCTTTGAGTCTATTTGAATATTAGACAATATTCTCACCTTCTTTCATTCTTATATCATCAACCTCTCAGACTTTCAGCTTGGGCTCTTTTAACATTCAGATCTCCACTATAGATTTGTGCTAACTTATCCCACATACCTTTGGTAGTTGTGCATGTCTTGATATCTTCAAATTCAATGTTAGTACAAGCAGCAACAAGTTCCATCATAGTAACATTATGTTCATGCTTATCCTTCAGTTGATAAATATTTAGGGGACTAGTGGGTGGTTGCATGTAGCCATTTTCCATCAGTTCTAGTGCTGAGTTTCCAATTCCAGATATGTACAACTTCATTCTCCTTTGCCATACTGTGAAGTTCTCTTTGTTTAGTTTCAGTACTTCGCTCTTAAACATCTTGAGACCTTTATGCTTAAGTCCTTAAAACTCTATTCCAAGTAACTTGTGCTTTGATACTAATTGTTAGAATAACTTGGAGGGGGTGAATCAGTTATCCATTGTCCCAAAACAAAATGTACTCATCAGTAAACAATAATAACAATCACTATCTGTGCTTTTACTGATTACCAGTCTAATACTTATAAC